>JAEQBA010002257.1:0-204809 GCA_019434445.1 Phalangium opilio | reverse complement strand
ACGTAACATAGTTCCTCTAAAAAACATTTCATTTTTAAACGCGTCCCCGATAAAATGTTTATTATCATTGATATGGTTTTTCAATTTTTTTAGCATTTATTAATATGAATATATGCATACGCTTATTATCACGAGGTCAAATGCTTAATTAATCAAAATGGTCTTGATTAGAATCAAGACCTTAAAAGTATCGATAAGACTGAGTTTTCAATTGTCTGAAGGATCAGATATTTTTTTCTTTTTAATTGAACTAAATGCATGCTTAAGAAAAAACAACGTTCCATTACCGTTTTCCGTTGAAATAATTATTTTACTGGTAATCAATTTCAAAATTTACTTATCTCGGCTTTTTCGACCACAATTCCCTTCCCCGAAAAACATTTTATCATTACATTAATTACCTTTGGGAGAGTACGTGTAAGGTTTTCGTTTTAAAAAGGTTCCTAAGACGTTACATCCCCATTCGTGACCGGCACGCTCGCAGTGGAACATTTTAATTATTTCTAAAACAATGGCGCCAAATTCAATAGGGACAAGTAACATTTTACTCGCGGTTTTGCAAAATAATGTAATATCAAGTGTACTTTAGTGAACCGGTCCGTATTGTTCTTTTTCATAGTTCAGGGCATGATCAGTGTTACTGACCAATTTCTCTATCTAGTTTCTAACAATGTTAGAGCCTATTTGATAGGGCACGGCACAACGTTATATACATTTGTAAATTCTAAGCAGCACAAAAGGAAAAAAGAATCCATTTTTTATATTTTTGGTTTCAAATAAATAAACTCATGATAGTAGTATAACGAACAGAAATTCAAGGGAATGGCACCGGTAATGAGCAGCAAAAAGAGAGGAAAGTTTGCTTCAAGGTAGCAGAGGGACATGGTAGTGAAAAAAGTAATCTAGAATTTTGTTCGTTCAAACCTTAATATATCATGAAAAATTCAAGTGAGGAAGCGGCAATACCTAGAAAGATTGATTTTGGCAGATAACAGCGAAAAAATTATGTTCTACACACACTAGGACTATGGGAGAGTTTCTGGGCGCAGGTCGCACATGATGAAATTTCAACTCCAGTTTACATCATTCTCCCTGGTCGTACTAGTAGCTGGTTAAGCTAAAGTTGCTCAGGTTTTTAGTCTCGAAAGGGTTTATAGTCCTTGTACTCTTAAAAGGTTGTTGTCAGGGCTAAACAGACCGCTATTACAGTTTTTATTGTTTTATGGGTTATTTTGACACGTTATCTCCCAAAAGTAATTATGTAATGGATAAAATGTTTTCGGGGAATGGAATTGTGGTCGAAAAGCCGAGATAAGTAAATTTTTGAAATTGATTACCATAAAATAATTTATTCACGGAAAACGGTAATGGAACGTTGTTTTTTTCTTAAGCATGCATTTAAGTTTCAATTAAAAAGAAAATAATATCTGATCCTTCAGACAATTGATACCTCAGTCTTATCGATACTTTTAAGGTCTTGATCTAATCAAGACATTTTTGATTAATATCTGTTCCTTCAGTCTTCATTTAATTAAGAATGTTAAGAAACTGTTTTACATTTTCAAAATCTGCACTAAGCAGAAACATATATAAAGGGACCATAACTTTAGCTCAAACAGACGTTTATTTATAATGATACTTCAAAAAAAACTTAAATCATAAAAGTTTGTATTCTTATTGTAATTAACCTAATTCAATTTCGTATATCCTTAAAACTTCACAAAGACGATCCGAATTGTCAATTTCAACTTTTTTGTAGCATAAACTAACGTCTGTTTGATATTAAGCTTAAAACCTTAAACAAAAATGGTCGGGGCTACCCTAAAAGTTCACAAAGATGATCCAAGTTAATATGCCTAAAAAGTGCCATCTTCAAAATATGTAGTCTAGGAAAGAGAGCGCGATCGAGTGGGCTATGCAAGTGGTTGGAAGTCGCGGGTTTGGGACAGGGATAAGGGAGTTGAAATGGATTGGAAATGATGATGGGCGACCTGCGGCACCGTATCTCTCCTAATGTACCTCGCGCACGCCCCTACCCTTCGGTAGGCGATTGCTAAGCTGCTGCCGCGTACCGCAATTTATATGTATGAGAATAGCCTCTATTTTGAAGAAAGAGGGAGCGCCCTTTACAATTTCGTCCAGTACGACCCTACCTAACCGCTGAGGATGCTGGGAGGACTAGGTTGCCGTAGGTGGGGTACACAGGCAACGCTATAGATATGGAGGTTTCCACTCCATTCCTCTCTCCTTCAAGGTTGGGACTCCAGGCATAGCCAACTCCATCACGCACTCGACAACGCAAAGCAACTCGCACCAGCGTATGAAATAAGGCGGTGACGCATTGCAAATGGGGACCCGTCCATAAACTACGTCACACTCTTATGGGGGGAGGGGGTTTCTAAATTGTGACGGTCCGTGACAAGGGGGAGGGAGGGGTTCTTCGATGCGTGACGTCACATTTAGCTTGATTTTGTTACGAAGTCAGTAAGAGGCCGATTGGCTCTCTTAGGTTATAGAAGAAGAAAGACAACATTCCATAGTCCACCGTTACAATAATATAGCAAAATTTTTATTCCATCATCACTTAATAGTAGAAACTTTAAGCAATTATACTATTTACACCTTAATATAGCCAATTTAAATAGCGCAATTAAAATAAACAGCGTAACTCTCTTATTTCTCTGTTTATTCGCCCCTATTATTTGTGAGGATGAGTCAAATCCCCGGCCGATTGAAATGGATTCGATTCTTTAGCAAATTTTCTAAATGTCAAGCTCGATTAGTATGTTTTCGGGGACAGTGTCGAAACTAAAAAGTGTGCCCTTTAACTCAGCTTTATGGAACTTTTTTGAAGCTTAAAAAAGCACATTCAGACATTAAAATTCTAAAGGTCAATCAGAGGGGAAAAGCTTAAAACGGAAAGAACTTGAATTTTCGGTATCCTCCCAATGGACCGAATTCCCAATGAACCGAAATCCCATTCAACCGAAATACGCCAAACTAGATAAGAAAATAGCGGAACGGCGGGTTTTCGAGCCACTGGGATTTGCGTAAGATAAGGAGATCCCATCGATTCGAATGCAACGGGTGACGTTGATTTAGGACAGGTTAGGTTAATGTCGGTTTAGGTTAGGTTAGGTTAGGTTACGTTACGTTACGTTAGGTTAGTAATATTTTATAAATAATTTAACAAAGCTACGCCTTTTCCAAAATATTGATGTTTAGCTTCATTGACTTCTCCAATAATATGCCTTTTCGAAAACATTACTGATATGTTAAGTTAGGTTTGGTTAAGTTAGTTTAGTAATATTTCGTAAATCAATTAATAATGTTACGCCTTTTCCAAAATATTGATGTTTAGCTTCATTGACTTCTCAAAGAATATGCCTTTTCCAAA
The DNA here is from genome assembly GCA_019434445.1 of Phalangium opilio. Taxonomy (NCBI): domain Eukaryota; kingdom Metazoa; phylum Arthropoda; class Arachnida; order Opiliones; family Phalangiidae; genus Phalangium; species Phalangium opilio. Next base: position 201,412 of record JAEQBA010002257.1, on the reverse strand, counting down.
ACATTACTGTTATGTTTGGTAAAGTTAGGTTAGTAATATTTTATAAATAATTTAACAATGTTGCGCCTTTTCCAAAATATTGATGTTTAGCTTCATTGACTTCTCCAATAATATGCCTTTGAAAAAAAGTTACTGTTATGTTAGGTTAGGTTTGGTTAAGTAAGTTTAGTAATATTTTTCTAAATCATTTAACAATGTTACGGCTTTTCCAAAATATTGATGTTTCGCTTCATTGACTTCTCAAATAATATGCCTCTTCCAAAACATTACTGTTATATTAGGTTTGGTTTGGTTAGGAGGACGTCTCTTTCTCGATTCTGTTGCTGTAAACTTGTATTGCAAGCAAAACATAAAATAAAATTTTAGAATCAACAATATAGTGTAATATGTATATTCACCTTGACATAAATATAAATCTCTCGTTTTAAGTATCATTTTAAAGTAACATTAAATAAAATGTTACGGTTTAGGGCTTATTTTAGGTTTCCCTTTAATTTACATAAGCCTTTAAAACCGTTTCCACGGTTAACTCATTGCTACTTCGTTTTATCGGAGATAACTAGGCAGTGTACACTAACGTTAAGTGCAGCCATTCATGGCTATCTCCACTTTTCGTAAACCGCCCAAGGTGCGGGATTTCGGTCCAATGGGACCTCCCTTCTTTGCTTTCGGTTGAATGGGATTTCGGTCCAATGGGAGGGAATCGAATTTTCAGCCGAGCAAAATATTTCTGAGAGGGCGGCATATCACTCAAGAAATTAATCAAATTTAATTTGTAAATTAAGACAAATCATAGTGCGAAGGGGGGGGGTTAAAGAAATGTGACGTGGTTTTTAGGGGAGGGGTCTGAGAAAAGCGTGACGAAGCGTGATCTGGGGGACGGGGGGGGTCAAAAAATGCTTTTTTTCGCGTGACGTAGTTTATGGACGGTCCCAATGACCAGTTTAAAAATTGCCTGGTCCAGTTCAAAAATTAAATCGGAGGGGGGGGGGGGTCAGTGGTCCACGAGAAAACTAAGAAAGTTCAAGGGTAATCAGACTCCACACATTAAAATTCTAATATTTTAATTATCCACTTCTTTAGTTTAGCAGACAACGTGCTCTGGTCAATGGTCACGGACCAGTTTATTTATACCAAGTCAGGAAATTCGCTGGCCTAATGTCCAGTTTAAAAAATGCTTATTTGGTCACGGACCAGAAAACTTACGTAAACGCGACGCGAATGACGAAAACTACGTATTTTCCGACTGAGGAGAGGCGAAATAGCCCGGCCTCCTTTTACGTCCCCCCTTGTACTTTGAAAGTAGGACTGGGACTATGGCGCGCGAATACTTAGGCATCTTATACCTTCTCCCTAGTAAACTAGATATCGCTTCTTGGTAAAACTTTATATAACTAAAACCATGAGTTTAAAACATATGTTCCATAAAAAGCTTCATACAACTTTTGGAAAACAAATTTCAGCACCCACAAGTATCTACAAGCACCCACAAGTACCTACAAGTACCTACAAGTACCTACAAGTACCAACAAGCAACCACAAGTACCCACAAGAACCCACAAGTACCCACAAGAACCCACAAGTACCTACAAGCACCCACAAGCAACCACAAGTACCCACAAGAACCCACAAGTACCCACAAGTACCCACAAGAACCCACAAGTACCCACAAGAACCCACAAGTACCTACAAGCACCCACAAGTACCCGGGACAAGCACCCGGGGCAAGTACCCACAAGTACCCACAAGCACCCACAAGCACCTACAAGTACCCGGGACAAGAAACGGGGGCAAGTACCCAAAAGCACCCACAAGTACCCACAAGCACCCACAAGCACCTACAAGTACCCACAAGTACCCAAAAGCACCCACAAGTACCCACAAGCACCCACAAGCACCTACAAGTACCCACAAGTACCTAAAAGCACCCACAAGTACCTAAAAGCACCCACAAATACCTACAAGTACCCACAAGTACCTAAAAGCACCCACAAGTACCTGAAAGTACCCACAAGTACCTAAAAGTACCCACAAGTACCTAAAAGCACCCACAAGTACCTACAAGCACCCACAAGTACCTACAAGCACCCACAAGTACCTACAAGCACCCACAAGTACCTACAAGCACCCACAAGTACCTACAAGCACCCACAAGTACCTAAAAGTACCCACAAGTACCTACAAGCACCCACAAGTACCTACAAGTACCCACAAGTACCCACAAGTACCTACAAGCACCCACAAGTACCTACAAGCACCCACAAGTACCTACAAGTACCTACAAGCACCCATAAACACCCACAAGTACCTAAAAGTACCCATAAGTACCTACAAGCACCCACAAGTACCTACAAGCACCCACAAGTACCTACAAGTACCTACAAGCACCCACAAGCACCCACAAGTACCTTAAAGTACCCACAAGTACCTACAAGCAACCACAAGTACCTACAAGCACCCACAAGTACCCACAAGTACCTACAAGCACCCACAAGTACCTACAAGTACCTACAAGCACCCACAAGCACCTACAAGTATCCACAAGCACCTACAAGCACCCACAAGTACCCACAGGCACCCACAAGTACCCACAAGAACCCACAAGTACCTACAAGCACCCAAAAGTACCCACAAGTACCTACAAGCACTCACTAGTACCCACAAGTACCTACAAGCACCCACAAGCACCTACAAGTATCCACAAGCACCCACAAGTATCCACAAGCACCCACAAGTACCCACAAGAACCCACCAGTACCTACAAGCTCTCACAAGTACCCACAAGAACCCACAAGTACCCACAAGAGCCCACAAGTACCTACAAGTACCTAAAAGTACCCACAAGTACCCACAAGAACTCACAAGTACCCACAAGTACCTACAAGTACCCACAAGAACTCACAAGTACCCACAAGAACCCACAAGTACCCACAAAAACCCACAAGTACCTACAAGCACCCACAAGTACCTACAAGCACCCACAAGTACCTACAAGCACCCACAAGTACCCACAAGCACCCACAAGTACCCACAAGCACCCACAAGTACCCACAAGCACCCACAAGTACCCACAAGTACCCACAAGTACCCACAAGTACCTACAAGCACCCACAAGTACCCACAAGTACCTACAAGCACCTACAAGCACCCACAAGTACCCACAAGAACCCTGGCAAAGCACCTACAAGCACCCAGGCAAAGTTCATGTAGAAGAACTCAAACGCCATGTTTTTCTTGCTTAATATCCCTCTAACGGCGTGAATCACGACAAAAACGCCGTAAGTCCAATATAAAATTAGGGCTAAAATGCGTGTCTCTAACAGTGGTAAAACGCCGTAATTCCAATACCCAAAACAACGTAAGTCAAAGTATGTGTTAATAATGATAAAAATCAATACTTAAATTTAATTGATCTTAATGAAACTAAGAAAAGGCACATCTATGGACTGTTATCTTTCATTAAGATGGTTCCCAAACGTAACGAATGAATAGTTTTCTTTATACGCGATCCCAATTAAGGTCATTTTTCAAAAAAATCTCATGTTATCTCTATGGAAGAATATTGTATCTTTCACCAAATGTCGGATTAATTTTATGGATTCTAAAACCACCCTTAACAACTTTTTTCTTTATAGAATTAACTATTAGTTGGATCTCTATGAAATTTTAACCACATAATTAGGGCCCAAATTTTAGTTCACTGGCAAAATTTCAAAGCTGCAAACACAATACGAAAAAAGTTACGGCCAATCAAAGAACCCTCCTTTAGCATTAGAGGCAGTATCAAGTCTTATCTAAGAGAGCGACCGCTCTCCTAGAATTTAGGAACCGTAGGTCTCAAAGACGCCTAAGCAAAACTAACCTATGCCTTTCCTAACCCTAATCTGATCTATAAAACAAGCAATATTTTGGAAAAAGAAGATGTTTATTCTACAAAATCCTGAATTAATATAACGTTATTGTTCAAGGACCTAAAGAAATGGAGCATTTCTTCGAATAGGCCCGCTTTTATGAAGCTAGATTCCCACTCCACGGAAAAGACGACGGAAACCCGGCAGAAAGGGGTTCGACCGACGGAATTTCCGTTCGGTCGGGCGTAAGTGGTGTTCTATTTTTTCGGTCGTGTTCGGCGTTACGCCGGTGCCTCAGCCAATGAAATTATCCCACTGACAACGTCATAAATTTCAAGACCGCACGCACACGCGAGATCGATTGATAGCCGCCATTTTTTGTGGTTGACCAAGGCTTATCGGAAACATACCACCAAGAAAAAAGATTAAATTAACGGAAGTAAAAAGAGATAAGATGTTAATAAGGAAAAGTTTACTGAGGAAGCTAGAAAATATCCCTTCTAGTACGATCCAAGCGACAAGGGGACAAAGAGTGTGAAATAGATGTTGAGGAAACAACTCAAATCTGTCACGTGACCCAAAAATATCTACCGCAAAACTGAAAATTCAGTCGTAGTTTCAACGGTCTACCGCCGGACGCCAGCGTAAGTTAAAATTTTTACCGTTGGCTGTGTGATTTCCGCCGGTTTTTTTCGGTCGAGTGGGAATCTAGTTTAATGCTTAAAGAAAGAAAGGTGTTGCTTTAAAAAGTAACATGTGCTCTTTATTAATACCGATCTGACTCCATTAGTTGTTACCCAAGAGAGATCATTTGGATCATTTTAACGGCATTAACTTACAGTCGTGTTAATTCGAGCTTGATATAATCATGAGTTAATAATATGTTAGCTCCCTATAAGTTACTCAGGCAATTCATTTTTATACTCCAGCGTTTTCTCCCGCGCCGCCGGCTTCCCAATTATATGCGACGCTCTGCGGCCGCCACGTGAACGAAAATCTTATTTACTCTTCTTTCCGGTTTTTCCCCGGAAGCGCGTGTAGTGGAAGCTAGCCAATGATATCGGAGCTCTTTAAGCAGCCGAATATTTCGCTCAGTAGCCTCGGTTAAGAAAACAGTGAAGAGATCAGTGGATTGGATTTAGCTCAGTTGTATAATTTTCTGGATTCAAGTCCCATTAACAACTCTTATTTTTAGCATTCTTTATCAATATCAGCAAATTGCATTGAGTTCCTGCACTTTTTTGTCTCAGTACTGACACAAACGCCTTGATTTAATGTTAAATTGTTAGAACATAAACATTCAAGACTAAAACACTCCCTTGGTGAAATAGCAGCCAACGACTCGAGGTCGAGGAGCCGTACGAGCGGGATTTTTTTTCCGTCAAGAGATAGCGCAACATTCGGATGTTTTTCCCGCGCGGGCGAAATGAGAAGAAATCGCTGGATACATTACGCCTATGGAGCCTGAGTAACTTATAGGGAGCTAACATATTATTAACTCATGATACAGTATAGCTCCCCATAAGTATGAAACGTAGTACATTATCATACTACAGCATTTGCTTCCAAATTTGGCGCGTTTACACTTTTACGCTACGTGGGAGAACTTCAAGATACCGACACCGCCACCTAAGGTGTGTGCAAAAAGCAATATGGGCCAAGGAAATATGGCCGTGCCCGTAGAGACACAAGACAGTCCTTACCTCGTACCAGTGTAGGCGCTAGCCTCGGTTGTCAAAATATCGTGCCATATATTAATTTATTAAGATAATTTTGACATGCATATGATCAGTTATAATTATCATAAAATAACTTCTGGATCTTTAACAATTTAATTACAATATTACATTTTAAAATTTTTAAAACAAATATGTTATCTTTTTTACCCCAGTAACACGAGTGTTCCGCGTTCGAGTCGGTGCGAGGTAGATTCGTCGGTTTATGGTCTAGTCGGTAGTTACGACTATATTCCAACTCTTATGCAACTTCAGTTGCCAACTCCGCTTTGCAGTCGGCCGTGAGAACAATAAAATAGTGTTGGCTGATAGTTGTATTTTAAGACGGTTAATGTAATGAAGGATTAGGTCGGCTGCTCGATTCGTTACCAACTAACATGCGTTTCTATCAAATAAAATATAAGAAAGCAATTCTAAAATTCATTGCCTAACATACAGTCGAACAAAATTAGAGTTTCAACTCTGAAATCTTTTGACTAAAATGCAGTACTCTGAAATGCAGTCCTCGAAAATTATTAATTACAACTCTGAAATCTTTTGACTAAAAGGCAGTACTCTGAAATGCAGTCCTCGAAAATTAATAATTTCAACTCTGAAAACTTTTGACTAAAATGCAGTACTCTGAAATGCAGTCCTCTAAAACTATTAATTTCAACTCTGAAATCGGTTGACTAAAATGCAGTACTCTGAAAAACAGTCCTCGAAAATTATTTTTTTCAACTCTGAAATCTTTTGACTAAAACGCAGTACTCTGAAATGCAGGACCCGAATATTATTATCTTCAACTCTGAAATCTTTTGACTAAAACGCAGTACTCTGAAATGCAGTCCTCGAATATTATTAATTTGAACTCTGAAATCGGTTGACTAAAGTGCAGTACTCTGAAATGCAGTCCACTAAAACTATTAATTTCAACTCTGAAATCGGTTGACTAAAATGCAGTACTCTGAAATGCAGTCCTCTAAAACTATTAATTTCAACTCTGAAATCGGTTGACTAAAATGCAGTACTCTGAAAAACAGTCTACGAAAATTATTAAATACAACTCTGAAATCGGGTGACTAAAATTAAGTATTCTGAAATGCAGTCCTAAAAAATCCGAATTTCAACTCTGAAATCTTTTGACTAAAACGCAGTACTCTGAAATGCATTCCTCGAAAATTATTATTTTCAACTCTGAAATCTCTTGACTAAACTGCTTTTCAGAGTACTGCATTTTAGTCAACCGATTTCAGAGTTGAAATTAGTTTTCGAGGACTGCATTTCAGAGTACTGCCTTTTAGTCAAAAGATTTCAAAGATGAAATTAATAGTTTTCGTGGACTGCTTTTCAGAGTACTCCATTTTAGTCAACCGATTTCAGAGTTGAAATTAATAGTTTTCAAGGACTGCATTTCAGAGTACTGCCTTTTAGTCAAAAGATTTCAGAGTTGAAATTAATAGTTTTCGAGAACTGCATTTCAGAGTACTGCATTTTAGTCAAGAGATCTCAGAGTTGAAATTAATAGTTTTCGAGGACTGCATTTCAGAGTACTGCGTTTAAGTCAAAAGATTTCAGAGTTGAAATTCGGATTTTTTAGGACTGCATTTCAGAGTACTGCATTTTAGTCAACCGATTTCAGAGTTGAAATTTATTATTTTCGTGGACTGCTTTTCAGAGTACTCCATTTTAGTCAACCGATTTCAGAGTTGAAATTAATCGTTTTCAAGGACTGCATTTCAGAGTACTGCATTTTAGTCAACCGATTTCAGAGTTGAAATTTGTTATTTTCGTGGACTGCTTTTCAGAGTACTGCATTTTAGTCAACCGATTTCAGAGTTGAAATTTATTATTTTCGTGGACTGCGTTTCAGAGTACTGCGTTTTAGTCAAAACATTTCAGAGTTGAAAATAATAGATTTCAAAGACTGCATTTCAGAGTATTGCGTTTAAGTCAAAAGATTTCAGAGTTGAAATTAATAGTTTTAGAGGACTGCATTTCAGAGTACTGCCTTTTAGTCAAAAGATTTCAGAGTTGAAATTAATAATTTTTGTGGACTGCTTTTCAGAATACTGCGTTTAAGTCAAAAGATTTCAGAGTTGAAATTCGGATTTTTTAGGACTGCATTTCAGAGTACTGCATTTTAGTCAACCGATTTCAGAGTTGAAATTTATTATTTTCGTGGAGTGCTTTTCAGAGTACTGCATTTTAGTCAAAAGATTTCAGAGTTAAAAATAATAATTTTCGAGGACTGCATTTCAGAGTACAGCGTTTTAGTCGAAAGATTTCAGAGTTGAAAATAATAATTTTCGAGGACTGCATTTCAGAGTACTGCGTTTTAGTCAAAAGATTTCAGAGTTAAAAATAATAATTTTCGAGGACTGCATTTCAGAGTACAGCGTTTTAGTCGAAAGATTTCAGAGTTGAAAATAATAATTTTCGAGGACTGCATTTCAGAGTACTGCGTTTTAGTCAAAAGATTTCAGAGTTGAAATTCGGATTTTTTAGGACTGCATTTCAGAGTACTGCATTTTAGTCAACCGATTTCAGAGTTGAAATTTATTATTTTCGAGGACTGCATTTCAGAGTACTGCATTTTAGTCAAAAGATTTCAGAGTTTAAAATCTTTATGAAAAATATACACTTACAGATTTTTTAAGGAAAAATAAAAACATACAATTCTAAAGGGTATTACTTGACACATTTTTCTCTTAAAATGTTTGAAACCGTATAAAAATTCTCAAATTAAAACAAATTGAGATCTATTTTGGAATTCAGTAGTATTTTCACAACCAAAAATCTTTAAAATACTTAATATATAAGGTTTTTGAACTCCAAGCGCCCCAAAACACTTGCTTCTTTTATAATCAAACAAAGAAACTGAAGGTATACATAAACGTTTAAGTTTTGGTCCCCAGCAGATGAGAAGCTAGGTAAAAAGCAAAGGCTTATGCATAAAACTGAATCTAAGAGGTAGATAAATTGATAATTCAATAACAAAATTCACACCTTACGTAAACAAACGAAGACGTTTCTAGTTTATATAGTGTGACAAAGAACCTTAGCGATGAAATTGAAAGTTAGCAAGCCTAGAACTAATAATTTTCGACCACAAAAATCTCGTTTATACATTCTAACGACCCAGCCGCGTCAGAGATACTGGAAAGGCTGACTTGCTTTCGCACTAGCAGCGCCCTCTTCGATGATGACGTGCATGGCGTTACCTTAGTTACGCCAATAGAACAGAAGCGTGTCACCTGACCCGAGAAATTACAGGAGGGAAAATTCAAACTAGAAAATCAGATGTGTTTTCTTTCTTTGCAGTTTTTTTGTAACGTTATGTTTCTAGTGTTGCCAAAAATATAGTATTATCAACTTCTGCTTGTGGGTCGAAATATAGTACAAGTTAAATATATAACAAAAAAAATTTGGTGGCATATGCGGAATAGTAAATGTAAAAAAAACCGTCCCACGGAAAAAGAAGGCCTATACAACAAATTCGTTTTTCATTTTACTCTTTTAAAACGTGACCATACCAACTAGCGGGAAGGAGTTGGTAATCAATTGGCTAAAATGGGTAACATGTTTAGGACGGTAGGCAAGCCTACTTCAAACCACTACAGTTCCAACTGTCGGATAAATGTCGGTTACTAAAGGGCCTAAGAATAACTTTGCTTTTAATTTTACTCTTCTTAAACGTCACAATAACGACTAGCGCGACGGAGTTGGTAATCAATTGGCAAAAAATGTGTTGGAATTTTCTAGACGGTAGGCAAGCCTACTTTAAACCATCTCTGTTCCAACTGTCAGATAGATGTTGGCATTGCCAACTAAAAGAAGTAGTCGGCTTCATGAGTCGGAAAAGTGTCGGAATAAGCATGGTACAGCTGACTGGACCGTAAACCGACTATTCGACCTTTAACCGACTGTTATGCGGAAGGCTTGTGTTACTGGGGATACTTTGTTCATACAATGATCATGTTAGCAGAGTGGCGCAGTGGAAGCGTGCTGGGCCCATAACCCAGAGGTCGTTGATCGAAACCACGCTCTGCTAAATTAATGCAAAATAGCACTTGCTATTTTTTATATATGATTCTTTGTTCATACAATAACCCAGAGGTCCGTGGATCGAAACTACGCTGTGCTAAATTTATGCAAAATAGCACTTGCTATTTTGATATATGTTAGTTTGTTCTTCCAATGATCATGTAAGCAGAGTGGAGCAGTGGAAGCGTGCTGGGCCCATAACCCAGATGTCCGTGGATCGAAACTACGCTCTGCTAAATCTATGCAAAATAGCACTTGCTATTTTGATATATGTTAGTTTGTTCATCCAATGATCATGTATGCAGAGTGGCGCAGTGGAAGCCTGCTGGGCCCATAACCCAGATGTCCGTGGATCGAAACTACGCTGTGCTAAATTTATGCCAAATAGCACTTGCTATTTTGATATATGTTAGTTTGTCCATCCAATGATCATGTAAGCAGAGTGGGGCAGTGGAAGCCTGCTGGGCCCATAACCCAGATGTCCGTGGATCGAAACTACGCTGTGCTAAATTTATGCAAAATAGCACTTGCTATTTTTATATATGTTAGTTTGTTCATCCAATGATCATGTAAGCAGAGTGGAGCAGTGGAAGCGTGCTGGGCCCATAACCCAGAGGTCCGTGGATCGAAACCACGCTCTGCTAAATTAATGCAAAATAGCACTTGCTATTTTTTATATATGATACTTTGTTCATACAATGATCATGTAAGCAGAGTGGCGCAGTGGAAGCGTGCTGGGCCCATAACCCAGATGTCCGTGGATCGAAACTACGCTCTGCTAAATTTATGCAAAATAGCACTTGCTATTTTGATATATGTTAGTTTGTTCATACAATGATCATGTAAGCAGAGTGGCGCAGTGGAAGCCTGCTGGGCCCATAACCCAGATGTCCGTGGATCGAAACTACGCTGTGCTAAATTTATGCAAAATAGCACTTGCTATTTTGATATATGTTAGTTTGTTCATCCAATGATCATGTAAGCAGAGTGGCGCAGTGGAAGCCTGCTGGGCCCATAACCCAGAGGTCCGTGGATCGAAACCACGCTCTGATAAATTAACGCAAAATAGCACTTGCTATTTTGATATAAGTTAGTTTGTTCATACAATGGTCATGTAAGGAGAGTGGCGCAGTGGAAGCGTTTTGGGCCCATAACCCAGAGGTCCGTGGATCGGAACCACGCTCTGCTAAGTTAATGTAAAATAGCACTTGCTATTTTTATATATGATAGTTTGTTCATACAATGATCATGTAAGCAGAGTGGCGCAGTGGAAGCCTGCTGGGCCCTTGACCCAGATGTCCGTGGATCGAAAGTACGCTGTGCTAAATTTATGCAAAATAGCACTTGCTATTTTGATATATGTTAGTTTATTCATACAATGGTCATGTAAGCAGAGTGGCGCAGTGGAAGCGTGCTGGGCCCATAACCCATAGGTCCGTGGATCGAGACCACGCTCTGCTAATTTAATGCAAAATAGCCCCAGCTATTTTGATATAAGTTAGTTTGTTCATACAATGGTCATGTAAGCAGAGTGGCGCAGTGGAAGCGTGCTGGGCCCATAACCCAGAGGTCCGTGGATCGGAACCACGCTCTGCTAAGTTAATGTAAAATAGCACTTGCTATTTTTTATATATGATAGTTTATTCATACAATGGTCATGTAAGCAGAGTGGCGCAGTGGAAGCGTGCTGGGCCCATAACCCAGATGTCCGTGGATCCAAACTACGCTCTGCTAAATTAATGCAAAATAGCACTTGCTATTTTTATATATGATAGTTTGTTCATACAATGATCATGTAAGGAGAGTGGCGCAGTGGAAGCGTGCTGGGCCCATAACCCAGAGGTCCGTGGATCGGAACCACGCTCTGCTAAGTTAATGTAAAATAGCACTTGCTATTTTTATATATGATAGTTTGTTCATACAATGATCATGTAAGCAGAGTGGCGCAGTGGAAGCCTGCTGGGCCCTTAACCCAGATGTCCGTGGATCGAAAGTACGCTGTGCTAAATTTATGCAAAATAGCACTTGCTATTTTTATATATGATAGTTTGTTCATACAATGATCATGTAAGCAGAGTGGCGCAGTGGAATCCTGCTGGGCCCATAACCCAGATGTCCGTGGATCGAAACTACGCTGTGCTAAATTTATGCAAAATAGCACTTGCTATTTTGATATATGTTAGTTTGTTCATACAGTGATAATGTAAGCAGAGTGGCGCAGTGGAAGCCTGCTGGGCCCATAACCCAGATGTCCGTGGATCGAAACTACGCTGTGCTAAATTTATGCAAAATAGCACTTGCTATTTTGGTATATGTTAGTTTATTCATACAATGATCATGTAAGCAGAGTGGAGCAGTGGAAGCGTGCTGGGTCCATAACCCATAGGTCCGTGGATCGAGACCACGCTCTGCTAATTTAATGCAAAATAGCCCCAGCTATTTTGATATAAGTTAGTTTGTTCATACAATGGTCATGTAAGCAGAGTGGCGCAGTGGAAGCGTGCTGGGCCCATAACCCAGAGGTCCGTGGATCGAAACTACGCTGTGCTAAATTTATGCAAAATAGCACTTGCTATTTTGATATATGTTAGTTTATTCATACAGTGATCATGTAAGCAGAGTGGAGCAGTGGAAGCGTGCTGGGCCCATAACCCAGATGTCCGTGGATCGAAACTACGCTCTGCTAAATTTATGCAAAATAGCACTTGCTATTTTGATATATGTTAGTTTGTTCATCCAATGATCATGTAAACAGAGTGGCGCAGTGGAAGCCTGCTGGGCCCATAACCCAGATGTTCGTGGATCGAAACTACGCTGTGCTAAATTTATGCAAAATAGCACTTGCTATTTTGATATATGTTAGTTTGTTCATCCAATGATCATGTAAGCAGAGTGGCGCAGTGGAAGCCTGCTGGGCCCATAACCCAGATGTCCGTGGATCGAAACCACGCTCTGCTAAGTTAATTCTAGGAGAGCGATAGCTCTCTTAGATAAGACCTCATACCGACTTTAATGTATAAGGATGGTTTTTTGATTGGTTATAACTTTTTTTGTATCGTATTAACTGCTTTGAAAAATTCCACAGAACTACAATTCGGGCCCTAAATATGTGGTTAAAATTTCAAAAAGATCCATCCATTAGTTTTTCTTATAAAAAATAAAGTTGCTAAGGGTGGTTTTCATTTCCATAAAAATAATCATAGATTTTGACGAAAACCTCGAAATTTTCCCATAGAAATAACATGGGAAAATTTTTTACAGATAACCATCTTGTTGTAGCCGTCATGATATAACTATACGTTTGTTTGATTTGAAAACGGTTTTAAACGAAAGCCTCATATTTAGTATTTGTGCTTTCCAGCTTTCATTGATTAATTTTAAGTTTAAGTATGTTTAATTTTAAATTTTCAAAATTACCCCAATCTGCGTTATTTAAGCATGGATAGACTGATTTACTAGAAAATATCAGCGCGACCAAAATTGGCCTTTTTTGCGTTTAGTTGCGTCATATTAATCCGATTGTTTTTCTTAATGCCTTTTGGTTGAAATGGCCTATCGGTAGTGAGATAAGACTGCTTTAATATTGCCGACGTGACAATATTACCCAGTTTGTGGCGGCCGCCATTTTTTTAAGGGGAAAAAATTTGAGAGTGGGTCCTTTTTCGTTGTCATTTTCATATTTTTTTGAGGATTTGCTGATGGATGGATTTTAAATATAATATAAAGTAGGTTTCAAGCTTTAATATAAGCCTAATTTCATAATTTTCCACCTTTTTATTGTCCCACAATCTATTTCTAAACTTGGCACTTTCTTTAAGGCGGTGAAATTGCGCTAAGCCTTGGCTTGCCTTACCGTTAATTTTTGCCATTTATAAAAATGTTTACCTCTTGTTGTTACTTCGCCTTCTCGTATCGTCGTATTTTTAAAGTTTAGACTTTGAAAGTAGTGCTTAGTTTTCTAAAATATTACTTAATTGTATAAAATTTCGATATTATAGTTGCCTAAAACGTCCGTATTAACGAATTCAATGTTTTTTGTTGAAGGGACGCACCTTGCATTTGAATTTCGTTCCCTCGAAACTACCCCCTTTAAGAGACCGGCCGCCGGAGGCTTTTTCTTTTACGCCCTCTCGGTCGCTCGTTCAGCCCCGAAAACAGCTGTGACTCTGTTATTTACCAAAAATGTATGCGGTCAGTGTGTTGTTTTTGCATTTTAATGTTTCTAATCGTTGTGCGCGTCGAGGTTTACGAATCCAACGTGTGTTGCGTAATGAAAATCAAGGGTGGATACTATATGATCTAATGATCTATGCTTTAAAAGGAATTTGACCGCGAAAGTCAAGCAAAACGGTATTAGGCCTTGCCAAAAGTTTTCTGAGCTATAGTATCACATGTCATAGATTATCACATGTCATATGATATAAGAAATATTGACCCTCGGATATCCTGTGACTAGGAGATGGTTTTAAAGTTACTAACTCTCGATTTTGGAGGTAGATACTGTGTAGTGACACTTAAAGTAACGATTTAATCTTATAAACAGACTACCATCATAAGCCCATATCGTAAATTCACCGATGTTGATATCTAAGCTTACTTGAAATACCAATACCAATTTTTTTAACTTAATGAATCTTAAATATCAACATCAAAAATTATCTTCTGAAAGAGATATCTACTTATATTCCATTCAAATTTCTCGCAACATTTCAAATTAACGAATAGAAATGTGCAAATGGCTTTTAAACCGATTAATTGGGCAAATTACTATATTGTTCACCGTTACCGATCACAGATAGATTTGCGTCCTTCAGTAGTGTTTATTATGCTTGTGAAATGGTAAGCGAAATCTGGGATTAAAGTTTAAAATAGACATGAGCAAAAACGGCTTTATTCATATCAACTCGATTACCGAATATCTAAATTTGACCAAAATTAACAAAATATTCTCTTCATGATTAAAAATCTTGTTTGAAGCAGCAAGCCATCTAATCCTTATTTACCTTCTTTTGAAAAAAAATAGGTTGATACCTCTTTCAGTAGATTATTCATTGATATTTCAGTTTCATTGAGTTAAAAAAAATTAGTTCCACCATTGGTTAGTTTTCAATATTGACCAATCGATAATCACAAATTTTAATAAAAAATAACTAAATTACAAAAACCGGTTCAAAACCATATTAGTTTTGAAACGATTAAATTATAATTTTAAACTTATATACTAGCTAATTCCTCGTAGGTAATTAGTTTATTGCCTTAGTGAAATTAATGCTGAATATTACATACACAAAGTAAATAATAAATTAACTTCTAAAATTTAAATGTAAAGTGTGTGCATTATTTCCCAATTAATAAAAGATATCCAGCTATTTTCATTCAAATTAATTACTAATTTGTGGATAATGGATAGAAAATGTCGAGCTCTAATTGCGATATAACTAAAATCAATCCCACGGGCTATTTATAATACAATATAACCTTTGCCCTATGTTTACTGTTTTGAATTTTATTTGTAAAATTTAAAACATAAAATAGTATTACAATTTTTTTAATTAAATAATTATTAATAAATTTCAATAAAATAAATACTGGTTAAATACATAACACTACTTTATATTGTTTCGTCTTCACTTCGCTTTTAGCTGACTTAATCGTAACCGATATGAGTTCCCATATTTTATCTGCAAATGTTTTCCTCTTGAAATATGAAGTTATGTATGAAAATATATTGTTTCGTCTTCACTTCGCTTTAAGCTGACTTAAACGTAACCGACATGAGTTGCCATATTTTATCTTCAAATGTTTTCCTGTTGAAATATGCAGTTATTTGCAGATAAAATATGGGAACCCATATCAGTTACACCCAAGTCAGCTAAAAGCGAAGTGAAGACGAAACATTATATTTTTATACAACTTTTCCTTTGGAAATATGCAGTTATGTATAAAAATATCTTGTTTCGTCTTCACTTCGGTTTTAGCTGACTTAAGCGTAACAGATATGAGTTCCCATATTTTATCTGCAAATATTTTCAAGTTGAAATATGCAGTTATGTATAAAATTATCTTGTTTCGTTTTCAATTCGCTTTTAGCAGACTTAAGCCTAACCGATATGAGTTCCCATATTTTATCTTCAAAAGTTTTCCTCTTGAAATATGCAGTTATGTATAAAATATATTGTTTCGTTTTCACTTCGCTTTTAGCTGACTTAAGGGTAGCCCATATGAGTTTCCATATTTTATATGCAAATAATTTCATGTTGAAATATGCAGTTATGTATAAAATTATTATGTATTATATAGACATTGGAACCTTCGGTCGTCGTGGCGCTTATTGGTTATTAGGACATAAAACATTTGTGTATTAACAATTAAAACATGAAAACATTTGTGTATTAACAATTAAAACATGAAAACATTTGTGTATTAAGAATTAAAACATGAAAACATTTGTGTATTAACAATTAAAACATGAAAACATTTGTGTATTAACAATTAGAACATGAAAACATTTGTGTATTAACAATTAAAACATGAAAACATTTGTGTATTAACAATTAAAACATGAAAACATTTGTGTATTAACAATTAAAACATGAAAACATTTGTGTATTAACAATTAAAACATGAAAACATTTGTGTATTAACAATAAAACATGAAAACATTTGTGTATTAACAATTGAAGCATCAAACATTCTGCGTAAAGACTTCGCCTTAAGCTGATTGTTTTTTCTATATTTTCAGAGCTTTTTAATTCTTTATTTAAAAGCTAATGGTTTTTATAATTTCGGAGCTTTTAAATTCCTAAAAACCAACGAGGGTCAAGACAACCAAAAGTTTCTATGATTTCGCCAAACACTTAATATTAGCCCATCGCCCCACTTTATGTAAAATAACAATAAAAGCATCAAACATTCTACGCAAAGACTTCGCCATAGGCTAAATATTTGAGAATCGCTCAGCTAGCTGAAAAATAGAAAAAAAGCATGAAACAGTAAAGACATCGCCTAACTATTAGTGTTTGCTATATAATTTTAAAGCTTTACTATTCTAATATTTTATGTTGTCATATAATTAAGAGTCACACGTTCACAACTGAAGGTTCTAATTGTTTACGATAAGAATTCTTCGGACGCTAAATATTTGCTAAACGCTTGGCTGCTGAAAAATATAAAAAGAATGAAACATACTACGTTTAGTTCGCTTTTGGTTTGCCATATGCGAGGTCAGCGCTATATAAAATAAGTAAAACGTCAATTGCCACACTAGCCTACAGAAAATGCTTCCATGTAATTATTAGTTGGTTTTCAATTCGATATATCCCAGGTCATACACTTGCCTACTAAGAACGCACCATCAATGTTTATTTCTCATTTAATTAGCCATAATGTCAGACTTTAGAATAATAAATGAACGAACATTTCATTTGTTATTTTTAGCACGCTGATTGAGACTTAGTTTTCTTGAAACATACAAGGCAAAACTGGAGGTCCTATAAAGCATTTTTTCTTACCGCGATTTCCATGTTATGAAATCCGAGTATACCACACTGTCTATGTTATAAAATCCGAGTACAAGACAATTTCAATGTAATAAAATCTCTCTATTGCAAGACATGTCACAGGTGCCGGATCCAATATATTTCGAAAACACTTCGCCTTACGCAAACTGTTTACGAACTGCTTAATTTTCTAGTATATAACAGAGTGAAAAGTAAAAAGACTTCTTAATACTCGGAAAACTCTTCGCACATTACATACTACCTAACATGCAAAATACTAACTTGCCATATGTGTTTCGATTGAAAAGCGCTTTAATGCCTTCTAGCGCATGACGGCTCAGAATTTTAGGTAATTAAACGATTAGCCAACACTTCGCCTTACGCGAACTGTATGCGAATTACTTTTCTAAAAACAAGTAGCATGAAATGTACTTCGCTTTTAGCCGACTTAAGCGAAACCGATATGAGTTCCCATATTTTATTTGAAAAGGTTTTAATCTTGAAATATGCAGTTATGTATAAAAATATCTTGTTTCGTCTTCACTTCGCTTTTAGCTGACTTAAGCGTAACAGATATGAGTTCCCATATTTTATCTGCAAATATTTTCAAGTTGAAATATGCAGTTATGTATAAAATTATCTTGTTTCGTCTTCACTTTGCTTTTAGCTGACTTAAGCGTAACCGATATGAGTTCCCATATTTTATCTTCAAAAGTTTTCCTCTTCAACGGGAAGAAATATGCAGTTATGTATAAAATATATTGTTTCGTCTTCACTTCGCTTTTAGCCGAATTAAGGGTAACCGATATGAGTTCCCATATTTTATCTGCAAATATTTTCAAGTTGAAATATGCAGTTATGTATAAAATTATTATCTTAGACTCTTTGCTTGAAATTGACTCATTCTCACTAAAATCGTCCAATTGTTCCTTTTCTTCATTGTTACTGGAGTTTAGTAGTTTATCCTTTTTGGCTTTGTCCTGTTTGGCCTTTTGTTCTTTTTCCTCTTTTCTCTTCTGCCTTTTCTGCTTGTCTTCCATTTTTCGTTTTTCCTCTTGCACCTTTCTTCTTTCTTCAACATTTTTCTTTCTTCCTCTTCTAACTTCCTTCTTCTTTCCTCTTGAATTTTTTTGAATTTTCTCTTCCTCCTTCTTTCTCTTGTTAGTCTTTAGCTTTGATTTTTCATTTTCATGGTCATTTGCAATTTCTTTTTATCTTTTTTTGGAGGTTTCGGTTGAAGGTGTTTCTTTTCTTTGTTCTAGTGTGGTCGAGGAACTGGGTTCTCCCGAAACGTCTTTTTTAAAAATATGTACTTGTTAGCGTTTCTCTAAATAATAGTAAGTAAATCACCATTCTTCGAAATTTCTTTCAGGAGTAGTTGGAATCGAAGAAACCTCACTTTCATTTTTTTGAAGAATAAATGTAATTAAAAGAATATAAAGATTAGAGAGTATAAGTATCCTCTAAACGCGTTCGTGTAGGTACAGACTGTTAAAGAAGTCTTTGCGCGTTGCGTTTTTCGCACATATTGTACTATATTTCAAAAAATATTAGAGCTAGCGCTCTGGAATAAAGTGCGTTATAAAAGTTTTGCATTCCTCTTTCATATTTTACCCGTTCCACAGTTGTCCTTTGCATACTTATACCGGAAACCGGTAATGTCAAAATTATCTACTTTGAAAATATTGGCTTCTCGAGGATATAAATGCGATTTTCGGATTCCTTGGGGTCGATTCATATTTGAAAAGTGTTCACCAAATTCAATTCCGATGAATAGGTCACGAGTAATCAGCCTTTATTCAAAATCTGGCAAACTTGGTTAGAGTGGCGATAATTCATGATCGAGTATCGAATCTATGTCGAAATAATGCTTGTTAGATGTTATGGCACCTTATGCTTATATATATGATTGGTCTTGTGGCGAAATACTTTAAAACAAATCAGACGTTCATTAAAGGGATGGTGAAATGGAAAATAAAGTAATTTTTTATTGATTTTTCCATAAGACAGTGAAACATCCAAGAAATAACGCCGAACTATTTTTAAACTACGATTAGTTTGAAATTTCATGGATAATTTTAAATAAGGATCTCCGACCAATCGTGTAGCGCCCCGCCTTTTTATCAACAATTTTCTCTTGGCACGCTCCGTGTTGAATCAATTTATCGAGAGATTTGAACAAATTTGCGCGATGTGACAATTGTGGCGCGAGACATGGAGCGTGCCACGAAAATTTTGTTAACAAAAAGGCACGGCGTTACGCGATTGGTCGGAGGTCCTTATTTAAAACTATTCTTAAAATCTTAGCCTAATTTGAATAAGAGGTATTTCCTGAATTTTTCGTTATGCATACTGGTCTCATGATTAGTAGAAGAATCAATAAAAAATCACTTTAATTTCCACTTACGTGTTGGAAGGAGGGGCTCTATACTGGGCTATGAGTCGGACTGAATTAAACGCTAACCGTTCTCAATTCCTTCCTCTAAAATTAAATCTATCCCTTTTAATTCTTATTAATGAAGCCGACCGCAACCAAAGCATGGGCAAAGGCGTATTTCACAACTGACGTTCAAAGCTACCGATGGAAAAGCCCAACAATTAAATGAAAAAAAAAAGAAATTAATGCCGGTAACAATGATCACAACTGAAAATAACAGCTAACAGCTAAAACGAACCCGAACGGTAATCACTTGAAGTTGGTCTCTCTACGCTGCTGGTCTGCAACTCCTTTCGTTTATTTTCTATGGCAAAAATACTAACTTTGGGAGGTATTGGGATATTAGGCCATTTTGTGTTTTAAGACTTTTATTGTGTAGGAGCGAAAACTATCCTTTTTAAAGAAATTTTGGATAACTATTAATATCATTATTGATAACTAGTAGAAAGTTGAAAAATATTTATAAAATTTGGAGGAAAATTTTCAAATAACAAGACTTCCTTCGAGTTTCAAATTGAAGAATGTTCGTGTGCTTTATTGAACCATCTTATACAAACAAGACAGTCACTTTCAGCTTGAATTGTTGCTTGATATTTTATTGGACATACCCTAGCCTTTAAAAGGAGGATAAAGAGGAAAATAAAGTTATTTTTATCGATTCTTCTTCTAATTATAAGACCATTTTGCATAGTGAAACATCCAGGAAATACCGTCTGCGTTCTTGAACAATTTATTACAAACAAGACTGTCACTTTCAGTTTCAATTGTATTTTACATAACCTTCCTTAGCCCTTAAACACATTTTTAATCTTTTATTAAATGACAGACATAAACGCTAAATCGGGTTCAAGTCGGGCGAGAGAGCGGGTCAATCCAAAGCGTTAATTCCTTCGTTCTCCAAAAATATTGCAACGAGTCGGGACGTATGGGTTGGACAATTGTCCTGCTGAGCCTGAAACCATACACTAAAACAATGTTTTAAGTTAGTCAACAATAATTATCAGGTTACTAATATTAATACCGGTCACGACGTGGGCTGGTTAGTCATACGGAGAAAAAAATACCAGCGAACAGGGCGGATATCTAATTTTAATAATACAATGATTTACCTCCTAATTTCATTAGAGTTTATGTCTGTCTTTTAGAATACGATTAAGAATGTGTTTAATGGGAGGGTAAAATGAAAAATCAAATAATTTTTTATCGATTCTTCTACTAATTATAAGACCATTCTGCATAGTGAAACATCCAGGAAAAATCTCCGAATGATTTTGAAATTCCAATTAGGTTCAGATTTTATGGATAATTTGAAATAATGACCTCCGACCCATCGCGTAACGCCCTGCCTTCCTATTGACAAAATTTTCCATGCCGAATGAAATTTATCGTGAGATTTAATAAAAGTTGCTTCCGATGTGACTATCGTGGCGCGAGACATAGAGCGTGCAACGGAAATTTTGTTAACAGGAAGGCAGGGCGTTAAGCTATTAGTCAGTGGTGCTTATTTCAAATTATCTTTAAAATCTGAACCTAATTTGAATTTTAAAATCATTCGGAGACGGTATTTCCTGAATGTTTCAATGTGCATATAATGCTCTTTTAATAAGAAAAATCGATATAAAAATCACTTTATTTTCCTCTTCATCCTTCCTTTAACGGCTAGGAGATGTCCAATAAAATATCAAGCAACAATTGAAGCTGAAAGTGACTGTCTTTTATGTAAAAAATAGTTCAATAAAACACACGAACATTCTTCAATTTGAAACTCAAAGAAAGCCTTGTTATTTAACAATTTTCGTCCAAATTTTATAAATAATTTTCCACTTTTAACTAAATATTAAAAATTATCCAAAGTTTCGTTAAAAAGGCTAGTTATCTTTCCTACACAATAAAAGTCTTAAAACACAAAATGGCCTAATATCCCAA
Source organism: Phalangium opilio (assembly GCA_019434445.1). Lineage (NCBI taxonomy): Eukaryota > Metazoa > Arthropoda > Arachnida > Opiliones > Phalangiidae > Phalangium > Phalangium opilio. The sequence goes on along the minus strand of JAEQBA010002257.1, from coordinate 179,937 downwards.
TACCTCCCAAAGTTAGTATTTTTGCCATAGAAAATAAACGAAAGGAGTAGCAGACCAGCAGCGCAGAGAGACCAACTTCAATTGCTTTCCGTTCGGGTTCGTTTTAGCTGTTAGCTGTTATTTTCAGTTGTGATCATTGTTACCGGCATTAATTTCTTTTTATTTTCATTTAATTTTTGGGCTTTTCCATCGGTAGCTTTGAACGTCAGTTGTGAAATACGCCTTTGCCCATGCTTTGGTTGCGGTCGGCTTCATTAATAAGAATTAAAAGGGATAGATTTAATTTTAGAGGAAGGAATTGAGAACTGTTAGCGTTTAATTCAGTCCGACTCATAGCCCAGTATAGAGCCCCTCCTTCCAACACGTAATAAAAAGTTTAAAATTTCAGATTGGCTCATTTAAACTAGGTTTTTATGACTTTGCTTACTGGGACGGCGAAAAATACGTTATTCCTTTTTACCTTTGTTGCTTCGACACGCCTCTTCTTTCATACATTTTTTTCCGTGGAATTTGACGCGCTCCTAGATTACTCTATTCTCAATTCCCACTTCTAAAATTAAATCTATCCCTGGTCTCACATTTGCAGTAAACGCGGGAGGCTATAGCCCAACCTCAGGCTCCGTTTAGCGAAGCTCAATCGCGTAGCGAACGTTGCTAGCATAGAAGCCATCTCCTCTGAAGTGGTTTCTTAAATGGAATATAGTCGAATATGCCTATTTGAAGGGATCTCGTGCAGTGCATATCCCATCATGAATGAGATTTTGACTGGGCTGAAGACCCAGACGTAATTAATATGAGTTCTAAATATTATGATATCATGGCCCAAATAACAATATTTTCAAACCGCTTCTCCTCTTCAAAAGACGCGAGTTTTCTCTTCAAGAGAGGGTGAAGTGGAAAATTAAGTGATTTTATTTATCGATTCTTCTACTAATTATAAGACCAGTCTGTATAATGAAAAATTTAGGAAATACCTCCCATTGATTTTAATATTCAAATTAGGCTAAGATTTTAAAAATAATTTTAAATAAGGATCTCCGACCAATCGCGTAACGCCGTGCCTTTTTGTTAACAAAATTCTCGTGGCACGTTCCATGTCTCGCGCCACAATTGTCACATCGTGCAATTTTTTTCAAATCTCGCCATAAATTGATTCAACACGGATCGTTCCAAGAGAAAATTGTTGATAAAAAGGCGGGGCGCTACGCGATTGGTCGGAGATCCATATTTAAAATTATCCATGAAATTTCAAACTAATCGTAGTTTAAAAATCGTTCGGTGTTATTTCCTGGAGGTTTCACTATGCAGATCGGTCTTATAGAAGAATCAATAAAAATTACTTTATTTTCCACTTCACCATCCCTTTAATGAACGTCTGATTTGTTTCAAAGTATTGCGCCACAAGACCAATCATATATATACGCATAAGGTGCCATAACATCTAACAAGCATTATTACGACAAAGATTCGATACTCGATGATGAATTATCGCCACTCTAACCAAGTTTGCCAGATTTTGAATAAAGGCTGATTACTCGTGACCTATTCATCGGAATTGAATTTGGTGAACACTTTTCAAATATGAATCGACCCCAAGGAATCCGAAAATCGCATTTATATCCTCAAGAAATCAATATTTTCAAAGTTGATAATTTTGACATTTCCGGTTTCCGGTATAAGTATGCAAAGGACAACTTTGGAACGGGTAAAATATGAAAGAGAAATGCAAAACTTTTATAACGCACTTTATTCCAGAGCGCTAGCCCTAATAGTTTTTGAATTATAGTAAAATATGTGCGAAAAACGCAACGCGCAAAGACTTCTTTAACAGTCTGTACACGCTCACCACCGTTTACACATCACTAACTGTTAATTTATTGATAGCTCTTATTCTCCAATACATGGAGCAAGTTATTAAAAATGTCTTATCTAAGCGTTTACTTTAAAGGTGAGCTGCCTCCACTGCAGTCTAATCGGTACAAACTCATCAATCCTTTCCTAAGTATCTTTGTCGACCCGTATAATTATGTGAGACTACATGGGTTTAATGTACCCATTGTGGAATGAAGGTGTAATTTGTTGCAGGTGAACTGCAACGCAACGGGCACTTAAAAGACAGCAAGGGGAGTTTCACGTGCGTGCGATATTACTTCTTATGTACGTCCAAATTGAGAATAAAACAGATTTGTGCATGTTACAGGACCAGACAGACAAGACTGTAAACCATGGAAACTGTGCCTGGGCAGATTCTTTGTTCATGGAGATCGACTCAAATCTTATCATGGGTTGAAGGATGCAATGGTTCATCTAGTAGTTGGTTCCCATCGTCAGTGGTCTTCGAATGACGTAGTTGTATAGGTGTGGTGTCTGGTTGACCTTGCAGCCGCGGTACCCAATAGGCATGAGTGAAATGTAGTGTCGAATTGGATAAGACGCATTCTAGATGAGCGCAAGTTGTGGGCTGTGCTAAGGTCCTAACTCGACCGACTGTTATACGTGCTGATTGTTGAAGACGAAAGTCTAATGACCTTGTTTTTCTATGGCTCAGCCTCTTTTCAGCAGTCTTGTCATAAGCGGAGGTGCTATGCCATGATACAAGACAAAGAGTGCTAGTTGTGTGCTGTGATAAAGTCCTAACTCGAACGACTGTTATACGTGCTGATTGTTGAAGACTAAGGTCTAATGACCTTGTTTTTCTATGGCTCACCCTCTTTTCAGCACAGACTTGTCTGGTTCGTCAATCCTACACAAAAATCAGAAAGTTACACTTTTTTACATCCCAATATTATGTACATGTGTCACATGTGCATGGTAATCGGTTACAATATGTCGTTATGTCGATGATCATCAAGAGAAACCCAATATATCATTACTTCGTATGTTTCACATTTATGTGTATCTTTATAATCTAGGCTATAGGTTCTACGCTGTTATTTATTGACCTTTGGGACACGTCTGAGCAGGGAAATTCACCACGGGAGTCAAAGGGGTTTCGTTAAATGTAACGTGCTTTTGGATAGGATTAGGACATACGTTTTAAGCTCACAACAAAAGAGGTTGTAAAGTTTTATTCCACTAAAAGTGTACCTGGAACCATTAATGGTCTTCTGCAGTAGGGTTTTTAAGGCCATCTTTAATGAACAGACAATTAGCTTTTCTAAGCATCTAGTATTATTGATTTATGCATGTTTTATTACTAACATGTGTATTCAGTTCGAGCTAGTTATATTGTTGCAAGACCAAGTAAACGCTGGATTACAGTTATTGTCAAATTTCCCCCTCCCCCCTGCGACCTCCGTTTGGGCTCCAGGGGATGGTGTCAGAGGCCTTGTCGTGGCGAGGGGGCCCGAGCCTTGGCGCCTTATGCCAGGCCGCGAACTGTCTGACACCAACGCGTGACTAATAACTGGCATATTACAGCTCAGGGGCCGTGGTCGACGTAGGCCAACGTATAGTTTGGAGTACAACATATGAATGTCCCAAGTGTTTTAGTAAATCCAGGCAACGAATAGTTCCAGGTATCTTTCATATATTCCAAATTATTCAATATATCTAGTGCAATGCTTATCGTACAGACGTTTCGTAATCTTACCCTGTCACAAAAATCATATACCCGAATGTGGACATCCTGGGACTTTCGATAAGCCCTCAATTACTGATTTAGATGGGTTGTTACACTTCAAAGGCAATGTCTCGCTATGGTACGTAGCATGTCTGGCAGAATTGACACGCTGTTGGTTTAACACGATACTAATGAAAAATAAATCAAAGCCCTTACATTCCAGATCAATCAAGGCTTGTCTTGTTCTCCTGCCTGCTTGTAGCAGCTCGTTATCATCATCATCAGCATCATCATCATCGTCGTCATCATCAACAGGGTTTCTTGCAACGTTTGGATTTGGTACAACTGCAATGGAATAGTTTTCTTTAAATCGCATGTTCCATACAATAATTTAAAATGTGTCTATTGAAGGGATCTTCCTGCAGGATGACCATTGCGAAGCCTTGGAATTATTATCAGACAATAGGGCACGCATAATTGAGTGATAGGAAAAAAAAAACTAAGTGTTTGAAACCTAGGTGTATGAAGGACATTGCTAGTGAATTTATTGGAAAATTGAAGACTAAAACAAACACTGTCACTCAGTTGAGCATATGGCAACTAAAATAAACGCGATAATTAAACGTCATTTACCGTTTTCTGCAGGCATAGCTTCACCCAACAAGAAGTTGTGAAGGAGGCAGCAAGCACTGATGATGTTATTGACTTTCTCAGGCTTGTAGCACAACACACCTCCAGACGAATCCAAACATCGAAATCGCTTTTTCAAAATGCCATTCACCCTTTATATAACATTGCGACCTAGGTGACAAAAATGTTTACATCGATGTGTGTGCTCTATATAACTCCTGCTTTAAACAAAAAGACTTAACAACAAATTGGTGCAATATTGAAGCCTTATATTATAGCCCTATATTATTGATGTAACAATATGTATTTTAATAAACATAAGTTACCTGACATGTGACGTTGGTTGTACCGTTGCTCATTCGGCGTTCTAGCTTGAAGAAAGGGAGTCATTAAAAATGGCTGAAGAGGATAGCCACTGTCTCCAAGAAGATATCCTTCAGGCATTTCGTGATTCTTAAATCTCTCCAGCACGCCACAGAATCGCCAACTGAAAGCATCATGAGTGCTACCACCCCATTGAGCCACAACATCCGTTATACGGGTTTCGTTGTCACATATCTATAGCATGATAAAGGACTGTTAGTTGTCAGTTTGTCTATTGTTAGATAGAATATCATTTACCAATTGCACATTAATGGAATAATTTCCATGCCTATCAAGATAGCCATTGGCTCCCTCAGCTGTCTTTTTAATTAGGATGTGGGTACAATCAATAGCTCTAAGAAAATCAGGAAAGACGCACCTGGCTCTGAATGACGCCTGCAACAGTCGTATTAAATTTTAGAATTCTATAACACAATCTATCGTCTCAAAATAAAAACCACTCTTGATCGCTTCCATTTCGGCATTTCCAGTGGGAAAGCGAACATATTGCTTCGTCGTGTCATTGATAGCAACCAATAGATCTACTGACTGATGGTTGGCTCATTCCATGTTCGTAATTGCTTGCAAGGCTGTGTTGGAAAGAGCCAGAGCCATAGAAAAGCAAGGTAACTAAGACTTCGTCTTCAACAGTGAGAACTTATAAGCCTTGGGGCGCTCTTTCAGTAGTTCCGGAGTTAACATTTTGACAAGCGCCTTTACTTTAACCTTTGACATTCGATACTGGCGCAAAAATTCAGCATCCGGCAAAATAAATCCATCTCCTGTAATCCGTCGATAAATTACACGTTCCTCTTCTTCTAAAGCAGCATCAGCCATCAATACACCACCGATCGCGGCCATTGTAGGAAATAAAATAAATGCTGTCGTCTGCTTTCGGTGCGTTCAGCAATGAAATGTAACCGAAATCCCAAACTGTTTAACCGGGTTTTAAGGTTGAACGACAGCTCTTTCCATGTAGAATTGTTTAAAATTCCCGCTCAGCATCTGCCTGTTTTTTCGACCTATCACGGCACAGAATCCAAAATAGTGGAGAAAGCGTTTCCGCCGCTCAGAAGAGAGAATCCAATTTCGCTCTGGACCAATGAGCGAGGAGAATCCAAGTGGGCGCGGAAGGCTAAGCCTGCAGAATACGGCGGCAGAGGTAAAGAGTGAGAATAACTTAATCCCGTAAAAAATCTTTTTTTTAGGTTTTTTTGAGAGGGATAATGAAATGGACAGACAGTTTTTTCATCGATTTATAAGGGTAAAATAAAATCGAAATCAATAACGAAACTTAGCGAAACCTTTATAGATATAATGCGATAAAAAATGATTGTCTGACCACTTCATTATCCCTTTAACCGACTTGAAATTTAAGGCGTTTCTTATGTTATCAAGTTATTTTTGCTGCTAGGCCATTTCGAGAAGGTTGTCTCACTTTTCTCCGCTGATAGACGCAAGGATATTTTACAATGGTTTTCGAAGCCCAACACACGAAAATAAGCAATAGCGTTTTAGCAAAGTGTGTAACCATCTTAACTCAGAAATTAAATTAAATTTCGATTAATCTTTAAATTAATAATGAAATACCTTAAATTAACATTATAAAGATATTACTAGCCCTTTAAACTTAAACCTATCCCTTTAAAAAACTGAAAAGAAACAGGGTTGGCAAAAATCCGGATAATTTGAATAAAATCCAGACCAGTGGTTTTTATTGGATTAAACCGGATTTTATTGGATTTATCCGGATTATTTTTAAAAAAAGGGTCATTTTAGGTTTTTTTGAAGGCAAAATACTTCTGTTTAGCTCCTTTTTAAGTTTTGGGACACTCCCCGACCCCAAGCCCCGGTTCCAATATAAAATCGTTTGCTAGTTTAACTGCTAAAATTTTTCCATGAAATCTATTTCTTTCCTGAGTGCACGAGCGTAACAATAGCGCAACTCCAGTGGATCCCTTACAAGGGGACTTCTTCTAAACTCCGGGTTTGGCATGACAAAGGCTAGTTGGCGGGATATATACATGCACGTATAAATGACGCCCACAAGTGAATCTAGCTTTACCAAGCCAAAACTGGAGTTCGTTAGGAAAGTCAACTTATAGGGGATCCACTGGAACCACGGTATGCTTTAAAATACTGGTAAAATATTGTAAGCTGTAACTGGACAGTCACTGGTAACATAACTATTAGTTTTATCATTTATAATAAATAATCTTTAGTTATCGCTTCATATATTTTTGCCTTGTTTCTGGTTGTATTTTAATTATTTTTATGGCACAAAATTGATTTTCCTCATTCATAATTAAGCCGGATATTTTAGGTGGATTTTTTTAAGTGGATTAATCCGGATTAAACCAGGTGGTTTAAACCGGACTGGATAGGTAGTTGCCAACCCTGAAAAGAAATTCGTTCGTACAAAAGAAAAGGAACTAGCCCCTCAATGTTGACACAGAACGTTCTAGAACTATCCTATACCCCTATACGGGATTTACGGTGGGTTTTTTAAGGGCGCTGCCATTTCGTGTCATCGAAAGGTAGCGCCATCTATGAATTAATAACGCTAAAAATATGTTTCTCTGGCTAAGTTCGTCTTTATGTATTTAGGCCCGTAGTGTTAAATATTCGCTGATCGCTATAAAAGAGTTTAAATCTTTATTATTGGAAGATGTATGAGCAAAATCGAGGAAGGTATTGTGCTGTTATAGGCTGTACAAGTACGGATTTAGATTTGAAAATTTGGAAAGCCTCTGAGTGTGATATACATCACGATAGCCAAGGTTTAGCGTTAGTGAAAAGTTGTTGTGCCTGCCTTGTGCCATACGGATTTCATGTGTTTCCTCGAGTTGAAACAGAAAAACGTAAATGGATTCGAGCACTACAAAGAAAGGATTATAATCCAGGAATAAGAGCTGTAGTAAGTAGGATTACTCTCGTCAAAACGTCTTGTCCAAGCTTTGCTCATAATATTGTGTTTAGGTTTGTTCATTGCATTTTCTGGAAGGACGGCCAACTAAAGATTATCCTTATCTAAGCCAAAATCTTGGTCATAATTACAAGTTTTCGCCTGGAAGACGTATACTTAAAAGAAAAAGAGAACCCTCAGAGTCAACCACTTTGGAAATAGAGACCAGCTTTAAAGCTGATGATGAATGTGATGAAGCTAGTCTTAACTCCAGCGCTCAAACAGTGGAAAGTACCTTAAATTTTAGCACGGTATCTGACACTAGCCTTAATGCAAGCAGTGATGCGCATACTAGCTCTCAAGAGGAAACCGGAACTACAAATTTGATAGAGAAAGTTTGTAAATGTAAAGGAAATTACAAGAGCGTAACCATTGGAACCCAGTGGGAAGATCCGAGCTTGTTAGACCATTGCTACACGAAAATTGAGCCAAGTAAACAAGCCAAGTGCAGTCAAAGAACAGTCAGTTCACAAATTGACATGCATGATTACGAAGATCGCCTCTGTAACAAAGACTGCAAGTTTTTCACAGGGTTAACTTTGGTCCAGTTTTCTTTGCTAGTTAAAATACTAACCAGCCTAAATAAAACGCCTATTTGTGGTTTGAAAATCTCCGATCAAATCCTCTTAGTCTTAATGAAGTTGAGACTAAACCTGTTATTTCAAGATTTGGGTAGGAGATTTCATATTTCAGGATCACTATCAGGAAGAATTTTTAAATTTTGGTTAAATATAATGCACGAGCATCTTGGCGAAACAGTGTGTTGGCTACCCAGGGAGACAATCAGAAGTACTCTCCCAACTGCTTTCAAAACAAACTACCCAAGAACTACGTGTATAATAGATTGTACTGAAGTTTTTGTTCAGAGACCTCGGAAACTGAGAGCTCGAGCTTTGACATATAGTAATTACAAGAGTCACAATACGCTAAAATTTTGTACTGTCATCGCACCTTCAGGATACATAATGCATGTGTCACGATGCTATGGAGGTCGAGCAAGTGATAACTTTATCACAAGGGATTCTGGTCTTTTTAGTTTACTTCGCCCTGGTGATGAGGTAAATAGACTCTTTATTCTATATAATAACTATTGGTAAAGTTAATCAAATTATTCCCAACTGTAACAAAGGTAATGGCTGATCGTGGTTTCACAATATCGGATGACTTAGATTTCTTAAAAGTGAAGTTGAATATCCCAGCATTTACACATAAAAAACAACATTTAGAAGAAGGGGAAGTAACTCGTACAAGAAGAATTGCGACAGTAAGAATTGAAGTGGAAAGAGTTATCGGGAAACTCAAATGTTACAATATTTTGAAGTCAATTCTACCATTGCATTTCTACAAGAAGGCAGATAAAATTATTAAAGTTTGTGCAGCATTGTGTAATTTACAACCATCCATCAGCAAAAAACACTCAACTGAAGTAACTCAAGATACTAATCCCAGTAATCCGCAATAAAACCTTATTTTTTTAAAATTAAAGTTAAAACAGTCCATAGTAAAACCCTAATTATTAGATGGCTGTGTGTATGCCCCGGTGAAAACATTTTTCCAAAATGAATACAACATGTTAGAAATATTTCTGTTAAATAAATTAATCAGTTTTTATAAGTAACATTTATTGCACGTAATTTTTCATTATCACCCTTGCTTTTGACTTTTAAGGAAGTTTTTAAGACTATGTAAATACAATTTACCTTTTGAAAATGAATTGACTAAGTAAGGTAACATGTGGTTGGCACAAACTGTGCGCATTTTTTTTAAGTGCTCTAACATAAATGATTCATTATATTTTATAATCACTCGTGCATTCCCACAATTAGTGAAAACGAAGAAATGGCATGTTGATCTCTTGGTACAGTAAAGTTGAATTTGTACTTGTAGGTAGTATCCATTTTTTCCAGTTGGATGAAGATAATATTGTCCATTTTCATTCTTCCTGACGTCGTATTTATTACTATCAATTAATTTTTCCAATTCATTGGTCATAGGGCATTTAATTTCTAATAACTCATCATCGCCAATGTAACCGTCAGGGCTAGCCGATAGCCATGGATCTTCCTTCGATATCACAATGCCACCGAGGACAACTTTGACTCCGTATAAATCTTCATAAACATTTCTAGCAACAGGTTCTAACGCATTGCCATGCCTTGTTGCTTTGTTACCTTGAAATTTTGAAAACACGTGATTTTTTAAGAAATTTTCTGGTGACGTTGTACTGCGCTTTGGTATATTTTTTGCTGTGGAGGCGGTGATATGCACTACACGACAGTCTTTCCAGAGAAAACTGTCACTCTGAGTCACTGTTGCTTTTTCCAACGTCTTAATACGCTCTTTATCCAATTCAACGAATAATTTAAAGAATTGTTGGCAAGATGCACATCTTATTAAACTAGAATTAAGATGTTTATCACAGTTGGCATCATGGTTTCCATGTACAACATCTTGACTTGGTGTATTTAGTAAACAGGTATTTTCGCTAAGTCATGTTTTTCTAGGGATGGGTGGTGGAGATGGCGGTAAAATTTTAGCGTTCAGTGTGTCACTCATTAAGGTACCAGGAAGAAATAGTAATGGCGCCAATATGGAATTTCTAAAGTTCGATTTGAAGCTCTCATGGGTGTCAAAATACTTAGTTTCCTTTGCGGGTGCAGCAGAGTCTTTTAAGTGATTATTATCTTTAAAAAACGCAATTTCTGTAAACTTCTCTGGTTCAAGTTTCCTTTTGGTAGTATTATTCCATTTATTTTCGAGACTAGTACATGATGGCCCCTTAAACTCTTCGGTTTTCCAAAACTCAATTTTAAATAACAGAGCTCCAACATGACTACAAACTCTCGCTAACCCTGCTGTACAAGAACAGTGGCCAAAAACTACTTCTCCCTCATTTGTACTCACAAATAAAGCTTGGTGGTCCTTCTCCGATAGTGTCTGGGATCGAGCCACTTCTCCTCGGCAAGCAACTAAAGCATCATTTAATTTTGTGGTATAAATAGTTCCAACCCATCCACTTTCAAAATAGTTTCCTGCTTCTAAACTTTTCCTTGCATTTGCAGGTTGGTTATCACAGGCAGTAGAATTGAGGAGGTAGCTCTTAATTTTCTGTTTCGTGATGTTAGGCCAATTTTTTGTGTTGTCTTCCCATTTGCCTTCAGTTAAAAGCAATGGATTTTGAAAAGTGAATCTGCCTTTAAAAAGAGAAACGTTAAGCCTTTGTACCTACAGCTGGTCTAAAAAATGGAAAATTAACAGTTCTGGCATGATTTGACGGGAAAATTTACTTACCACAAGTTAATACAGTATTTTCCATTGCTATGTTCAGAGTATCTCGTATATGCACTTAAACATTGTTGAGAAAAAAATTAAAATGTTAAATATTTTGAGCAAAATTTGATGCTCTATGGATGGAAACCATTGAAAATCAAAATTCGTCTGCTAGTCGACCGACAGGCAATGCCGCAAAAAGAAAAAGTATGACGTCACTACAAAAAAGGCGTTAACCTCGTAAATCCCGTATATCCATAGTGCAAAATGAAATACCTAGCAACGAAAACTTTTTCCAAGAACCCAGAGAAATGTCACGCTGATTTAGACCCCAAGCAACAAGACCTTGAGTCTCTATCCTGGTACCTGGCCCGAGAAACTTCTAGAACATTTTTTTTTAACCCTTAAACTGACCAATCCGTATTGGGTCCCAGATTTAAAAGTTTTGCCTATTCGTTTATAACATGAACCCGCCCGCCTACGTCATAAATATAGTCCACTATTCGCCAAACCGAAGTCAATCAACAAACGTCATTGTCCCAGAGATCCTTGCGAGAAACTAGAAGTTATATATACAAAGTCCCTCCTGTCCCATCGTCAGTCGATTCCTGAACTGCTTAATGAAACCCTGTCGGCTCATCCTTAAGAAACCCTTAGAAATCCGGAGTATTATTTTATATCGGAGATATTTTTTATTCATTTTGATACCTTTATTTTTCATCAATTTGAATCCTTAAGTTTTCGGAAGAGAATCGGAGAGATTTTTTATTCAATTTGATACCTTTATTTTTCGTCAATTTGAATCCTTAATGAAACTCGGAAACATTTTTTTTTAAACCCCTAAGTTGAAGAAGAGAAGGAGCGCGAGTGCGCGAGATATTAAAAGAAAAAAGAAAATAATTAACCCTTAAATCGCGAGAAAAGAAAAAAAGATCCTGAATTAAAACCCTTAAATCGAGAAGAAGAAAAAAGATCCTGAACACTTGAGAAGAATATGGAAGAGGAGCAACTTGTCGTAAGAAATTAAAAACTTGAAACTGTTTTGATAAACTGACTTGAAACTATGGTTAAAGAACTGAGATTATGGTTGACGGATTGATTCATTTTTTAAAATCCTAACTTTCTATTTTTGAATATTATTATTTTAGTGCATAACTGCACGATTTTAACCTAAAAAACCCCTAAAATTTAAATTTGAAACTTAAAGGAGACATTCCATAGAGGATATTACTTTTGATTTTTGTTTAATTTTTTTATTTTGACCCCTATAAAAGTGTGTGGAAATTTATGAACAAGATTGAATATTATGTTGAATATTAAAATTTGGATTAGAATCTATTTTGACTCTCAATTGACACATACCATCAAAACGCGGTCACTTTTGATTCAGAAACTTTATAAGCCCCTCGTTTCCGTTAAAAAGGCCTTAACTCCCCACAACTGACTGCATTCTAACATCTAGTCTAGCGTTTTCGAGGATGAATCATTAGTGAAAATTATACAGGGTTGGCAAAAATCCGGATAATTTGAATAAAATCCAGACCAGTGGTTTTTATTGGATTAAACCGGATTTTATTGGATTTATCCGGATTATTTTTAAAAAAAGAGTCATTTTAGGTTTTTTTGAAGGCAAAATACTTCTGTTTAGCTCCTTTTTAAGTTTTGGGACACTCCCCGACCCCAAGCCCCGGTTCCAATATAAAATCGTTTGCTAGTTTAACTGCTAAAATTTTTCCATGAAATCTATTTCTTTCCTGAGTGCACGAGCGTAACAATAGCGCAACTCCAGTGGATCCCTTACAAGGGGACTTCTTCTAAACTCCGGGTTTGGCATGACAAAGGCTAGTTGGCGGGATATATACATGCACGTATAAATGACGCCCACAAGTGAATCTAGCTTTACCAAGCCAAAACTGGAGTTCGTTAGGAAAGTCAACTTATAGGGGATCCACTGGAACCACGGTATGCTTTAAAATACTGGTAAAATATTGTAAGCTGTAACTGGACAGTCACTGGTAACATAACTATTAGTTTTATCATTTATAATAAATAATCTTTAGTTATCGCTTCATATATTTTTGCCTTGTTTCTGGTTGTATTTTAATTATTTTTATGGCACAAAATTGATTTTCCTCATTCATAATTAAGCCGGATATTTTAGGTGGATTTTTTTAAGTGGATTAATCCGGATTAAACCAGGTGGTTTAAACCGGACTGGATAGGTAGTTGCCAACCCTGGAAAATAGGTAGGTGTTTATCTTATACTTTAACCCCTCTAATAAGACGTCGAACATTCCACCTTACCCCCATAAAATCTTAAAGAGCATAAAGAAAAGGCTTATAGTTTCTCCCTTTTATGTCTCAAAAGCTCCCTGTTCCCTTGGTAGGAACGCTCACAAATATTACACTTAAACATTCTCAAAGAATGATAAAGACAATCTTAATCTCAGAAAAATCGTAGGTACTTGTAAAAAAATACGCAAGTACTTGTAAAAATCACAAGTAATTTCGGTACTAGCCCGTAAATTTTTTCTTACCCTCTGTAAAATAACTTCCAACGGCAAATGTTACCAAGTATTGAAAAATACTATAAAGTAACTAAGGAGCAGGCTGGAACTCGTCTGAAGTCAGGAACAAAAGTATTAAATTTGAATATTTATTATTTAAATTCAATGTATTACAAGAATTTTTTAGAGTTACATACACTTAGAGATACCATTTGCTTACAGAATTGAAAACTTAAGAAAGTGGAATTATTAAAAATATTAACTATCATCTCGATATTTAAATTAGACACGGCATTAGAATAATGTTCATCTACACGTTCGCTCCATTCCGTCATTATACAATCATGCTGTAATTGTGAAGGATGGTCGATAATGCAGCCGTTGCACGAATTCTTTATTCCCTCAGTTAGTTGCTGTATTACTATGTCCTTAATAGCACTCTCCACACGTTTCGCTTCGGTAATGAATGTCGTCACCTGAATGTGTATTTCCAATAACTTCTCCCATAGGAATGGTCCTATGGCAAATCCATTCCAAGTTGGGTATTGGATTTCGTAGTTCGCTCCTTGACCCTGGATCACTTGGCGGATATTTAACATCTTCCTTTCCTGATAAGTTACAAGTTGAATTCGCTTGTCCATCGATCCCTCGAAAAAGCACGTGGTGGGTAGAGCGTCGTCCTTCTCGAAAAATCCGTTTATGGAGTCCTTCATTCCGTAAAGTTGCATATATTCCTCCTCGCTTAATACGATCCCAGTTGAGCCATTGGTCATTCCTAGTCTAATCCTACAGCCCGCCGTTACGCTGACTGATTTAGTTGAGGAAATCTCGAACACGTTGGAGTTATCCCTAAATATTCAAATTAAATAGAAATATGGTTATCACATTAAATAGGATGCGGGCCAAGATTATAGCACTAAGATTTTATGGGAAATTATACTTACATTTTTCGGATCTGGATCGGTACTTCAAGGAAGGATGTAGAATGTCTTATCTTTAAACCGTCCTCGTCTTTTATACTTTAATGTCACGTGACTCTCTAACCATGTAAACATGGCGCTATTTTTAGACCAATCATGTTCTTATAGTGAACATGGCGTTTAAACCGCGAGTATGACAAGGGTTATTTACCACGTTGCCGAATATGACGCTTAAGCCTAACATTGACGCCATGATTGATTCACTGGCGCCATAGGAAGACACGTCATGTGCGTTTCACTGAAGTCACAACAATATTGGGTGAAAAATGTTTGATTCACTGGCGCCATAAGAAGAAAAATGTTTGATTCACTGGCGTCATAAGAAAAAAATGCTGTGGGCGTCCATTAACGCCATATTTACAGGTGCCATCTGGCACTGTCTGACGCCAGTGGCCCAAAAGCAATATTTTCTATCTACTAAAGCGTTCAAGCTAGGTAGAAATTAATCATGATTCAACGTTGGTTTAAGTTGAAGCTCGTGAAAACAAAAATTTTCTAGGTACACCAACGTGCTCATAACCCTACAGGAAATTTTCTGAACATAATAATACAAGTAAAAAATTCATGTTGACACTAAAGTAACGTTCCTGTTATACCAACTTTTCTACACTTGTTCAATCGATAAAAGGTAAAATTCAACTCAAACATCATGGTTTTGTTTGATGATTAGCAATATTAATGGATAAAGTTAAAACGGACGTTTTCCAGGTTGCCTGGTTTCTCATTTGTAGCACAACAAAAGTAAGTATGTCTTTTCAATGGTATTTCTAGGTGTTTCCATGTAAAATATGATTTTCGCCAACCTACTTCATATTTTTGAACGAAATTGTGTCACTATATATTTTACTAGCTGTTACCCGCGGCGTCGCTCGCGTGTAATAAGAAAAGCGTACAGTAGTGAAAATCTAGCATCGCTTAGTAAGCGCTGTCATCAAAGAAGGTTACTGAACGTGCCCATACACTTCGAAAGTTCGAGGGAAAGACGATTCGGTGATTATCGTAATTAGTATCAATTTTTCCTAACTGTTTATCATTTACACAGGCTGATTTGGGTATGTAACGACCGATTTCGATCTAACAAATCAAATTTTAATTTTGAGATCCAATTTTGGAACTATGCCATAAAACAAGGGGTATGAATACTCAACGTTACTTATTTAAATTCAGCCCGAGATTAAATATAAAATACTTTCGTAGTTCATTTCTTTAATATAATCTACTTTTAATAGTTAACAGACGTTGTAGCTTTAACCTATAGTCCAAACCCTTACGAATTGGGGCTTTATCACTTGTCACCACCTGTGCAAATTGTGTCCAATTGCATCTTAACGTGTGTCAAAGATAAAGGAAATCAAGCTGAAAGTCGTCTATCAATAAAAGCCTTCAACGGAACAATCTGGTTGACGATGATTTTCTGTTTGATCTTAATGGCGCTAGCATCATCCTTTCTCAAATATATCAAAACAAATAGGACTAGTTCTCTATTCCGCCTCATCTATGAAAATGTTTGGAAATACGTCTCGGGTCTCTTCGAAAACTGTTAAGTTCATTTGTATTCGTTTTCGTTGGAAAATTTCATGTTATCGTTTCCGCGCCAAAATATCCAGATTGAAAAATGTTTTAGCATGTCTGTTTTTTTCTCCCATCGTAATTACGTTTTTTAATTTGGATCCAGATTCGGATGATTCTATTGATGGAACTGCAGCCAGAATTCTATTGCTGGGCTGGTTACTTGGCGCAATGTTTTTTGTCAAATGTTATTCGGGATTATTAAGCGGCGAACTATTAATTTCCAAGGATCAACACATCAACAGTATTGACGATGTGCTACTGCAACCTCGATTTAAACCAATTGTGTTAGAAGACTCAGATATTAATAGGATAATAAAAGAAGGAGTAAGACTATGACCGAATTTGTTGTCAATTTCCAATATTAATAGTAAAATGTGGAAAATGCGTTTAAGCACTCAAAATTAGAAATAAGTTTCTACTTAAAATATGAAAGACCGATAGAAATGCACTTGAAATTAACTAGGGTAGTCATTTTTTTGTTTAATTTAAGATTTATTATCGAGATCTTTTAATCCAAATATAAAGCAGCAAAAACGAAGCTGTTCAAACTTAGTGTATTTATTAATCTAGCTTCCTTCTAGAAAATGAAATGTGTTTGTGAACATTATTATTACAGAAAAACGAAAATGCGCAGTATTCTCGTCTTCAGAAGCGTGTCCGATCGGATAGTCGATACTTGAACAAAATTGTTTCTATAAGCTATATCCCCATAGACGTTTTTGCCAGTGGCGCAGGTGCATTTTTTTACGAGAGGGACCTTACGCCATTCTTTCTGTATTCATTGCGACATAAACTCAAAAAATACGATAATAAGTATTACATCGGGAAAAACAATTACGAGGCTGTTTCTGGACACTACAAATTTAACAAGAAACTGCCAAGAAGCATTCTCAACCAACTTGACTATTTGTAAGATATTAAACCCGAAGTATTGAATTATTATAATTTATGATAGCCCTTACGCCTCGTATTTATACAGGTGTTTGCGATTTATGGAGACGCGACAAGCTACACCTAACTATCGGATATACACTATAAAAACTGCAACCTATATGCTGCCTGAATCATCGCAGTTTGAAGAGTTTTCGCCCATGTCAGTGTACTTTCTGTTACCGTCCTTCATCGTCTACCTAAGCGGCATTGCGATTGCATCTGTTGTCGCAATTTGCGAAGCCTTGACCACTTTATTCTACTTATTAGACTGACTCTCTTTCATTTCAAACGAATGTGTTTCAAAAGCGTAACACGTAAATAACATCACAAGAAATATTTGCATTTTTAAATTTACAACTTGTAAAGCCTGATTTAATAAATATTAAATGGGTAGTATCCATGCTTACAAGCTCGCAGTATTAAAAATAAATTGCAACGTCGCAATCACGTCAAATTCACGGAACATTCAAGTTTTCCAAAGTGTAAAAACATTCTTAGGTAGATTTAACATTATAGCTATAAACGATACTTATTAAAACATATATTGATTTGATTCGTATTTCAATGTATTGAGTAATGATAAAAATAAATTTGGCACCACGATATCCTATCCAACCTAAGGTTTATGGATCGACACCAGAACGTTGCTGGTAGTAGGATTTTACGAGTTCTGGATCAAAAAAGCGGTGGAATTGCGGTCGGACACGGTGGAATAGCAGTCCCATAGACAATTAACATGGTTGAGAGTTCAAGACCAAAAAGCGGTGAAAAACTCGTTAAAGTTAAAATTTCATAGAAATTAGTATTCGTAAGAGAACTAGGCCAAATGCATGGTGGGAGACTATCTTTTTTAAGATAAAGTTATCGTAAATTATTGGTATATAAACTTCCACTATCGGAAAACTAACATTTTCAAGTAATACTTTCAAATATAAAGTAATTGAATACATCAACCAAAAAAAAAGTTAATAATGTAAGTAAATATCACTTTCCTATTTGTAGGCGACCCGTATAAATTTAATATTATTTCCTGTAAAATAGTTATCATTGTTTGCGTTATTGAGGAAAATTTCCAATTTTTGGATGGCGAATATGTTGCGAAAGAGCTCGTTCTTTATGACACAGAGATCGAAAAAGAAATTGTTTTTCAATTTTAAGGAATTGTCCTCGTATCATATACTGAAATAAAGGGATAAGCGAACAAATTCGTGGATAATGCAAAACTTTTGTGGACTGCAGTGGGATTATGGTGAAATTCCTCTAGCAGATTTGTCTAAAAAAGCCGCCGAAATATCTTCAAATCAATCAAACTTTTATTCCTAAGGAACTGAAAAATGTATAATATTCTCCAAACTTTTAGTTGAGCCATATTTCCATAACAAGGTTCTATTAGGGCTGTGTGAGCCTTAGATTTTGGGTTTCGAGTCGAGTCTCGAGTATCAAAAATTTCTCTTATCGAGTATCGAGCCGAGTATAGAGTACTCGAATCGAGTATCGAGTATTTGAATTTTTCCTTTCGAGTATTTATCGAGTACTCGTTTCGAGTAATTCAAATTTTTTATCGAGTATGGATCTAACCTCAGTTTTAAGGATAAGCCCTACTATTGATCTATGTTCATACACAAATAAAGCTAAAGACTAAAGTATATTCATTACTTAGTTTTTATTCTTCAATATTAACAGTTTTTGTACATAATATGACTTTTATTATGTTTATTAACACGAATGGTATTGTCCTTTAGTTTTAAAATTTTGTTTTACCACAAATATTTTGTTTATAAGGTTCTTTCTATCAAAAATGGTTTAGTTTAAACAGAAAACGGAAATGACTTCAATTATTTTAAACTGAAAATGTTTGACAAACTGTGAGTGGTGACATTAATACTTTTATTTTAATTAAACTAAGGACATCACTTTTATACCATTAAGATATTTTTAGGAACAAATTTGATCACTCTTGAACATTTTAAATGTTATTAAGAAATAGGCAAAGAAATGAGAGAAAACCGATAGTTAATGATTTAATCCGTAACTTCGGCTAAAAGTCTTAAACAGGAACTTGGTCTTTTACATCAGAAGGATTTTTATTTTTTAAGTTTTCATGTAACAGAGTTAGCTGCTGTACATGATCAGGGCTCAAGTTTGCACGTTTCTGGGTTACAACATTTCCACTTTTGGAAAAGAGTCTCTCACTGGAGGTTGAAGACGCTGGTATATTCAAATATTTCTTGGCAAGTTTGCTCAAAAGAGGAAATTTTACCTCGTTTCTTTTCCAATATTCCCATATATTGATGCTATCTGTTTCTGTACTTGAACTAAGATAAATGTTAACTTCGTCAATAAGGCTGAGCTCATTATCTTTCTTTTGCATTTTTGCCGATTGTTTGTTAACTGGTGTCCACAGCCCACATCTTTTTTCACTCGTTGGGCTGACTGCCTCTGCTTGCCTTGGTTGTTCTACTGGTTCTCCAGTTTCATAAAGTTCAGCTACTTCTCTTTTCAAGAGGCTTATAGCATTGGGTATTTCATCGTTTTCATTTTGAAGAAGCACATTCTTAATTCGTGGATCCAAAAGCATAGCTATCAAGTAGAGATGATCCTTTCGATAATCTGGGAACCGGGCTCTTAAGCTATTCAGGAAAGCTTGAGCCAAGTTTGTTTCCAGTTCTTGTCGAGTTTCGCTTAACATCATTAGCTCCTTCTCTATGTAGTGCAATGCTGGAAACAGGGTTGGCAAAAATCCGGATAATTTGAATAAAATCCAGACCAGTGGTTTTTATTGGATTAAACCGGATTTTATTGGATTTATCCGGATTATTTTTAAAAAAAGAGTCATTTTAGGTTTTTTTGAAGGCAAAATACTTCTGTTTAGCTCCTTTTTAAGTTTTGGGACACTCCCCGACCCCAAGCCCCGGTTCCAATATAAAATCGTTTGCTAGTTTAACTGCTAAAATTTTTCCATGAAATCTATTTCTTTCCTGAGTGCACGAGCGTAACAATAGCGCAACTCCAGTGGATCCCTTACAAGGGGACTTCTTCTAAACTCCGGGTTTGGCATGACAAAGGCTAGTTGGCGGGATATATACATGCACGTATAAATGACGCCCACAAGTGAATCTAGCTTTACCAAGCCAAAACTGGAGTTCGGGCTCATCGTTAGGAAAGTCAACTTATAGGGGATCCACTGGAACCACGGTATGCTTTAAAATACTGGTAAAATATTGTAAGCTGTAACTGGACAGTCACTGGTAACATAACTATTAGTTTTATCATTTATAATAAATAATCTTTAGTTATCGCTTCATATATTTTTGCCTTGTTTCTGGTTGTATTTTAATTATTTTTATGGCACAAAATTGATTTTCCTCATTCATAATTAAGCCGGATATTTTAGGTGGATTTTTTTAAGTGGATTAATCCGGATTAAACCAGGTGGTTTAAACCGGACTGGATAGGTAGTTGCCAACCCTGGCTGGAAAAGCAAGGTTTATGGTTGGATAGAGCTCTCCTGACAGCTCTTTTGACGCTCCTTCAAATGGCTCCAGGATTTTTAACAAGTGTTCAATGATGAACCACTTTCGATTGGTTAGATTTTCAATAGTAGTAATCTCAAACATGGCTTTCATAACTGGAAGTCTGAGTTCGTTCAAAGGTTGTAGCATATAATATTCGCTGTTCCAGCGAACTACGACGTCTTGTATCAAGCATTTTGCCTCATGTTCTTTGATGTTAAATATTTTAACTTGTGCAGCATCAAGCAACCTCTTTGAAGGCGCACTCATGTGGAAATGAGTAACGATGGAACGAGCTTGGGCCAAAATGCTCTTCACGGTTAAGTCACCAACCTTAATATTTTGAAAACTGTCTTTGATAGCTAACTGGATGGTGTGACAAAAACAAGGTCGATGCTGCCAGTTAGATTCTCTTATGGCTTTCTTTATGCTTGCTTTGTTATCTGTCACGATGTAGATTGGAATCTTACGTTGTATCTCAATTGGAACGATAGGGACTATGACCTACAGCAGCGTGTTTCTTATATTTTCAGCTGTGTGCCTAATGTTGAATGGTAGACATGCGAAAGTTAATATCACTGGACTGAAGTTCTTCTTGACAAAGTGGCACGTCAGGCTAAGGTAATTGTCCATGGATCTTGAACGCCAGGAGTCTGAAGTAAATGAAATCAATTCCACTCCTTCCTTCAAAGCTTCATTCATCTGTTTTTGTAGATCTTGCATCATGTCTTTGTATAGTTTTGGAATCACCGTTCGGGAAAATGTGGTTCTGCATGGTATTTTGTACCTCGGTTCACATTCATGAAGAACATTGATGAAACCTTGATCCTCAACTACGCTAAATGGCTGATAGTCGGTAGCTATCATTCGTCCAATGCTGTTGGTTATTTTTACAGCTTTTGGGTGACTTGGCGAGAATAGCGTTGTTCGTCGAAATGTTTCTTTCATCGTTAGCTGTTTTGGATCTTTATCTTACAACTTAATTCTTAAGAATTCCTCATTGTGTTTATTTTCCACATGCTTCCACATACTTGAGGTATTTCCACATTTGCTGTTAATTCTTCCCTTGCATAACATACATTCAGATATATCTTGCTCCTCACCTTCTTCAAATAGTTCCCAAATGGAACTGCTCCTGCGCCTTTTGGTTTGACTACCAGTTAATTCGGAATTAGTATCCTGACTATCTTCATCAGAACTTATATCTTTGCTAGCCATTATTCCAGTTTGAGATCAAAATCGTAAGTTTCTAGCCTGAAGCAATGCACTTCAAAAGTTAAATCTCGTCTTTCACTTAGCGCGTCTAGCCGGTACGCGAAACTACGTATTAACAAGTTGGGAAAACCAAAATATTACCTCTCCGTGTCGAGAAGATTATATAAACTTAAGTATCCAATGAAAACGTCGACCTTTTTGCCCTCATCCTTTCCCGCGCTTTGCGCTTCCGCATTTCATCCTTACTCTCAACATTATCTTCCTCCATTTTACATACAAAAATCAAATACTCACAAAAATAACCTGCTGGCTCTTTACAACCACTTAATTTGACTTAATATCCAATTTCCAACAACAATAATATACCGGTAGTTTAATTGACAACCTACTAGCATCGAAATTCTCATTAAGAATGGCTCCCGCGGATAAAAAAGGGCAATTTTCAACTAGGTGGGCGTTATCTCATTAGATTTGAAAAATATCATTTGTCTTTTTTACCAATGCCTAACCGTTTGGACTTTTTTGAAGCAATCTTAGCATCAAAAAATAAATGTTTTATATTCTTATTAAGAATAAAACAAGAGGATAAAAAAGGTCTGTCCTCTCGTATTTTTTAAGCTTTTATCATGATTACTCTATACAACAGTAACAAGGAGTATAAACCCATTAGTGGAAGCAGTATTTTTTTTTCTAAACAATCTCGCTTATGTTTATCCTCTCTAGACTTCGCTAAAAACGTATTACTCCTACGTAAAATATTAATAGACAGGCAAGGATTCATACCGTTAAAGAAGGAGCGCAATATTATCCATATTTACATTTCATATTCAGAGAAAAGAAATTATTATGTGTCTGAGAGGGGCTTCCCATTTTGGTTGTTGTTTTGAAAATTATATCGAAATGCACGGGCCTTGATAGATATAGGAGGCAATGAAGGAAATATATCGCATGCACGGGCCTTGGTAGATATAGGAGGCGATGATAATCTCTCTCTTTGCACGAGAGGTTTATCTTTAGTATTTAAATAAATATAATTATTTTTAATTATTTTAATCTTCAATAATTAACATTAATAATAGTTAAATCGTTTAAAATAAAGTTATACCTATTATCATCTCAAACTTTGCTAATATTGACGTTTAAAGTGAAGGGTACCCCTCTTGCCCGCTTTCTTCAAATTTTGGGGTATATATACGATTCGTTTCCATTATAATTGTAAGGAAAAAGCGTAATTGCGAAAACCTTTGGTGGCGTAATCCTAGCTGATCGCCGCGTATATCCTAAAACCAAACGATGATAATGGAGTAGAAGCCAATGATGCAGATTGGTGTCTATGTGGAGTAGACGGAAGACCAGTGGATGGTGGTGTTTAGGAGTCAATATGTACAGACTGGTGTCCAAGTGGGATGGACAAAGACCAGAAGATGGTGGTGATTAGAAGCCAGTATGTACAGACTGGTTACTCAACTCAAGATGACAAATTTAAATGAGTAAAAGACTTGAGTCTGAAAGCTTTTGTTGTCGATGGAAGTGCATGAATTACAAAAGTAAAACCAAAAGTAATATAAGAAACTGGTAAAACGTAAAAAGATCTTCAATTTCTGAGGTAAAGAATAAAAAAGGGATTCTACCAAGTTATACTTACTTCACGGAAATGGGCTCTGTATTCCATTATATCTTTCTTTGTTGTTGAAGCAATTGAAGTCAAAGATCGGCTTTCAATTTCTCATTGTGGTCGGTGAATTCAGACTCAGTGCAGGAGTAAATCTGCAAATTACAGTAACGGATGAAATTAATTTATCTCCCATGTATCTATTTGGGTTCCTTCTCAAGTTGACGCGTACTATGATGTGTTGACTATCCAATAGTATTTTGGGAAAATCGATAATAGCGTATTGCGTGTACCAGTCAGGCGAAAAATGTGAGGAAAATCATTCCTTCGCTTTACATTTAGCTCATTTGAGAGTTTATTATTTATTTCGTGGGTTCTAAGTATACGGTAACAAACGGTCGACTATAACTCCTGACATTATTGATTTTCTAAAGTTCACTCTAAATGTTTTTATCGAAATCGTCTACCAACTAAAGGGAATAAGGTTCATTTAGGGAAAATTCTCATTAATAGAACGTATACATATACTATGAAATGTTATTAAGAAAATGGGTTTTAAAGGGACATGAACTGGACATGAAAAATTGTAAATTTATCTGCTGAAAAAGTGATTTCCATAAAAGTCATAGGCAAAATCTCTGGTTTCGAAGTCTTAGCGATTTCGTGAATAGCAGTATTTAAAGGAATCAAAATCTTGATAAGAAATTTAGTATTTGAAGAAATATAGTTCGAAGTCATGGAGAATCATATCGTTTTAATACATTTTCCGTTTGGAATGTATTATGTTAATTGGAATAAAGGAACCCGACATCGTCCGTCAGTTCGTCAGAAAATTTTTATTAATTTGCGGGACGCCATTTCAAATGATAATTTTAAACCGAATTAGTGTATTTTGCCGGAAAAACGTTCCATGTGTGGCAAGATTTCTAAGGGCCACAAATAATCGAATAAGGATTTACGTTTCTCTCAAACATTTAACTGAGTGTGCACGTATCTTTGAGTGTATCTTTGATTCGTTTTTCTATTTACGTTATAACAAGAACAGCGCGTTTTTCATTCATCTTAATGACATTAAACATTAAAATTTCGATCGAATTTTGTTCTCGTTTTCTCTTTTTTCTCATATTCGCGTTCAGTATAATAAAGATTCCCCAACTGTGCTTCTACAAACTGAAAATTCAGTTTCAATTAGATTTTGTTTGCTAAGAGAAGCTACACTGTTAGAAAAATGAGTCCAATGACTGTCCAAATTTGCACAAAGTAATCCAAATTTGGATGGCAAGTGATGTAAGGGTCCAAAAATGGTAGCTTTAATCCAAAAATGGATGCTTTCGATTCTTGGTGCTAAAACTATCCAAAATTGCACAAATAGTCCAAATTTGGATGGGAAGTGATGTAAGGTTAAAAAAATGGTAGCTTTAATCCAAAAATGCATGCCTTCGATTCTTAGTGCGAAACCCATCCATATTTCAACATAAACACCCTAGACTCGAACAAAGAGGGGTTAGTGTAATATAAAAGGGTGAAGGTAAAAAGGGGGAGCGAAATGATATTTGAGGATCACCTTCATAAATATTTACCTATTTCACATCAATCATTTCTCTTTATTGATAAGCAATTGCAAAAGTTAAAACAAAATACAGACACGTAGATACAAAGCCTCTCCCCAGAGAGGTAAAAATCCACTCCCCCTACAATATTTCAGTTAGTCACGCTAGAAACATCTTTTGGTCATTTACCTCAAAACGACTTCTTTATTCTGTTTTTTTGACTAACGATATCATTACTCGTCATACATTAACTTTGGAAAGAACTTCATGTCTTAATTACTCGCTTTATATAAACTTTGAAATGTATCTAGTGACCCAATCTTCCTTACTCGTCCTATATAAACTTTGACTATAGATGTTTTGGTTAAGATAGGTTTTTCACAAATATTTTATTAAAATTATTTGATATTATTTATTTTTATCCAGAGTTACTTATCATACTTTTAGTTGTATCGTTTTAAGAGAGGTTTTCCCTATTATCATTAGAACCTAGCTATTATTGACGTTTGACTCCTAGAATATGCCTCTTTCGCGAGTGTCTAAAAGATCATAAAATGGTGTAGTTAGATTGGGGATGACAGAAAAGAGAATAGTGGTCAGTGTATCTGCGGTTGTACAGTTTTCCAATATTCCACAGTTCCGTTAACTGTGAATACGGTCCGGAAATTGAGAACACCTTTGTTCAGATTAGGAAACTACGAAAGCAATCCCTTGGGGTGTAACAACAGACAGACAGGCACAAACACACACACCACACACTCAGAAAGATGGATATTTCGAGAACAGAACCTCTCCATAGCATAGTAAATAATCTAGCATCCATATTGGCTTCATATGAGCCCAATATTGTTTGACATTTGTCCAATGTAGGTTAGGTATTACACCAATATGGGCTCGATATTAGTCCAATATGGGCTCGATATTAGTCCAATATGGGCTCGATATTAGTCCAATATGGGCTCGATATTAGTCCAATATGGGCTCAATATTAGTCCAATATGAGCTTGATATTAGTCCAATATTGGCTTGATATAAGTCCAATAATGGCTTGATATTAGTCCAATATTGGCTTCATACTAGTCCAATAGTGGCTTGATACTAGTCTAATGGTGGCTTGATACTAGTCTAATGGTGGCTTGATACTAGTCCAATTTTGGGAGGATACTAGTACATTTTTGCCCACTTGCGTAAAAATTGGATAACATCCTGACCATTTCTGGGTTATAATTGATCCCTTAATAGATGATTCTGGATCCAATTTTGGATGAGACTCCAATTCTGGCTTATCATTTGACCGTCCTTTTTTGGACACAAATTACGTTATCCAAAAATAGACGAAAAACTGTGCTGTCTCAGAGTCAGCCGTTTGGATCCATTTACATCCAGTTTTGGACAATAATTTTTAACAGTGTACATAAGGGGGAGCATGGCTAAGTCACCGAGCTATACTTCTAAGCTCCCATCATTATGCAATGTACTAGTAATATGGTAATATGGACGTATTAACTCGATAATTGATTTCGTAACTAGATGAGATTTTTCCATTTACTCTTGTATCAGTTTTCGATTTTATTTTCATTAAAATGCGTTTTTAATAGCCACGATAATTTTGTTAATAAAAAGGCAGGGCGTTACGCGATTGGTCGGAGGTCCTTCTTTAAAATTATCCTTAAAATCTGAACCTAATTTGAATTTTAAAATCATTCGGAAGTATTTCCTGAATGTTTGACTATGCAGACTGGTCTTATAATTAGTAGGAGAATCGCTAAAAAATCACTTGGTTTTTTACTTCACCCTCCCTTTAAGAATAGTTTTTTAGACTTTGAAAGAGATAATTACCGGTTTATATCTTTCCGCAGCTTATAAATGGTAATTGAGCTAGTAATTACCAATAACTTTGATGAAAATTTTAGTTTTTTTCAGCTCATAGTCAAAACTTTTGGGAATTAAACTGATATCTTACTAGCGTTCTCTTTCCATCAATTAAAACTATTATTAATTACTGAAAAACGGCAATTTAAGTGTGTGTGACACACACACAGACAAATCCAGTGTAATACCTCTCCGTGACGTCATCGTCACTCGGAGAGGTAAAAATCAGAGGCACCAGCATTTGGAGTAGGCGTGTGCGAATACCACTTTTTGGGTATCGAACCAGTTACCGAATACCAAAAAATTTTCCTTATCAAATACCGAATCGAATAGTTTATTCCAAATCGAATACCGAATAGTTAGGCCTAGGTAAATTTTTTACTACGCGATTAATCGCAAATAGTTAAGCTATAGTATTCGCAGATAGTTAACCCTAATACTCGCGAATACTAGGCTTTAACTATTCGCGATTAGTCGGGAAGTAATCCTAATATTCGCGAATAATTAATACGAAGCAAGAAGAAAAATATTATGTTTGAAAATCGGTACGCGACAATTTGGTCTCGCCGATTTGGTCTTGGGACAAATTGGTCTAGGGACAAATGGGTCCCGGGACAAATTGGTCTCGGGACACTTGGGCCTCGAGACAATTGGGTCTTGGGGCAAATGGGTCTCAGGACAACTTGGTCTCTGGACACGAAAGTCTCGTTTTAAAGAAATATCACCCCTTCAGCATTTTTTAAAACACCCAAATTTAACCGAACCAAACCAAACCTTACCTAACCTAACCGAACCGAACCTAACCAAATCTTACCTAACCTATAACCGAACCGAATCTAACCAAACGTAAACTAACTAAACCCAACCCAACCTTGTTTGGAGGTAAGAAGATTATTCATATGAGTATTAAAAGTCCCCCTCTTACTTGAACAATTTATTAGCAATATAATAAAAATATTTTGGAAAAGGTGTCAGCTAACTAGTAGGAGAATGTTATGGAAAAGGTGGCAGCTAATTAATAGGAGAATATTTTGGAAAAGGTGGCAGCTAATTAATAGGAGAATGTTTTGGAAAAAGTGGCAACTAATTAATAGGAGAATATTTTGAAAAGGTGGCAGCTAATTAATTGGAGAATATTTTGAAAAGGTGGCAGCTAATTAATTGGAGAATATCTAGGAAAAGGTGGCAACTAATTAATAGGAGAAGATTTTGGAAAAGGTGGCAACGAATTATTGGGACCATTGCTTTGGAAAAGGAGGCAACTAATTAGGTAACCAAATAATCACGAGACCAAACCGTCCCGAGACCAAATAATTACGAGACCTAATAGTACCGAGACCAAAAAATCAAGAGACCAAATAGCATGGAGACCAAATAGTACCGAGACCAAAAAGTCCCGAGACCAAAAAGTCCGGAGACTAAAAAGTCCCGAGACCAAAAAATCAAGAGACCAAATGGTCCCAAGACCAAATCGGTGAGACCAATTAGACCCAAGACCAAATCAGCGAGACCAAAATGGCGAGACCAATTAGACCCAAGACCAAATCAGCGAGACCAAAATGGCGAGACCAATTAGACCCAAGACCAAATCAGCGAGACGAAAATGGCGAGACCAATTCAGCGAGACCATATTTTCCTGTTCCGTTAGAAAATACCTCTCCTCATTGGTGGCCAAGTATTTCTTAAAATTTCAAAGGCACTTGTCTGTATAGTTTTTGATGGGAGACAAATAAAATTGGCGTGATTTTTTTTAAAAATAAGGTGGTCTCTTTAGTGCCAAGATCCTAAATTTATGGTAGTCGATCTTTAACCGAATAGTCAGTTCGGTATTCGATTTTCGTATCGAATAATGAAAATGGGCTTATCGAATACCGGATCGAATTATTTGGTTCGAGGGTATTCAATCGAATTATTCGATTGAAACGGTTAACCACACACCTCTAATTTGGAGTCTTCTTTCGTGTAGGCAAGTTGGTTTTTTTAAGCTTAGGGTAGGTCACTCAGTCTCAATAACCAATAGGTTAAGCACTTTCGATATCTGGGAACACTAGAAACGTACTTTCTTGATTAGCACCGTACGGATAACCGTCCATATTTTAAATTATAAATTTGACCCAGTATAACAGCGTGTTCACTTTTAAATATATTACCTTAGTTAATGTAAAATGTGCCAAGCGATTCGTTACTCCACCTGAATGTTCCGTTAGTTTGCCGGTTTTAATACGCTTAATGGGAACCGAAGAAACTTTTCCATAAATATTTTAACGTTCTCCCTAATGTTTCATATTCATATCGGCTTTAACAGGAATGCATAAACTTCTACTTGTAATCTTTAAACGCTCAAGGACCCCGTACTAACATCTGAAGGGTTAAAAAAATTCCTTAAACCGGCAGCTCCAGTCTGCTCCACCTTCCTCGCACCTCATTGGTTATTCGGATGTTTATGTTTTTTATTAGTCTGTTGCGGTGCACAAAGTTAGCAAGCTGCGTCGACATAACGTGATTTCTAGGCTCAAATAAATTATGCGTGACGTCAAGCTGACGATTTCTACACCTCTATAATTCAAGCGTAAAGGGCCAGAAAATGGCCTCTTAAAGATTCCAAGTTGAAAAACTCTATGTATTCCTGGCTTTCTGAGAACTTACGAAACGCATTTTCTCGATTTACGTAACACCAGAAGTAAGATATGGGACTAGAAGTATCGAGGTAAATTCTTCACTTGGCAAAAGAAAATATTCTTGATAACACAACAACAATTGACCCTCTGGTAGCGGTTTCTGAGCTTTCCCTCCAAAATGTGAGACGCTCGCGGTGGTAGACGGCCGAACTAGAATCAAGCACCCGCGACCGTGTTTCGCGGCTTTAGGTTAAGGGGAAGGGAGTAGAAAAAATTTTGGAACTCGACCAATTTTTTTCTCTCTAGTGAAGGCGCGACGCGATGGAAGCGGCATAAAATCCTCAAATTTGTTCACTAGTGCCAGGATCTATTACCAATGCTAGAGCACTTTACTTCTAGTCCCTTATTTTACTTCTGGTAGCACGTAACACCGTATTTAATTTAAAATATGACGTGAACCGAGACTAAGAACGCGCGTGTTTTGTACTGTATTAAAATGTATATAGCGAAGCGTCACTTTACCTCAGATTTCGTTAAATTTTCCCAAGTTTGCCTGTTTTAATAAAATTACATTTCCTAATAGAAAACGAAGAACCCTTAGCTAGATGACATTCACAAACTTAATATATATAATGTATTTTCTAATGCTGCATTATCATTTAAAATTTAACATTTTCTTCAATAACTTTGGACCATATTTTAAATTAGAAATTTGACCCAGAGTAAGAGCGTGTTTTCTCTGAATTCTCATTGGTTCTCTTAAACCACGTCAGCTAGACGAAAGTAACACAAGCTAGACAGGAGACAAAGAAGTTAACATTCCCCGTCTGTCTCTCTCTCACGAGAAGGAGATGTTGACCGTCTGGTAACCAAACATGATTTCTGTTTAGACTCTCCTTAAACACTTCGAAGATTCAACATTATTTTCGAGATGAATGTTCCAAACATTTCCCTAACACCCTGCACTGCGTACTATAAAAACAAGTTAGTTCATAAAGGCCAACTTATAAAAAGTATTCGACTTAATTTTTCTTTCCATTTTTAATAGATTTGCAAATACTACGGACTTCAACGTGACTGTACTCGAAGTAATTCATTTAAAAATTATATTTTTACATTTAGTCTTTCTAATCTAAAACTTGTAATATTTGTATTACAAATTATACGTGGATAGGAAAATATGCTAGTTGAGGAATTGGTTAATTTATTCACTCTAACAGGACTTTATTTGCTTCGAACATTGAATATGAGGTACGGATTCTAAAGCTATGTTTAATTTTGACTTGAAATAATGTAATATTTGATCTTAGATTAAACATAAATGCTTATGATTTGGAGACCATTACTGGTAGTAACTTCACGAATCTCCTTGTTGACATACCCGTAAGTGTATCATTTAAAATTGGGTTCATAAATAAATCATTAAGGCGTAAGTATGGACGGATCTACCGTAGCGGCTTATAGTATTTCCCAGATAAGAAATTATTAAAGGAACTGCAGCACCAACATCGTTTAAACGATTCATTTCCCAAAAAAAGTTCTTTCCTTGGTAGAATCAGGAATGTATGCAGGGGCTGGAATGGCTAAGGGGGCTCTCGTTGTACCCTTGATGGTGGAAACATAAGG
Source organism: Phalangium opilio (assembly GCA_019434445.1). NCBI lineage: Eukaryota > Metazoa > Arthropoda > Arachnida > Opiliones > Phalangiidae > Phalangium > Phalangium opilio. The sequence goes on along the minus strand of JAEQBA010002257.1, from coordinate 149,150 downwards.
CGAGTCCTTTTTTTGAGAAGTGTAGCTCGTCCCCCTACGTCTGTTCAGCTGTCTACCGAAGGCGAAAAATGTCATGACTGGTTAAAAAAGGCATGGCAGAAGTGACCTATTAGATTTTTTAAAGTTAAATGCGCTGATTGGTCGCCGTTCGCGTTCATATTCGATTCTCTCAGCCTAGGCAGAGCGGCAGAGGACCTAGGGTAGAGGGTGGAGAATTATAGCAAACATGTTTTTTTGGCAGCCAATGAATGAATGAAAATAATATGAGTGGTAAATACGAATTTTACGTCAGGCTATGAAGTCATTTGCGTAAATTAAGCCACGCCAGTTGTTTCCAAGGTCGTTTCACGCCGATTAGGATTTGACCTTAGCCATTCCAACCCCTCCATACATTCCTAGTAGAATAGATATAAGGACAGAGAAGAAGATCATAGTGGGGCTGCTTCTATTCTGTTTACCTAAAGTTTTGCACTCCCGTTTATAAAGTATGCGATATAATAGCATATATCATTGTATCAAAGACTTAGGGAGAATATGAAACAGTTTCAATCCAAAGTAATTGCAGTGAAATAGTTGTGATTTCATAACTGATATTTGAAAACAGTCCTTCACGAAGCATTCGGAATTTGAGTCGTTTGGTTATGCATTACCAGGCACACTTTGACGTAAATTCTAGGGCAGCTGATCTATGCAAATTTCGTTCATGGCTTTCTTTACAATTCGACGTAAAATGGGGTAGGCAACCCTCAGTATTGGGACATACAAGAGGGTTGAAACATTGCCGTATTTGGGCACTCTGGTGATGCAAAAAGATTACAGCGCATGTGTCAATTAACGTTGCTTAGTTGACGAGATAGCGGAACATTTACAATATTTGGCGAGAATTAGGTACTTGGGTTCTTTATCCGTTCATGTTTGTGGGGATGCCTCTATTCTGTTCCCTTAAAACTATGTTCATGCTTGTTAATTTTGGTAAAAATGGCGACGGGAAAGAAAATATAGTGTTCATAGTGAGAAATGAAGTACCGCCCCTTTTTGTTGATAATAAATGTTGTTTATTGATTACAGGAATCTCAAATTTTTTTCCTGATGTTTAACATTAGGGATTTTTACGAGAATCGATTTTGGATTCCCAGCACTATTTATAATATTGCAGAACTACTACTCATTTCTCCCGCGCCTAAAAAAGTCGATAAATACTCAACCGACTTTTTAAATTTAGACACTATGGTATTATAAGTTTTTTAACAATTCGTTTATTATAAATTTTAAAAAATAAATTTCTATTGATATATTTTCAGTTTATGGAATTATTTTGGTTCACCTTGGTCATAATTTCATTCCTGATAAGTATAAGTCTTTCAGTTAGATTGATAACTCGTAGTTTGAAATCAAAACTCTTCATATTATTAAAAACATGGATACGTACAATCTGGGATCTTTTTTTTCTGTTCTTTTTTGAACGTAAGAATAAAAGTCTATTTATTTCTTTTGATTATACGTTCAACTCTCTGGTAATTACAGTTCTATTAGACGTTTAATCGGTCGCAATTCAATCATACACCCTAATATTCACAATATCATTTAATATAAAATCGAAATGAATTTATTTTGCCTTTAGTTTACAGAACATCATTACACAGCATTATTTGGAATCCTAATTGCTCTCTTAAAACCAATCTCTCTTTCTTAACGTATTTTTTAGCGCTTAATCTAGATCCAAATATAATTTCATGGCGGTTATTATTCGGTTCCTGGCTCATCTTGGCGAGTGTGATATCTATTTACATTTCTTGTTTGTTCAAAACGGACACCTACATGGTGGGTTACCTGAGGGTTGATGGCGTCGAAGATTGGCGTCGGCATTTAACTTGTCCCTTGGTTTTACATAAACAGACTGATGCTCGAAAATTTCTCGACTCATGGGTATGTGTTATGGTAGCCATATTGTTAAGTGGTATCAAAAGCGAATTATGCTTCACACATAAAGTACGTAAGTCCGACTTTTCCATAGCTTTGGCCATGGATTTCATGACATTCCCGAAGTAAAAACTAAGCAGACGAAAAAAAAGCTTTTAACCAATCATAAGCAGTGGCGGCGCTACATTAAGGCTAAGTAGGCTATAGCCTACCTGACAATTAGACAGGGGCCCCAAAATTGAGGAGAAGGGGCCCAAAAAACTCAAAAAAATGAAGAATGAAAGGGAAAAGTTCGGTATTAAAATATCTCCAAGGTTAATCTGCTGTGTAAAATAGAAAACATTGGTAAAATTCAGTTTCTAGAGACGATCCATCGCCTCCCTCCCCACACGGCAAAGGCAGCTCCATCCACAGTCAGTCGATGAGTCGACATTAGAGGGGACGTTTTTATTAGCATTGACCAGACATAGGGTAAATGTTCAAAGTTGTATATAAGAAAAGAATTTTATAGAATTTCAGTCTGAATAAGCATACTCTCTTACTCCTTGCAACGAAAGTCTCTCATAGTCTAAACGCTATGCCTGTCCAGTGAATAGAAGTATCAGAAAATAGTTATTTGGTGCTCAAACGAGTAAATAAAAACGGACAAGACAATCAGACATTGAGAAACAAGAAAAAACAATGAGCAGTTTCTTTAAAAAAAGCAAAACTGATTTAAAACTATGAGGTAAACATTAAAAATTATATTTTTTTTTTCAAAAAAACTTGTGATAGAAGGGGGTGGAAAACTGAAAAACCCTGTTAGGGGCCCTAAAACTACCTTCAGCCTACACTGGAAAAAATTCAGGCGCCGCCACTGATCATAAGCCTCTAACCGTAGATAACCGCTTTAACGCCAGACCAATCGGCGACGGCTATTACTATTTTCTTGCATGGGACCTCGACTCGACCTCGCCGTCGACATAACCGGAAAGCTCGGAAGGCAAATTTGCGGTATCGTTCGGAAGTCTTTATAATATATTCAACGTGTTAAAGCTCAAATTCCGAACATATTCGAGTCATTAAGTCTTCAACTAAATGTTATTAGCTTTTTTTTTAATTTCAACAGAAAAATAGCTCTGCGAATAATAGTAGACTCGAAAACTACACTTAGCCTTGGCTAGGTATCAGCGGTATCCCGATTCCCGAGCCGCCGGCGGCTATAAGCTCGCCGTAGCCGAGGGAATAGAAAACATTCCTCGTAAAAATCAGATACACGGCGTCTTAAATAGTCCAAGCAAAAGCTACCCAGATTGATAAGATCTTTGTTCCTTACTCCCAAATAATCTTTGGTATTGTGAATAATTTTATCTAAAGAAAATTTTAGACACCCTACTCAGTCTTTATAGTAGTTCCCTAATTTATGTACCGAGTAATTTGGTTCTTAAGGCGGAAGGATCGCAAGGATCCGAAAGAGCCGCGTTACCGAATTTTGCTCCTCCGCGTAAGGGGAGGTTCTTTCCTAGGAGCTTACAGAATATCGTGTAGATCCTCCAGGCACCTGTTACGTACTTCATGTGTAAAGCCTAATCGGCTTCTGGTGGCAAAGAGGTGGTATGGAAGAGATGAGAGAAATATCTCACTCGCAGGGAAGCCAATTGCCCTTGTTTTTAATCTGCGACTGAGAAACTTTTCTCTTTTGGCCCCTAAATTACGAACGTATGGCAGCGGATTAAATTGTGTTTAAACCACTGTTCAGAGAACAAATAAACATTGCATTTATCAAAGTGTACTTATAAGAAGTAAAAAAAATCAAACGTTATTGGATACCAATTATATTGCCTAAGCGAATTAGAAAGCATGGGGACTGTACAACGTTAGCATAATGAAATAACCGTGCCCACACGTAGCTACTACGAGAAAATTTTTCGTGACTTGTTATTTACCATTTAGACTGATAAAAATAAGTGGGATTCGAAAACGATGGATCGTCTGCGATTCGTAGATACTGAATACATCATCTCTCCGATTATATATACCGAAATTGAAAAAGGGGATTTTGTATTAATGGAAAACGATATTTCATTGAATTTAATGATGAACACCGGCATTCAATTCCTGGAGACAAAACCGTCATTTTACGTTAGCGAGAAGGAAATCAATACGTTTCAATTAGTTGTAGCCCTTCGTCAAGAGTTACGGAGATACCCTGACTTAATGGAATCCATCGACATTACGTAAGAATTTTCTTTTGCTGATGAATACACGAAAGATGCTACAGTTGGTTCTAAAAATCAGTTATTAAATTTAGTCAGTATTAAGAGGTAGACAATTTAGTCCGGTTTTCAAACCATATAATTTAGTTGTCAAATGCACAAACGTTTCCATGGAAAAAGAAATAACTTTTCATTCAGATATTTTTAGTGTTAAAGTCTGTTTACAATATGCTAGGAAGAAGTGTATTTCAATTAGAATACAATATAAGGAAAAACCACCCGAGGTTTAAATGTTGTTTTTATTTTGACGTATGCCCCTTTCCAGACCAAAATCAAGACGGAGGGATTTTCGAACGTTTATAAGTATGTCCATGCAGTCGGAAGTCAAATATGGTGTATTTTTTGCCTATTTTATGAATTTTCACAAACATTTTAAGGTATTAGGAAATCAGAATTTTATTTAGTAATAACAGGGATAGATTTAATTTTAAGAGTAGGAATGGAGAACCGTTAGTATTTACTTCACTCCGAATAGAGCCCTCCCTCCGACACGTAACGAAAAGTTTAAATTATCTTATTGGCTCATTAAAGCGTAGTTTTAATGACGTTGCTGACGGGAACGGCGAAAAATACGTAGTTCCTTTTTACCTCTGTCGCTATGACCCACCTCTTCTTTCATAACCCCGGTTCCGGGGAAGAGGTCCAGGACTTTGACGCTCGCCCAGATTACTCTGACCTCCATTCCTACTTCTTATATTAAATATATCCCTGGTAAGACGTTATATTAATGATTTATGAAGAAAAAAAATAAAAACAGGGTTATATGTCAATAGGAAGAAATTTAAAAATTTAACTTGGCAATTATTGATTTTTTTGTACCGGCTATTTTTTTTTTTTTTGCTTTTGGAGTTTTCTTATGAAAGTAGTAATATAAAAAAATCTGTTTTTTTCGCATTATTTTGATTAAAGTTATCTTTTTACAGGTTCATGCACATGTTCGAAACAAAGTGCTTCTTCTTTATTTTCCGAGCAATATCATACGTAAAAGAGTCACTAGCATGGAGAGAACCCGAAAAATCACTCACACCTCTTCAAATGAAAGAAGTTAATTCGGCTTTCAAAATATTCTCATACGGAATTATATTATCCGCCATTGTCTGCCTGGCTGAAATCATTCTAATGAAAATTATTTCTCTATATTCTACCAAGAATTAATTTACTCTACCAGGAGTTCATAATAACACCCCTTCGGTGGGAAGTACGAAACTTGCCATAGAGCTAATGGTAAAAATCGCGAACAACAAGATTTTGTCGTTGCGCATATAAAGGACTAGCCTGTTGATGGACATACAACTTTACAGTAGATTGTAGTAGTATCTATACTCCTTGGTTTTCGTTCCAAAACTTCCGTTGGCTGGGATCTCCGTCGTTAAGAAAAATGGTGAGTATGTGGACGTAGAAACACGATGGAATTCTTATATTAAAGATACTGGGAATCAATTTGTCCATACCGTTTTCATTTAACCACGGAATTCTCACTCACACATATCACAACAAAACATTAATGACTATCGTTTAAATGTTTTGCAGAAAACTAGAAACCATCGCAAAGCCAACTTCTTAGCCAAGGCTTAATGTACACCGCGGCTGACCGCGCCGACAGACGCGACTCGCTCGCGAGCCATTTTCGCTCCCAAAATCACAAGATAAAAATAGTGCTCACCCGGAATATGGGAAATTAATGCGCGTGGGCGCTAAACATTGGGGTAACTATTTCTTTGGGAGTTAAGCGGTGTATAAATCCGCTGAGCTTTACGGCGAAACTTTGTTGTTACGGGATTTTTAAACAGTTTCGTACTTCCCCCCCGAAGGGGGGTTATTATGAACTCCTGACTCTACTAATCACTGAAATTAACAGTACTCTATAAGAGTAGTGTCGGTAGAGAGGGGAGTAGACTGTGTATCCCTCCCTCTAGGCGCGCTTTTGTAAGAGGGGATACTGTACGCGTCTGGTAGGGGGGATGACACTGAGCTAAGAGATAGAAGGGTATGACGTTTGCATACGTAGAACTGGCATTACTCTATTGGGAAGTTAAAATAAGATTTATGCTAAATTTCAAAACGTCACATTCACATCTTGATAAAGCTTGTTTTGTGGACGATTTAATCTCTTTATTGATCGTATTACATAATGAGTTAAACCACGTACTCAACAAATGCAAAAGGATCTACCGTAAGGAAGGTTAAATGTCGCTAAGATTACGAGAAACTTTCTCTCGCTTAAAATCTCTTTAAAATTCTCGAAATGTAAAATTATCAATAATTTGCAGCAGATACTTCAATGTGTTGAATATGATAATTACCATTTTGAAGTTAAAGAAAGGTTTAAGAAAACGTTACACGATCTTAATTTAAATGCAAATAATGAGCTCTGTAATGTCGCAATATCAAGCGTATAAAATGAAAAATATATAGAAGAGATAAAAATCTGTTGAAAATTTATAAATTTGAAAACAAAAGTTCAGCGTAATAGTAAACCCTGTAGGTCGGTAATAATTCAAGTTTTGACAATTATTTACTACAATGTATTTCAACAGAAGAAGTTCGAGATTCGTTATCGAAATATTCATAGGCGTAAAACAAGAAATTAGTCAAAATAGTTTTAGCGTCTCTTAGTGGTTTCTCAATATAAATGTGTGGTAAAACCAAGCTTATGAACCTTATAAATTATTTTACAATTTTGAACACAGATAATGTAGATACATGCAATTTGTTCTTCTGTAATAGTCACTTTGAAAGAGTAACTGCTAATTATTAATAAATGAATTTTCTCATGTACCATAGTTCCACCAAATGTATGTTAACGATTCGAGTTAAGGTAACTTTGATAAACATTAGCAGCTTTTAAACAATTTTGAAAATAGATAATGTAGATACATGGAACTTGTTTTTCTGTAATAGTCACTTTAGAACTTTGAAAGATCAGTAACTACTAATTATTAATAAATAAATTGTCTCATGTATACGATAAACATTAGCAGCTTTTAAGCAATTTTGAACACAGATAATGTAGGTACATGGAATTTGCTATTCTGTAATAGTCACTTTGAAAGATCAATAACTGCTAATTATTAATAAATGAATTATCTAATGTACCATAGTTCCACCAAATTAAGTTAGGTTGAACGACTCAAGTTAAGATAACTTTGATAAAAATTTGCTACTAAAAGTGTCCACGTAGCCGAGTGCTCATAATGCTTCTAATTAAATATTACTAATCAAATAAAAATGTATGTTTCTCAAAATTCAAAATAAAGATGCAACTTAGATATTTAATTTCCTTCGTGAAAATTCAAGTGTTACAGAATCTAGATTCGATTAGGGATTAGTACATCCGTGTAAATACTAACAGTGGGAGAAAAGGTGTCAAAGAGGAAGGAAGAAATTCAAGCGTATTTAGTGAAAGGCTACATGGTCTTGAAGCTTCGACGTACCAGACGTTAATGACATTTATCTTGTGAAGTATAAAACACTGAGCATATTCGAAACCACATTGTCTATCAGTTCTGACATCTGGCACTTTTTGCGTTTTGAGTTAGAGACCGCTACTATACTGCATGGGAAACTCGTGAATCTTTTTATTTTTTGTGGTCTCGTAATTGACTTAGAGAATGAGAATCAATATGATAAAATGTTGTTTAAATAATTCATGCTGAGCTGTCTGATTGAAGTCTTGTTTAAAAGTGTCAATTAGCTGATGATTGGGTGATGGAAGAGTGTGCATGGTGGCTGTCAAATTTACTTTTTATCTTGAAGGAAAAAATTTATCCAGAGCCGGTACTGACCAGGGAAATGATCAAGAGATATCTCCTACAGATGTAGGGATCTTCCTGTAGCTAAAGAATATTTCACTATTGTGGGGGGTGATATTTAGCCCCATATCATAGCCAATTCGGTCTAACAGGGATGTGTACAATAGAGTTTTACACTTCCTAGAACGATGGTAATTAACTTTTGGTCGAAAAAATTTCCTTCAGAACACCCTATACAAAACGTCTTTTCTGCCTAATTACAAATACTACCTTCCGACCACTAGTTTTAATTTCGTGCTTGAAATCACTTCAAGTTCCCTTCGGGCACATTTTCTTTCGCAATTGCCACACGACACGCAAATTGTCACATCTCAGTGCCTAGGTTCAGGGTTTCTTTTCTAATCACTGCATCTCGCTTACACAAGTAGCCATGCTGCGATCGAAAGAGCATTTACGTCGACGACCACAAAAACTTTGGTTGAAATCTGCTCGTTATAAAGAACACCACATATCCTCAAATAATTTCAAGTTTTTTTTAAATGTGTAAGGATTATTTTTTCTTTCGGATGTTTCTTGGGATTCACGTTTCACGTTTCAAAGTTTTTGAGCGTTTATTTTCAGTATCCGACTCGAATGGAATTTTCAGTCACTTTTAATGAAGAACTAAGCGCACCTGCTATAAGTATCGCTAACCTAAACAGGTATGATGCAATGAAAGTAATGTTTTTATTAACATTACAACGAATATGAACACCCAGAGCTTCAATTAGGTGAATTGAAAATTTATTTTTCAAAAAGTACATATTTTTGGCAAAACCATAAAAGTTGGCCAAAAGGCAAAACCTAACCTGACCTATCTGAACCAAACCTTATCTTACCCATCTTATACAAACCTATAACCTAGGATCATTGTTTCAATATAAAATTAAGAATGAAAGATATATGTAATTTTTACAAAATAAGATTTTATTCACCCAATTGACGTTCTGCCAGTTTCATTGACACCAAAACGTCGTTCACCCAATTTTAAATTCTCCCAATTTTCGGACACCCAATTTTTAACACTCCCAATTGTCGATCACCCAATTTGCGGACATCCAATTTTTAACCCTCCCAATTGTCGGACACCCAATTGTCTTGCACCAAATTACCGTGCTCCTAAAAATATATTTAATCGTGGGCTTTAGGTTAAGAAAATCAGTATTATGCCAACGGTACAATTGTAAATCCCTTTCTGATGATAAGACACCAAAAGGTTTCCTTAAACGCAAGCAAGTAAGAATATTGCCACTTAATTAATATACATGCAGTGATATATTATTTATCGTATTCTATTCCATATCAGGTTATGACACTTGTCGACGAGATGATGCTTAATTTAGACGGAAACTTTCTCTTGGATAGTGGACACCAACTGGAAGACATTACAGAACGGCCTACGAGTCCTAAATGGCACGGAACTCATCAAGGTGAAGATCGGGACATACACAGCGATCAAGGCAGAGATGATCCAGAGAACGGTGGCAGTAATGACGAAGATAATAGTGAAAGCAGTACTCTCATTCCGTTAAACTGGAAAACATCTAAAAAAAGCAAATGGAATGGACAGTGGCAACGTATGCATATAAGAATGGACGAATGTTTTAAGTGGGTATTGCTTTAGATTTTTGGCATTGAATGTGTACAGAAAATCGTCTACAGGCCGACACAAAGAACCGGTAGTTTTTTGACATTATACATAAACCCATTTCCCTGTTGAACGTTGTTGAATATTTGGCGTTCAATTGTATAAGTTGGGCCCCTCTTTCTCTATCAGAGCTGTCAGTGTCAGTGATTAAGGTATGGTATTATGAGAGCAACCACACAAACTCGAATGCATGGTCAAAGCTGGTAGCAGATCTTTCAGTTCCTCGCCTCCACAGACTCCAGGTCACCCTAAAAGATCTTTCTTATAAAATAACTCTCTTTTTTATAATAATAAGTAGCCAAGCAGAAAGACCCATCATATGACGTTCAGTTTAACTCATCTAATCGCCCTAAATTTTTATTTAAAGTCATGGGTTGTTACAGAAATGCAAGAAGATTTTTTAGTGAAGAGCATGGAAATATTTATACGTTCAGTACAAAGGATATATTTGAAAAAACAGGTACATAAGTAAAGTAAATATCCAACTTTAACGATCTCCGAATCTCGAATTTATATTTAAAGATACCAGGGATTGATTATCCTTTAGGGGTCATTCCTATTTTAGAGGCCGTTTTCCACAGTGGAAATTTTTTTAATAGGATAGTAGTAAAAATAGTAGTATTCCCCCTACGAGGAAAAGCGGAACCTATGATGGAGAAAATAGTATGAATTGCCGACTAACCATAAATTGCCGCCTTTTCCAAAATATTGCTGACTAACCATAAGTTTTCGCCTTTTCCAAAATATTGCTGACTAACCATAAATTTACGCCTTTTCCAAAATATTGCTGACTAATCATAAATTTCCGCCTTTTCCAAAATATTGCTGACTAACCATAAATTTCCGCCTTTTCCAAAATATTGCTGACTAACCATAAATTGCCGCCTTTTCCAAAATGTTCCTGACTAACCATAGAGGCCAGTAGAGATCAAACAAGCAAAATGGAACCATAGACTATTACACTGGCCGCTCAACTATGCGTCAGTAGTTGCTTACTTGAGAGGCCAGTAGAGAATAAACAAGCAAAATGGAACCATGGACTATTACACTGACCGCTCAACTAGGCGTCAGTAGTGGCTTACTTGAGAGGCCAGTAGAGAATAAACAAGCAAAATGGAACCATGGACTATTACACTGGCCGCTCTTATAGGGCTACTATAGACACCTGGTTGAGAGGCCAAGACGTGGGGAAGTTCCCTTTGGTGACATATGTTTCGTTATTTTGAGCGTATTAATAGTCCAAAATGAATTTTTTTGGCAATATCGTTGAGAACATTAGGCTTATTAATCAAAAATTGTTAAAACAGTAAAATCATATACGAAAACGTGATTAAATTGCTTCTGAATATGCCTAATGAGTATTCAAAATGTTGCTATCCGTAGTATTTTCTCCGTCATCGGTCTAGCTTTTTGATCTAGGAAAAATACTACTATTTTTACTACTATCCTACTAAAAAAATCCCACTATCGAAGGCGGCCTCGTAAATAGGAAAGATCCAATTTTAGAAGTAGGAATGGAGAACAGAGTAATGTGGGCGCACGTCATAGTCCCGGATCTCCCTCCCCGGGACGGAGGGGTATGAAAGAAGAGGCGGATCATAGCGGCAGAGTTAAAAAGAAATAACTTATTTTTCGCCGTCCCCGTCAGCAACGTCATCAAATCGTAGTTTAAGTGAGCCAAAAAGATAATTTAAAATTTTCGTTACATGTTGGAGGAAGGGGCTCTATACTGGGCTATGAGTCGGACTGAATTAAACACTAACTGTTCTCCATTCCTACTTCTAAAATTAAATCTATCCCTGAAGATACTTTATTTCCAGAAAATTATGTTTCTTTATTGTCAACGTGGAAAGCCATGAATATTTTGAACACTTTGAACAGGACGGTATCAAACTTCAACTACACGATCCAAAAACTCTACCCGTATTCGGTGCTGATGCCATTGAAATTGAAGCAGGGAATGATTATAACATAAAATTTAAACAGGTATTTCATAACTGCAAATACTTTAAAATCGGTCTTAGCTACTCATTTCTAACATAAATCATACTTCTTCTTCAGATACAGAATAATTTGCTTCCCAAACCTTTTTCATCACGGTGTAGACATTATGAAACCCTAGACATCACTCAAAATCAAAGTTTATCTTCAAAAAGTGTATGTATATGATCCTGGAATATTTATCTCAATCGCTTGGGTAAAACAGTTACATCCAACATAGTATAATGCACTTGGCAATCACCGTATCTCTTTATCTTAGCGGTTAAGCTAGTGCGAACCAAGAATATGGCTGTTTTAGAAAAAGCAACTGCTTTTTTAGGGAAATGGCTGTGTTTAACTACAGTTTTGAACAATTCCTAACCTTACAGTTTTTCTTACCAAAAAAACTATCATAACCTAACCTATAAAATAGAAAAAAACCTAATCTTATCTAAAAAGTACAAATAAACTAAACTTAACCTTACCTAATAAGTACAAATAGACCATCATAGCCTAACCTATCAAGTTCAACCTAACCTTACCTAGAATTAAGTACAAATAGACCCTCATAGCCTTACCCATCCTTTATACCTTTTCGGTCGAATGAAAGGAAACGACGTTTTAGTTAATAACGCACTGTTGCATTCTATGTTCAATTAATTAAAACTGTCTTAGTTTATAAGGAAATAGAAATATATTTTCTTTTATAATAGTTAAATATATAAAGTAGGAGGAGCTAATTGAAAAATATAACAAATCGTCACGAGTGACGTTTCTAGTCCTGGAAAAATGACGCTCGAGAGTCGAGCTCAAATTCGTAAGATCATGCGCGCGAGGAAATTTGTTTTAATGCTATCGTGTGAAAACAAATTTCTTCACGAGCATTCTATATCCACGGCTTAACAATAAATCACCAGACTAACGTCACGTGCAAAATCGCGCGCAACTGTGACGACGATTTTTGTTTTTACAACAAGTTCAGCAAGACCAAATTCATTATATATCCACCTATTTCTGAAGGGTGGATGCACCAAAAAAAAATAATAAGAAGTCTCGTATATAACATATCTCAACGAAAAATTGTCCTTAAAACAGTTCAGACTCCATTTTAGGTGTGCAAAAGGGAAATCTTAAGTAAACTGTCTATGAAGCTTTGCAAATGTTATTAACTAACCAAAAGCAGATTTTTAAGCGAAGACGAAACCCGCTTGAAATGTAATATAGACGATAATATCTTGGGTAAGCTTCATTTTTTTTTAAATACATTGTTCTCTATTGTGGATTTTTTGAAAGATAAATCGTTTTGTTAGAAATTTATAAAAGTTATGTTCAAAAACAGTTGTAATCCCAAAGGTTATATACGCCAAAAATACTGAAACCAATAATGATATTGATTGAAAATAACTAGTAAATTAATAAAAATTATTTTAAAAATTATTTACTTGAAATGATCAGTTCTTTCGGCCTTACGTGCTGTTTTTGAACACTTATGCGCTAATGAAACTATTGCTTCAGATACCTTACAATATTTGTTATGCAGATTTGTGTGAAAATAAAACGACTGAAGCACGAAAACGCATAAACTTGAACGAATTATGTCCCGAAGAATGCAGGTAATAGAACTATTGATTTTATTCATATAGAGCACCATAAGTTTGTCGCTGTTTACTGAGAACTTGTAAAGAAGTGATTAAGGTGAAACGTCATAGATATTAGTAAAGAAAAGTCTGGTGAGGCGCTCAAAGGCTTAGTACAGACTAGATAGGAAGACGGACTGCAAAACCGAATGTATATAGTCGCTTGTCGTTCTCGAACTAGCTCTCAGTAAGTCTCTAGAATTGCGAAGTATTGGTATAGTGATACACACGTCATATCACCCATAAATATGGATATTATGCCATAAAGAATTGGGATGAACTTAGACCCCGATCTGATGAACGTGATAAATCCAATCTTGTTTAACCTCTTGAAAATTTAAAATATCAGAACCATATTTGTGGATTTATATATGAACTAACTGTTACCCGCGGCGACACTCGCGTGTAATAAGAACTTCTATCAAAATGATATGAAGAATGGGTAGATTTGACTGATTACTAAAACTATTGTAGCACCCTAGGAGCGAAGGCACTCGGCGTTGCCCGTCAGCCCGTCGGGACATTTCTTGCTACTTTTCATGCGGACATTATTCCATAAAGAAGGGTTTTAAGTTTTTGGCCGCCATTTTATAAGATGGCCACAAATCGAACCCGAAAGACCATTCAGCCCGTCTATAGGTTAAAGGAAACCATTGTACTAAATATTTGAGAAATCAGTTGAAAAGTGTGGACTTTGATGCATAGAGAAGATTTTTACATTTTTGGGCGCCATTTATTAAGATGGCGGCAGAATGGAAAAATCTTTCTTAGTATGCGCCTACTACTTAATGTTCCTGAAAAGTTTCAGCCTTCTTGGGCAAGCGGTTTGAGTTGGACGTTGATTTTCAGTCAGTCTGTCAGTCAGGACTTAGATTTATATAGATATAGATAGTTAATACATAGATACTTTTGAAAATAACTATGTATAAAATCTTTTACCAGCTCCAATTCTTACGACACGTCTGTGGTTAAAAAAACTATGCAAATTAGTGAAGGCTCTCGTCGAGTAAGTATTTTCCTTCAAAAATAAGTCTATTCTCATTATAGCAAAGTGTATGACGTACTAAGATCTAATAATTAAATAATTGCTATTGAAAAAATAATAAACACAAAAACGTTGTTTATGACACAGTGTAAACCGGTTTCATAAGGTTTAAAATGAGTTACTTCTCGAATATGGGCAGTCATTAAACTTTAATTTTTTGGTACTTTAAGGGTTAGGGACATGTTTCTATAAAAAGTGGCAAGTTTTGGTTTTTTTAACATCTATTGGGTTATTCCAAGTTGAACGTCTCTAAGAAATTGTTTCTTTTTGTAATATGAAAAACAAAATGCATAATGTGACATAACTAAAACCACGAATGGATTAACCTCCGTGATGATGTCATTAAGCAAATCTGAACGTAGCTTTGTTAGGGGTAGTTATTCGCAACTGGTTAAAAAAATTAATCTTTTTCATTTTTGTAGTTTTTTACATTGAGAAATACCACGAATGAAGAGTAAGAAATATGGCATGATTCTTTCTTTAAAACAATTCCAGCTAAATAGTTATTTTGCAATTTTTTTTGTAGGAATTTAGCTCAATTAACGATAACCTTTATTGACCATAATCCTCAAGTACTTAGCCTAACACCTCAGTATCAGGTAAGTACTTCTTTGGAATTTAAACAGCTTGAACAGCTTAAACAGTTCAGCAATCTGTTTCCAATTTTAGATTTTTATAACCATTGCAATTACATTTTATGTTTTCAGACCATGGAGGTGTTTTCATTCATTGGTGGTTACATGGGAATATGGTTGGGTCTTTCATTTCTTCAACTTCCGGCTTACACTTTAAGTTTATACTCGTGGTATAAACGAAAGCGCAAGCTTCGTCCTGTACGATCAAAATTAAGACATCGAGCACCAGCTTTCGGTTTTCGTACTTATTAAAATATTTAAAAATTTTATTTTACAAATTTCAACTTCCTTCCCATTTCTAAAATTTAAATAAGCAACGGTGAATTCCTCGTGTTTAATAAACCGACAGAAAGTGTGTACGTTAACGTGTGGTGAAGTTAGTTTCAATTAGCTTAAATGAAAATTAAACAAAAATTTAAAAAATAATTCACAATTGAAGTCTATTTTGAATACGAAATATGAAAAATACGTATGCTTTTTCTCGTGTCATGCGTGAAAGAAGTCATCGCTTCTACACGTTTTCGTCCATTTTCTTAAGATGAAGCATCATCAAAAACGGATTTATGTAGGAAGAACGCAGGAGCACAGCTTTAGGGTCGTACCATCCTTCATTCAGAAAAATTGTCTGCATATATTTTGGCTCCAGACACAAAATGTGTGTAACGTAAATTCTAGAGGTTAAAAACGGAATTCATATCCCTACTTATCTGGTAAATAATTCATTCGGAAATGGCTTCAGAAGTACAAAACTAAAGCGAAAAATTTAGAAGCAACTCCCGATTTAATTTAAATAGTTTTAAACTGTCTATTCTAGAAAATGTTTCTCACTTAAAAATATATTTAACTCACATTTATTGTAGTGGTTTTCCTTGCTGTGTACTGAAATATTTACTTGCATTTTACCTTATGAATCTTCAAAGCCCGAAATATACATTGTGTAAGAGCTTTGATATTGTGAGCCACTCTCTTTCAAATCTGCAAAGTAGTCGAGGATGGGTATGGAATTCGCTACGTCCGAAGACGTTCTTCTTACATTAATCCGTTTCAACTATACTTCTCGTACATGTAAATAATGCTTTAACCTTTGAAGGAATTACGAACTATAGAGAAAAATCATTTTAGAAAATTCAGATTTAAAGTTTAAATACGTATTTTTACAACATGAAAACTCACCAAAACATTTCTTGATAATAGACCCTTTCGACAAAAAACGGGCAGGCACAGGCAACCTCCATTATCGAGACGTACAAGGGGGTTGATCCATTGCCGTCCCTAAAACCTACAGCACATGCGCCAAAATCGCCATAGAAAGCAGAGTTTTACCGCACGCCTCTCACCCATAGTTTAATCGAAATGACCTATTATCGAAGTAGTTACTCAACTACATCGTAAATAGATTTGAAACTGAAAAAATATCATAAACTCAGTTGACAATGTTATCTGGGTTATAATTCTTGGAAGTTACCGCAATTGTTGTTTGGTTATGGACTCTTCAAAATAGCCAAACTCTTTAGAATGTAACTGACCACAAGGGCAAATTCCATTAACTAAGTTTCTTTAGTAAAATATTACAACAAAGACTTGGTCATAAACTTTTATTGTAATATAGCTTACTAAGTACTAACTTTTTCATATCAGCATAAAATTGTTTCACAAATGACATTCTAATTTCAATTCTTAAATTAAAAATATAAGTAACATTACAACAGGAAGAATGATATTCGATGAAGTACGTTAACAAAGGCATTTTTCTGAGTAAAACTTGATTTCCACCAACAAGCTTGTTATCTGTTAGCAGGTCTTAAAAGCGACCCCCAGTGAGGCAGACCTAATAGTTATCAACAAAAAAGAGTAATATGTGTTAAATGCTGAATTGCTATTACCGTATTCATGCCTAACGCATATCTATAATATAGAAAAAAATCCTTCCTTTAATAAATTAGCATTACGTTAATGCGAAATGTAATAATTCTTTTTATTACGATACTAATGATATCGTCGAACTAGCGTTGCTTCGTTTCTGAAAATGATGCTAAATATCAATGGTTATATATGAAGGTTAAAACCATTTGTCTCGAAATAAATAGTTCTACATTAAATTTTCGCGCAAAATAATAACAATGGAGTTGGAGTTATTTATTCATAATATTTAAAAATCTCTAACATATAAAAAAATAAATATTTCTCATAAATATTCGTGTCCCACGGCTTAAAAGTGGGTATGAAATTTTGGAAAAGTTTGTGACCTAGCGCCCTCTTGCGTGCTAGAGCGCGATATTTTGTTTTAATATAGTTTTTGATGAATAATAATGTTATATATTGAAATTTATATTTTTCATAGTCAATTGCTCAATTTAATGTAATTTGTACTGTTCAAACAAAGACAATAAATACTAACCAATACTTCGACGCCTATTGCAAAATTATACTGTTGCTTAAAATTATTACCTTCCCAAAAATTTTACGCCTAATTAAATGTTAAACTGAGAAATAAATTTATTTGTTTGTTCTAACTTTTTATGAACTGTTTCGAAATAACGCTTAGTTTACATAACCCCTAAAGCTACGCAACCCTAGCTGTATTTCATGACAGAATGATTCTACTATTCGTCGGGTTTAATTTTTTTTTAATCAATGAATCGGGCATATCCAAGCTGGTGCAGTCCCCGATGAAACAGATAGCATGCTGCAAATACCAGTTTACTTCGTTTTTTCTTGACAAATATATGATTGATAATACCAGCATGTATTGATTGCAAAGCTTGCTGTATTATTTAAACCTTTCCTTATTGCGCTTTGTTTCGTAAAACTTACTTTCCACAGTATAGAAAGTTTTTGCAAGCTCTTATGTTCCTTTGTGCCGAGCCTTTTAATGAATGCGCCTACAATTAAGCGCACTCAAATGTGAAAATCCATTTGCATACATTTAACGGTACAATAATATCATAAGCATATAATCCTCTTTAAGTATCCATTATATGGTTTCACGCGATCATGCTCTTCTACAAAATATTTTAGGGGAAAAGTTACTGGACGAAACCCAGGCCGGTAGTGTCTCATGTAAATTGATACCTGGTTAGAGTGAGACGGATTATATGCTGCAGGGGGACAGACTAGATCCCACTAAGATATAGAAACGTAATGATAGATTATCAGTTTATGGTGATTTCAATTTCCTATCCATACCCACTTGAAAGGCATGGTCACATTCTCACGAGGTTTAACATTATGCGTTCATTTTCATCAAGTGCCTTTAACGGTGACTCAGGAGCTGGGCTATAATATCAGAAATAGCAGAACGCGAGACAGTGACTGAGGTTACGCGACGTGTCATTCAACTTGTCAGTGAGCCAACGAAAAAGTATTTACTGCCCACTGGAAATGAACTTTGAACTGCTGAAACGTTTGAGCGCGCACCTAGGCTCGAGAGCTTTATATTCCCACATGAGAAACTCTTCCAGATGCTTAGGAATATTTTGGTAGTATGGAAGGAAATTTGACTAACAGGTATATAGGAAGTCGAACAGTCTTATACTTCACAGCATAGAGACATTAACTTATGCTGGCATCAAGTATTAATTTCATGGGTGAAATCCATTAAATTGCCTTAAGGGCACGCAAATAGTCATACCTCGGTTACTAGTTTCAGGGTTCCTTCCATAACCATTGCATATCGCCTTCATAAGTAATCATGCTGCGCTCCAAAGAGCATTTACGCCGACGACCACAAAAAGTTTGGATGAAATCTGAAAAAATAAGAATTTCATCCCCTCGTTATAAAAAACGCCAATTATCCGAAAACAACTTCAAGTTTTTATTTAAATGTGTACGGATTATTTTTTCTTTCGTATGCTTCCTGGGCTTCACGTTCCACGTTTCAAAGTTCTTGCACGTTTACTTTCAATACCCAACTAGAATGGAATTTTCAGTAACTTTCAACGAGGAACTAAGCCCACCAGCACTGAGTATCGCTAATCATAACAGGTATGTTGAAAAGTGTGTCAAAATTAAGATACTCATTTTGGAATCTGTCTTTCAGATAGTAACGCTCGAGCAACATGTGCTTTATAAAATATGATTCACGCTTTAGTAAATTTAACTTCTAATATTAAGTACACATACACCATTTAAAAGATAAGGCTTCGAACATTTTTGACCATTAAACACAGATGAACTTTTATGATAAGCTAAAACCCCCGTTCTTTGTCCTCGTCCCAGAATGAGAGTCCCAAAACTTTTCGACTCATAAATGGCTATGGTTTGAGTCAAAAAACTTTCACTATTGGTCGCGGCGTGTTGCTAGAGAGGCGATGCCCTAAAAGAACCACTCGTCCTGTCTCCATTCCAGTTCATCTGTGTTTAATGGTCTTAGGTGGGATGCCATATACGTAAGATTTTGAAGGAAAAGAAGACCAAATCTAGCAAGAACAACTGTTGTTGGTTACATTTGTGAAGTAAACATACCTGGAAATTACCTAAAAACACTTCAGAAACCTCTTTCTTTGTTCATGGTGCAAAGTCACAATTCGTTACCGACTTTGACCAATTTACGTGTTTGATATCAATAAGACTATAGGGAATTATTTTTAAAAGCGGTTTAGTTTAGATCTTTTAAATTCAAGTCAACGAAACCCTCACCATTACCATAGTTACTGAAAAACGTGTTAAATCTTTTGCAATTTAGGTTCAAAAAATCTGCATTGTGCAAACATTATGATTGTTGGTCCCTTTCTGATAAAAAGCCACACAAAGGGTTTCATAAACGCAAGCACGTAAGAATATTGCTATAACATTGTTGCGAATATAAGAATATATTGCTTATGGTGTCCCATTCTTTAAGGTTATGGCACTTGTAGACCATATGGTGCATTACTTAGACGAAAGCTTCCTCATGAGCACTGGACACCAATTGGAAGACTTGATAGAACACGTCGAATGGAGCGGACACAAGAAAGGTCGACAACATGATAAAATGAATAAACAAGGTCACGAAGGAAAAGGGAAGAAAAGAGGAAACGAAGCTCCTGATAATCATGTAAACAGTACCGTTCAAGGTAAAGCTCAACCAGGGAACGAAGGGAATAATACTGAAGATAATACTGCAACTCTCAAACCGTTGAACTGGGATTTCTGGAAAGATATGAAGAACAGCAGTAAATCAAAATGGGAAGGATTATGGAAACGTATCTTCAAAAGGAGGAATGAAAGTTTTCAGTGGGTATTTCGTCTGACAGATAATGCATGTTTGGAGCCCTTCAGACTGCAACCTTTTCTTTTAGGGACTGAGAAATTAGGAACAAAAAGAGATTAAAGATTAACACTTTGGGGGTTGGGTTACAAATTTTGCTTAGTACACCCAAACTTAGGAAGATCGCTGACTTATCCCTAACTCCATGGACGTACCCTTTTATGTAGTGAAGATTTTGCTAGTTCTGTGATAAATCTTGGGTGAGATTTTTACAACTGGTGACGAAAGGTGCAGATGGTTAATTAGTCATGGGATTGGCAACACTTGCAAGGTCAACCAACCAAGTCACCCAGAGGCTAGGCTTACAGGAGTATGTGACATTCCCGAAATGTCTTTAGATATCTGCAAAAACAGATTGTAACAATGCAATATGCTTCCCGAAGTAGAGAATATTTTCAGTAACTTTCTAATCAGTATGTTATTCTGTCTTACAGTGTAATAGTCGTTGTAAATATTTTATGTAATGTTGTTTTACAGCACTGCAAGACACTTTTATAGCGTTGAGCATGGAAATATTTATACGCTGAAAACCAATGATATATTTCGAAAAAAAGGTATTTTAGTGATGATATCATATTACATTTAATTGTCTAAAGGACTGAGTGAAATATGTGTATTTTAGATGTAGATGGTTATTTTTATCCAATCAACGTGGAAAGCCACGAATATTTTGAACCATTGGAACACTCAAGTGTCAAACTTGAACTCCATGATCCAACCACTCCGCCCAGCTTTGGTTCTGACGCTATTGAAATTGAAGCAGGGAATATTTATTTCATAAAATTTAAAAAGGTATTACCATAAGCTAATAATCTTCTTCAAGTATCCATCTGTCGGTCTTTTGTTGATAGTCTTTCACTATTAGCGCCCCTCGTGGGGGTGGCCTAATTTTTGGTTGATTAGATACCATCAATTAGACTAATAAAAAACCATAAAAATCATTAAGAAAACTTATTAAAAAAGATCCGTTAAATGTATATATAAATATTCAAAGTTTTAAAAAGTTATTGTTTTACTCATAACGGTCAGTTTATTTTAATGTTATAGAGAGAGTATCTTTAAAAATTAAAAATGTACTGTCTTCTGAATGTCTACGCGATGTCACAGCGGCTATTTAGCTAAAGGTTCCTAAAGGCAGTTTCCTTCTCAGAAATTTGGGTTAACACCTTAACTTTTGAAATATTTTAAAATATAAAATAAGCCAAATATTTTTGGAAAATTTTCAGAAGGATTTTTATGTTATTGTTTAGTCTAAATCGATTAGAAATGGCTTTTCGACTATTTTCCTTTTACGATCAGTCTCAGCTACTCATATTTATAACAAATCATTTCGGTTGTTAAGAGACAGAAGAAGATGCTCCCAAAGCCTTTCTCTTCACGATGCAAACATTACGAAACTGGAGACATCACTAAAAACCAAACTTCATCATTATCTTCAAGTCTTGTACGTATACCTTTTTATCTCAATTTATTGATTACCATTACAATTATGTTTAGCAGTACACTCTTGAAAAGTGATAGTAGAAGTGCTATTTTTGCGCCAGTCTCGTGACAAATTTATAACCAGAAACCGTTACATTTTGGGCGTGCCTTTAGTTTCTCATGCGGAATCGTAAAATAGAAGCTTGTTCTCAAACAAATATAATGGCGCTACGCGGCAGCACTTAACAATCACCCACTAAAGGGTACGGGCGTGAGCGAGGTACTTTGGAAGGGTTACGGTGCCACAGGTCGCCCGCTATTATTTCCACTGCGTTACTCTTACCTCATTTCTCCCTGGACGTACAGTCCCCGACAAAAGTTTCTGGACATTTTCATTTGGCTGCCATTTTGTTCCTAATTGAGCTAGAGTAACAAAATAGGACTTTCTAAATAGGTTTACTTCTCAAAAGTATATTAAAATTTCAAATGACACTGTGGCGCTAATAGGGCGTTAGCCATAGCGGAAATAGTAAAGCCCCCCGATAATAACGTTACGAAATAATGCTTCAAATGGATCAACAATGCTATCGTTGCACGCGTTTTGTCACGTAGAATCCGAAAATGTTTTCAAATCGTAAATCAGTTCAGAAAATCAAAAGTTATGACAAAAAACATGACGATCAAAACAATGGCTAATAAGCCTAACGATTATTTATTTCTTTTATATCAACTTACCTCAGTAGTACAACATTACGATCAGAAAAACAAGATGTTCCAATGCGAGAATTTTTAGTTCCACACTGACATATGAGAAATGAGAACTTATGAATTTGACTCAGTCTTCAGAAATGGAGGGTTGTTGGTGGTGGTTTGTAAACGTCTAAATATTTAGAGATTTGGATATGTTTAATGATTTTTTATAATTTCCTTGTTGCTAATACAGTGGGTGAATATTTGGGGATAATTCTTTTGACGGATATTTTACGGCAGACGGCGTTATCTGTTGAATCGCTATTAAAAGTTGGACGAGTCGCGGTATTGGATGATGAACAGTGTTTCAAGAATATTCTTTGAGAAAGTTTAAGGAGCAAAATAGGTGGCATGACTAAAATACAGGTGTAACAGAGATAGTTTATGGAGCAAAATAGGTGGCATGACTAAAATACAGGTGTAACAGAACTTATTATACGTTCGGAAAATAATGTTTGGACGCTTGAGAATTGGATGTTGAGAAATGCTCTGAAAATAATATTGTGGGAATAATATTTCGACGGCAAATTCATGAGGATGGGTGAGAAGACATATTGTTCAATTCAAAGTGGATGAGAATGGTTTGAGTTATAATAATAATATATATACAGGTTAAATTATTCGCAAGTTCTTATGACATGAAAATATTTTACGACGTGGATAATTTTAACGTATTTCCCGCTTTCTCGGCTTTACTCTGCAAGTTTTCTTATTCCCAGCACATTTTAAACGTGACAACTATCCCTTTAAACTTTACTTAAGAATTTGGTTTTTTGAAAATTATGGCTGTTTTTGGAACATAGAGCAAAAAAGAGACAGAGGCCCTACAAACGATAAAAAACACAGCGTTTGCAATTGTGTCGTGTTTCAGCGAAGGTGCTCTATATATTTTTTAGCTTAGAGTAGACCAGTTTCAATGATCATCGGAAAACAAAAGCCCATACTTTTCCTGCTATAATATAGTCGGTAATCGCCATGGTTCGTGACATTGAGAATTTAATATCTCAATTTTACTATCGTTAATTTGGCAAAAAGGTAAATTGAGTCTGCTTCCATTATTAACCTTGACTATTTTCCCTAAAATAATTTTATATTATTCTTTTGTAGTTTAAAGTTTACGTTTCATAATCTATATGGATAGAGGGACACTTAGATTTACACAATAATCTAAGACGCCATGATTTACACAATACTCTAAGACGCCATGGATTTTTTACTTGAAATGAGAAATTTAACGGGCGCCCATGTATAGAGTTAAATACCATTTTCTTGCCCTGTCAAAGGTTGAAGCTGCTCCAAGGTTGTTCGGATAGAAATCTTATTTTATCTATGTATTTTTTCGCAGATGAAGTTTTACTGAAATTATATCATGAATAATTAGAAAAGAATTCATCTTGAATATTTTGGAGAATTTCAACTTGAATATTTAGAATAAAAAATCCATCTTCAATCTATAGCATTTACAGAGTAGCAAAAAAAAACAGCCGGCGTTGCCCATCGAAATATATTATTACATTTCAGGCCGCCATTTTTAACGATGGTGGAAAATCGAGCTTCAAAAGACATGAAGTCAATCTTACGGAAATTGGGAACCAGTGTTTTAAATGTTATAGATTCGGTTGAAACACGTAGACGCCGCCATTTTTCAAGATGATGAGGAATTGAAAAAAATCTAAGAGCCCGCCTACTTCCTTTGAGTACCGACCCTGCAAAATTTCATACCTCTAGGTAAAGCTGTTTGGACTCGGAGTAGATTATCAGTCAAATTGTAACTATAGATGTTAAGCATACAAGTTACTGAGGTTTACGTAGGCGTCCTTGTGATTCAAATTAAAATTTCGAGTTTAAAATTGAACTTGTTGTCTTAGATTAGTGGTGTCTTTCAAGTTTGAGTAATAAATGGTTTAGAGAACACTTTAGGACACGGGTTTGATTTGTAGGTTTTCGAGTATTGTTTCCAGTTGTAGTATACTTTTGACGGTTTATTTACTTTTGCTAAAAACGCAATAGAGGTTTGCGTGCAGTTCAATGTCGCCATTTCGGTTATTGGAAGTAATTAGGTTTTAAATAAGATCACCGGACAACTTTTGTAATGAATTTTAAAAGAACAATACGATCATATTTAATGCTTTTTTTTATTAAAACTTGATCAATGAAAAAACAGTTGACATCGCCAGTTATTATTTCCGTTCTGGCAAAAACTTAAACTGAAATATAACAACACTATGATTGTTTTTAATTATAGGTCTGTTCTAGTTAAGTTTCTTCTCGAGTTTCTTAACCTACTTCTTGGAATCTTAGTAAACATTTTTTAAAAATAAAAATATATTCTTGATTTTAATCAAATGATTTTTTTAAAAAATCGCTTGATTTAAATCAAACTGATTTAAATCAAACAACCTTGGAACAGAGCACACAAATTAAACACTCGAGCAGTTAGAATGTGTAGTCTTTACGAATGATAAACGTTTCGTCGTCGGACACTATCGCCAGGTAATTTTTTAGAGGATGGATGTGCACCAATTTATGCCCATCCACTCGAGCACTCGAAAGGCTTAATGTGGTTTAGTTTATATAAATATTGTAATAATATTGTAAAATATAATGTTTACCAAAAGTTTTACCGCTAAAAATTTTAAAAATCAATTTCTATTTATGTAAAAAGGCGGATCTCAGTTTGTTTTTCCTTCTAAAGTTTTTTATCCTATTTTCGGGTACCATAGGAGCATGGATAAAGAATTCACGTGAGGAAATTTGTTTTCACGCTATAGGATAGGCAACTCCCCTATTTCTAACGACAGCTTATTCTGTATAATCTGATTCAGCTTGGGTTGTCAGCACGCGCAAAGCGGGGTCTCAATGTAACGTAGCTTTGAGCGTGATGACAAGAGACGAAGAAAATAATGATTCTCTGGATTTAAAATATCCGCGAGTTTTAGCTCAAATGTATGGGCGGAAATTCTAGTAGGCTTCGAAAAAAGTTGAAGTGCCTCGACTGTCGAGTGTCGACTTCATAGTCGAGCCAGTGACTTTTAAAATTTCAAGTAATACTAATTTAGACTATTAGAGAAGGATGTTAGAGTTAGTATTATAAATATTTATTACGTTTCTAAATCTTTTGGGAATCTCAAGAAATAATTTTCGCTATTTTTAATATAACGTTCCTTGATAATGTTTGAAGGACCCAATAATTGATTACATACGAATATGCACGTATTTGAAACTAAAGCCTACAGGTCCGTGTATTTGAGATAAAAATCTCGTGGATATTTATAATCCTTTTTTTTCTTCGTCTTTTATCAGCACGCACAAAGCTACATAACATGGAGACCTAGCTTTGCGCGTGCTAACAACCGAAGCTGAAAATAGAGTATATACTGATTAAGCTGCTGTCGGAGATAGGGGAGTTGCCTATCCTATAGCGTGAAAACAAATTTCCTCTCGCGCATCCCTAATCCAAAACAGAAGGTTGTTTTTTGGCAAAAGAGTTTCCTGAGACCCCGTGAATGGTATGAGTAATTCTAAAACTCCCACAAGTGTTCTTTCAGTGGTTAAACTTATTTTTCCCTCGAAATGAATGAAAGTCAACGAATTAATTAGAAATAGTCCAACGCCTGATCTATTGCACTACCGGATTGCTGAAGTGTTTCGGATTATATTGATATTGTATTTTTTCTATGATGGGGATAATTATCGGGGGATTTTTCACTTTTCTCGGATAGGGTTAACAACCGAGGATTTTATCTGGGGATGGGGGATTTTGTACAATTTCAGTAATGGGAGATTATGCCTGGGGTTCTTTGTCTTGGAAGTGTTTAGTCCGTATACCCATGTGAATCGATAAAACCTAAAAGGTATTTTTCAGTTCTAATATGTAAATCGAGATATTGAACAAGTTTTGAACACACTACCAACTGTTTATACGTCAATCAATCCTGTATCGCGTTTTTTGCATAAGTAAATAAACCGTCATAAGTATACTAACTTATAAATTAGTACTGGAAGACCAATAAATCAAACCCATGTTCTACAATGTCCTATATACCATTTGTTACTCAAAATTCAAAGACACCACTAATCTAAGACATCGAGTTTTTTTACATTGGGAATTTCAATTTAAATCTTAAGGACGTCTAGGAAAGGTCAGACACTTTTAGCCTTAACATCTATAAAACCATTCGTTATAATTTTAAAATATTCAAGATGTATTTTTTTCCAAGTATTCATGATGCATTTTTTCTCTATATATTCATGAATAATTTTTTTCAAATATTCAAGATGGATTTTTCTAAATATTCATGATAGATTTTTTCTTAGTTATCATGATTGATTTTTCTAAATTTTCAGCATGAGATTCTTAAAAATGTTCATGATCAAATTTTCAAAACTTTTCATGATGAAATTCTTGAATATTTTCATTAGTGAATAAACGTAAATTGTAACATCATATCCAACGTTGGCAGGCACTTGTTTACCGTGATTATACACTTTGGCGCGGCTGATGAATTAAGTGATTGCCATGCTGCAAGCTTAAAAAACAAGGCAGCCTACCTACTCGGAAATAAAATACAAAAGGTATTTTTTTCTCGTTTCATGAAACCCAGCCCCTATTATTATTATTATTATTATGATGTTGTTGACTGTGTAAATTCCCGTGAACTACTAATATAGTTTTTTATATACACATTAAAAATCCATTTAATTCATTATTTGAAGACTACTTTTTTAAATACAACGTTCTCTAATTAACCTTAGATTCAACAAAAAATATATGGCATTCTAAAATTTAAAGAGATAGTTGTCTAATTTCAAAAGTGGTGGAAAAATTAAACTTCCAGACAAAAGGAGAAGTATTCGAATATCAATATTTTCATGTCATTAGGACAAGTGAGTCTTTTTAATTTAAATAATATAATAATTCGAACCATTATCTTCGGAGATTACCATCCATTTCACAATGAGGATTAATATTGGCATCCTTCTTCAAGAATTTGTCGTTGTTACATTCTTCTCTAATTCATGTCATCGTGAATCTTCATTCCCGATTCTCCGCTACATTTCCATGGTAGACACGTCACCTATTCTGCAAACTGGAGTTCTGCCACGATATTTATTCTCCAAGCACTCAAAACATTTCTTAAGAAAATCCAAACCAAACATTTTTATACCGAAAAGACACAAAAACATTAATCATCGAAAACCCACCTAGAGCTCGGCATTTTCGATCAATTATCCACAAATTGGTGGATAACCGATTATTTATAAACAAATTTGTGGATTATAATACGATTTAACATTAAGTTCTGTGGATAATTTTCGGGTATGGATAAAGATAAAATAAAGTGGATAATTGATCGAAAATGCCGAGCTCTAAACCCACCCACCCGTAAGCTACACAAAATATTTTTTCTTTAAGAGCTTAAAACATTTACTACAGAAAAGCCACAGAAGAATTCAACCCAAAACGCAAACTTCGCGCATTATAGAATATTTATAAGCGAGGCATAAATATTTATACGACAGAAAATATTAAAAATATTCTTACCAAGGTATGTAATGTAGCTGCTGGGTTTCTGAGTGTCGTGCGTTTCCGGTAGGTCCTTATTATTAGCCTGCGCTAATCGATGACTAATCATGGAGACTCCCCCTCTAATTCCCTTTTCTATAAAAAGGTGCATGTTGGGGTCGGTTAAAAGGTCTAATTTCACCTTTGTCATAGACAGTGCGCTTTCCCACGCGAACCCGGGACCCGTAAAAGCATGCGCGTAATCTAATTTGTAATACTCCAGGCACATTGTCCTGAAGTTTTGGAAGATATCCGCTAGCAGGAGAACGTCGGACTGTACATAGAGATCGTGATAACCACCTAATAGAAGAAATTATACGTTAAAACCTAACCTAACCTGACCTTTGTTTACTCTAGAACAGCTGCGTACCCCGTGGACTTGGACGCGGGTCTCCATTCTCTCTTTGTTTATTCGGACATAGTCGAAAGTAGACCGGTTGGAGATGGGTCTCTTGAAAATCCCAGCATATCGGCGAGTTGTCCCGGTATAGTTAACATGTAATTATCTGCCACGGAAATTTCCACACGGCGTATACGTCGAATGTAACTGAAACTATACTTGGCATTCGAAGGGCTTTCGGACTCTATGATATCGTCATCATCGCCGACGTGGTTTTTAAGAATAGTCATATCCGAAACGTCATCCTCGTCGTAATTAAGTTGCTCTAGGAGATCCTCTATATTTCCATAATACCCTGCGGGTAATTCCACCATTCTAGAATAGGACAGATCCTTCCCAATACCGGTGAGCGTGGACGTGCACGTAACGTTCATGTTATTCCAAGTGTGTGGATATGAAATTTCCGCTAGGCCGACCTCATACTGTCCTTGTAATTTTACTGGTTCGGGCAGATAAGTCCTAAATTTACTTCTTGTATTATCGGGGAAATATCCCATCGACGAATCGGAAGGTAGAGTAACGTAAAAACTCATGCTATATCTATTTCCTGAACCCAACTATCGAAGGACGGTGGATAACCTTTCCAACGAACTAATCTCTCTAGTGTCCCGTCTGGTCTGCGACGTTTCCGCAAGATCTTTTCTATTTTAAACACGCTGGTACTTAGATCTTTCCCAATTTTCTGTAGTTGTTCCTTGTAAAAAATTCCAGTAATGGGGTCGGAATTCAAGTCATGGATCTTATATACCGGCGGACTTCGAGGTAATCTCTCCGCTATTTTAAAGAGTTCTTCCGTCCATGTAGGTAAATATCCTTTCTCAAAGATATTCTTATGCTTGCTTATGCGAACCACATCGCCAACATCAAAGGGATACTTTAAAGGGGGTGAAAAGTTTACTCCCCCATAGAGGTTTTCCCAGACGCGTTTCGAGGTTTCCGTGGTGACTTCAATCGGTTTGCATTTTATGGACCGATGATAATTGTTGTTATAGGCCCACAAAAATAATCTTTTAGCACGTCAATGTACTTTAAGGTGTTATTTTCCGTAAAGTAACGATACATACGACTCTTTAGAGTCCTATTGAACCTCTCGACTACCGTAGCTTTTTGCTCGGAATCAGGGGCGAAGAACTCTATCCCTCTTCTTTTTAATTCACGTTGAATGTCCTTGCAAATAAACTCATTTCCATGATCGCTTTGCACCCTCTTAGGTGTCCGACCAGACTCTAGAACCGCCTTAAATGCAGAAAGAATGGTTGGCCCTTTCTTGTCCTTGGTCGCTACCACAAAAGCGTACTTACTGAAAACGTCTATGCAACAGAGAAGGTACCGGAAACCCTTATTATGACGAGCTACGCTTTTCAAATCCGCCAAATCAATCTGCCACTGTTCGTCGACTCCATACACAATTGTTCTATTTCTTGGGAAATTTTTCCTAGCACTCTTGTGTAGAGTATACGTATCTTGAGTTTTCAGGAAATTTTCAACCTCTTTCAACGAAACATTTAAACCCTGCTCTTTAGCCGCTCTATATAAACCCTGCACGCTACCGTAGGAACCCGGGTCGGACACATTAGAATAAATCTCTTTTAAACTATCCATTAAAGGTGCAATTCAGGGAATTTTGATAATGCCAGAAGAGAAAATCACTAACTTCTATAATTATTATAATAAAAATTATTAATATAACGCTTAAGACTTTAGGATATTTAAAAAATGACTCGGGTAAACTAGTTAACAGGCTGAAAGCAGCCACCTGACTATCACAACCTTCCATGGCTTAATACTTTAATCAAATGAAACAAAAATCATAAATGAAACATATTTTATTCAGTATGACAAAAATATTACAAACAAATCCAATCTCTGAAACCCTCACCATCCATTGACTCGGAAGCTAACTTAAATTCATCAAATTCCTTCTTTTCACGCTTTTCGGGAGGGCCCAAATCACTTTTTCTAAGTTTAATTAAAGTTCTGGGAACATTAGAGTTATATAAAAGTTCGTAAAACTGGTCAGAACCACAGACGGGGGTCTTTTTCCTCGATTTCACAGCGGTATACGCTAATAAGTCTACTATATTAGAACCGATTATTCTACGCTTCTCATAAATTAATTCACCGGCGTCCGTCCATTTTATATCGGATGCGAGTTCCATCCACTTGTACGGGTTTAAACAACCAGTCGCAGTATAGGCTGGAACCGATGATGCAATTTCGGCGGACCAGTTTCGCGTTTTACCCGGTTTAACCTTCTTGGTCTTTCTTTTCTTTTCTTTTTTATGTATTTGTCTTGATAAGACGTGATTATATCTACTGAGCTTTTCGGTATTGTTTAGTTTCGGATCGTCGATAATGGTCTTTAGTTTATCGTCCTTCTCCAACTCTAGCGTGGTATCAATTTTGAAATCGTTTTGAGCCTTATTCAGTCTTTGGTACGCGTCTTGCGAAATTAATAGCATTTTTTTCGCCATTTTCTACTTTATGGCTCGACTTATGGCAGCACCAGCGACCGAACTTATGATGGATAGAAGGGGGGTCAGCAGCAGGGGGAGAAATCCACCGTATTGTATCAGTATCTTCTTTCTTTTAGAATGTGGAATATTATCGGCCACACTCCGTATAGATCTACGATGTTTCTTCAAGCTCTTCTTCTCACTCACTGAGAGTGGTACGTTATTCCGAAGAACATTTATACAACATTCTGCTATGGCCTTTATCGCTTCCTTGTTGGCAAGCTTAATGGCGGCGTTCCTCTGGCACGCATTGCAACTATTAAGGTATTTCAAAAAGTCTAAATGCTTTCGCACTCTCTGTGACGGAGCCATGCCGCCAAACGGAACACCTTGACCAGGGTGCAATTATTTATGTTTCGGTGGAAGGTGCAAGCTCTGGGATGAGAGCACACGACAGTCGTCAGTCGGGGACAACCTTGATCTTCGGCGTTAAGAACTTCAGTTTTTAAGAGACGCGATAACACCGCCGCTTTCTCGATTCCCTTAGTTACAAAGGTGCTGGCTCGTCCACGGATTTCCTCGAGAATTTTGGGTAATTCACTAAAGTCGTGGTCACCCTCCTCAAAACGTAAGTCGCAAATGTTCCGAGTTAGCCAGGAACATTGCCTTTTATCGCTACGCGATAGATCAGCAAAGGGGCAAGTGGTTTTGAAGATCCAAACCTCGTAGTCCTTGGTCTCCTCAAAGTATGCGGCCATTTCCTTAATAATCCATTCACCTTTAACTCGAAAGAAGTTAACCTCGATGAAGGCAGTCATTTTGGAACGAAAACTGCAGCTTGTTCTCCAGGCAATATTCCAGTACGTAGTCGATGATCGTCCGAGGTACTAGCTTTGAGGTCTACAAAAAGATAACCGAAACTTTCAGAGGTGGCCTGTTTAAACGCGTCTACCACGTATTTGCTATTGGTTGGGTATATCTGTTTCGCGAGATGGATAATGGCCGACTGGTCGCGTGGTGTTTTGAATATAACCAAGTAATGAGCCTTAAGGTTTAAAGTACGTATTTCTTTTCCGGGATAATATAGGTTCTGCATTAGAATTAAAACTGAGGTATTTCTATGATGGGAACCTCGTATAAAGAGGTTCGTCACATCCTTATTATTGGCAATTTCACATAATAGATCATCCAGTATAACGAAATTCCTCACACTGGCGTCTAAAATGCTAACATCTAATAAACCCTCATGAAATTCTACCATTGGTGAATGTGAGGATATAGTATTAAAAAGATTCGCCTGATATTCCGTGTAACACCAAATTATCCTTTCGGGTGATGGTAAAATACATATTTCACGATGTTTAATTAATTTAGCTACAAAAACACTCTTCCCACAACCAGTGACCCCGGCTACGAGCCCAGTAAATGGGTGTTGCAAAGTTAAATCCATCTCTTTAAATGATTTTAATAACTATAATCATGCTCTATATATAATTAATTCCGAATAATGGATATAGAGAAAACTCCAGAGAGTGTACTTACATTATAAGGTAGAGTTTCCTGTTGCTGAATTCCGCTGCTGTGGTACTTTGGTTGCTGGAGAGAGCTTGGTTAGCCGTAAAATGATCTTATCACCACGTGCACGAGTTTTTATACATGATAAACCGGAGACCTTTGATATGACCGATAACACTCAATGAAGACATCGATAAGCCCGATAAGATTTCTAGTTTCGATCGATAAGCTAGGAAATAGCGTGAGTGCTATCGGTTATCGGTTCTGGTTTACCCCCGCCATGTGGAAATATATTGATAAACAGTTCTAGTTTCGGTTCTAGTTTACCCACGCCACGTGGAAAGATATCATATCGATAAATGGTTCTAGTTTACTATCTGGAAATTTTCCTACCACACATATCTTATCGATAAAAGATTCTTATCGGTTCTTGTTTATCGCCGGCAACGGCAACGTGTCTATTCACGTATCTAGATATTTCAAACCACCACCACGTGTAAAGCAGTCTTAGCATTTTAATTCTCCTCCGGAATGGTTTTAAAGATACACCTCGTCTTAAATAGTAAGTTGAATTTATTTTATAGATGAAATGCTGCATATCGGCTACCATATACTGTAAACAGAGAGATCCGAGGCTTAATATTCAGCTTATAATAACTTATATTTACAAACAGTTCTTACCAAGTTTTCTTATTATTATTCGTATGTTTTGTTTCGGAGACAAGCAACACCCACTTAAATAAATGCTTAGAATATGTAGCTTATTTAAACAATATATATAAATATATTAGTTAATTGGCTTCATCCCGAGTTCGACTAGAGTTTCTTAAACAAACATTTTGGACAGACAGCCGGAATTCCGATCCCATTTCCGCTTTGGCGCGAGATTTGAAAATATCAACTTAGGGGATAAGTGTAGAGATTTAAATTCGCAGTGCGATAGGCTTAGAATAGGTTAGGTTTGGTTTGGTTTTATACCCGAGATTTAAATTACCCACGCAAAGGCTTAACAATTTCAAATTTCGTGTCAAAGTTTTGAAGTGTTTTGAATTTCCAGTTTTTCTTAAATATTTAAATAAATGTAATTAATATTAATTATTTTCTTCGACAATTATTTAAGTTAGCGTGCGTTGCACCCTGTTAAGTCAATAAAATTATTATTAATGGTATACATTAATTAATATTAAGGTTTGAATCAGAATGTATGCCGTCTGTCACCATTCCCAAAATATCTTAGTATATAAGACGTTCAGTTCCTAATATATTATAACTGTAGTATGACATCCTAATCTTTGCTTGCCTTATCAGCAAACTCAGGATTTTGAAAATCACAATGAACTTTGGTCTTGATTGAAGTTCGATAAGGCTTAACATTTTCAAATTTCCCGCCCAAATAAAAACAAAATGGCGCCGAGAAGAAAATACCACCGAGAAAAAAATGGCGTCGAGAATGACGTCAGAGAAAAACCAGATGGCG
This sequence comes from Phalangium opilio, assembly GCA_019434445.1. Classification (NCBI taxonomy): domain Eukaryota; kingdom Metazoa; phylum Arthropoda; class Arachnida; order Opiliones; family Phalangiidae; genus Phalangium; species Phalangium opilio. Next base: position 115,405 of record JAEQBA010002257.1, on the reverse strand, counting down.
CCGAGAAAAAAATGGCGCCCAGAAAAAAATGGCGTCGATACCATTGAATACCATTGATACCATCGATACCATCGATACCATTGAATACCATCGATACCATTGAATACCATCGATACCATTGAATACCAAGTGAATTTGAATCGGCATTTTCTACCTACTAACACGCAGAGTCCTGCACGGGCCGGGCTCAAGCCCGGTCCGGCCCGAGGCCCGGCCCGATCGGGTCGGGCCGAGCCGGGCTTTCCACTTTTGAAAATTGTATCGGGCCGGGCCGGGTCGGGCTTTCAAAATTTTGGAAATTAACGGGCCGGGCCGGGTCGGGCTTTTAAAATTTTGGAAGTTAACGGACCGGGCCGGGCCGGGTCGAACTTGATTCTCATTTAATCCAAAGTTCAAATGAAAGATTATTTAAATGAGTATAAGCTTCTAAGAACAAATGTGACGAACAATTATCAAAAGAAATGAATAATACACGACGCTAAAGCAAATATGAATTCAAATCAGAGTCCTGCACGGGCCGGGCTCAAGCCCGGTCCGGCCCGATCGGGTCGGGCCGAGCCGGGCTTTCCACTTTTGAAAATTGTATCGGGCCGGGCCGGGTCGGGCTTTCAAAATTTTGGAAATTAACGGGCCGGGCCGGGTCGGGCTTTTAAAATTTTGGAAGTTAACGGGCCGGGCCGGGCCGGGCCGAACTTGATTCTCATTTAATCCAAAGTTCAAATGAAAGATTATTTAAATGAGTATAAGCTTCTAAGAACAAATGTGACGAACAATTATCAAAAGAAATGAATAATACACGACGCTAAAGCAAATTTGAATTCAAATCATTGATTTTATGTAAAAAATATAAAAATTACAACTGAACTACGTGTAACGGGCCGGGCCGGGCCGGGCTTGTTCAATTCATTCAATGTGTCGGGCCGGGCCGGAACGGGCTTGGTTAATGCATGTAACGGGCCGGGCCGGACCGGGCCGAAAAACCAACTATGTACTCGGACTCGGGCCGGGTTTCGGGCTTATTCAAAATTCTAAAACCGGGCCGGGCTTGGGCCGGGCCTGAAAAACTCGGCCCGTGCAGGTCTCTGCTAACACGGCCGCGGGTGCTTGATTCTAGCGAGGTTGTCTACCGCCGCGAGCGTCTCACGTTTTGGAGGGAAAACTTTGAAACCGCCACCAGACGGCCAACCGTTGGGGTCTTATCAAGAATATTCACTTTCGCCGAGTGAAGAATTTGGTTATCTCAGTACTTCTAGTCTCATCTCACTTCTGTTGATACCAAATAGTTCGTGTAGAGGCCTGGAAGCGATGGTATCACATGGAGTCCCTCAGGGAATAACTCTAGGTCCAATCCCAAGTAGACGAAGTGGAAAGTATAAAAATGGCCATAAAACCTTTATGGAAAAGCGCGGACATGAAAGGCTCACCGACCAATATTGCGTTTATTAGTGACAGATGAACTTGCAAACACGCGACTGAAATTTGATCAGACATTTATACTCCTTGGTTTAACCTTCGCGGTCGACAAGATTACAAAAGAGAATGGAGGCGATAGTAATTTCGGTTGATTTCTCATTACAATACGCTTCAGAAACATAGAAAGAAATTGGTGATAACAATTGTAAAGTACAACGTATTGCTGAATCGAGGGCATTTATGAATTTTCCGAGGAAATAGTGACGACAATGATAAAGTTAATAAGGGAAAAATTTAGGATGATTCACTTAAAACGTTAAGCCTTTGCCAAAATAAACCAAACGAGTCTTTAATAATGAGGGATAAATGCAATTCTCTCTAAATCAGGGGTAACCAGAACCTTACCAGTTACCAACACTGTCCAGAACTAAAGAGTCTAGAAAAAACACATTTGAGGAAGTTCTAGCATACACAATAGCAGACGACGGTAACCGCGAACTAGTACAAGACCTACTTTTATAGCGTTTTCCTTTTTTCCCAGTTTATTTAAATTTCTGACACTTGGGAATCATTGTAAGCTATAATGGCGAGTGTAAATAGCTAAAGCAAACTTGGATAAAAACTCAACTAACCAAAGTACTAAGTGAAATTAAAGAGGCTTTACACAAATGTAGTCCTAACCGTAAACAAATTCTTCTGTCAGCGAATGAAAGTAGTCTTTTTCAAAATTAATAAAAAATAGAATTATCTAGTGATTGTGCGTTTCCATTAGGGAATCCAAAGTTATTAGTATATACTAATATAATTACTTAGAATATTGGAATTACTAATAGACTAATATTATTGTAAACAAGCGATGACTCTCAGAACGAATATGCGCGTAAAAATTTGTTTACGAGATATTTAAATTACTACATCAATATTCTACAGGGCCGGTAGGCCCTTGTAGATATGACTTGATAACCTTCCGTAATGTTAAACGAAAATTCACACCTTTTAGGGTTAGCGTCCCATAGAAAAAGCATTAAAAATTTTCAGTTTTTTAAGGAAATTAGGACAAGCCTCACTGTGAAACTACAGCGAAGTTGGTTTTCGGAATAGTTCTAAATTAAGAAGCGTTTATTAAACGGGAAACTTACGTGTTTCGATTTTTAATTATTGAAGTCTAAGTATTGTACTTTAACTAATTAACAAAGTAAGTCAAAAGATTACTTTTGGGTCAGAAGTCAGCCTAACCTTACAGCGCGCTTAAACGTATTTCTTCATTTTGCTCTCGTTGACAACTTAAAGGGCTTAAGTTTGTGAGTACTAACAAGTTACGTTGATAAATTTCAAATGTTGATTTTTTTGCTCATTTTCCTCATTTCTTAGCAGTAGACGCTAACAAATTACTTTGGTATTTCATTCGAGCTTGAACCGCTTTATACGTATTTTCTAATTAACTATAGCATCCTTAATAAGAATTACTTCGTTATAAGCCCGAATTTTAGTGTAGAAAAGTAATTCAGGTAAATAATTACAGTTAATAGGGGTTTTAATATCATTTAAAGTAAGTTTTTCGACGTTCTTTACGGCCAAGGCTTAAGTTGTGTTTTACTTAGTCGCTGTAATATAGTCTCTATATGGTCTTTACTCTTTACAGTGTCTTTCCTCTTTCCAGCACTGTTTTGGGATTCTTTATAGTCTGCTTCGTTTCATACTAGAAACATATCCTAACCCTAGATTTAACATTGTAGTTATGTTCGGTGGCGCTTCAAATTTGAAGTAAAAAATGGCATATTTGTCAAAATTATTAACGCATAGAACAATCAACAGTAGTGTTTTCACCCTGGGAAGAATGCAACTTGAAAATGCCAGAGGAAAGATGACAATGTGTTTTCGTTGCCATAGTTAAAACAATGGTGTTTACGTTACCACAGTTAATTCAACATTCACACATCTCGTATACAGGGTTTCAATTTTTGTTAATCTAATTAAAACTTTCAAATTGTAACATTGTGTGACATAATTTCTGAATTTCACACAGCAATTGTTTTGAACCAGTCAGAATGTAATGTTACGTTATCATTTCATAAACTATTTGTTACTAACAGTGGTGTTAGTTTATTCATGACAGGGTCGTTATGCAATTTAATTAGTCAAATAATTTCCAAATTTACATCACGGCTGATTTGACCAACGTAACCCTGGGAAACTGAGGGTTGCATGGTTTGATATTTCCACGCTACTCATTACCGTTTCTTAATTCGCCTAAATTGCTATGAATTGTTTAGGTGCTTGATTTAATATTGGTATTTAATCAACGGTAGTGTATTTCCAAATTTACATCACGGCTGATTTGACCAACGTAACCCTGGGAAACTGAGGGTTGCATGGTTTGATATTTCCACGCTACACATTACCGTTTCTTAATTCGCCTAAATTGCTATGAATTGTTTAGGTGCTTGATTTAATAATGGTATTTAATCAACGGTAGTGTATTCACCGTGTGAAAAATTTAAATCGAAATCCTACGGTAAAGCTCAAAGTAAGTTAAATGTGAAAAATCAAGGATGATATTCTCACCTTATCAAAATTTCAACTACGGAAACCTGAGGGAGAACTGCCAGAAAGTTCATTGTGTTTTGAACACTGCAGCTGTTTACATTAGCGCAGTTCTTTCAACATTACCATATAAAATACACGAAGGTTATGAGAGAAAAAACATAGGCTCTATTTTGAAATAACTATTATTTTAGAGAAAAAATTTGGTAAAAATTAATGAAGAACATTTTTCTAATAAATAAAAATTATAATTTTGAACAATTGTAATTAGGAAATAAATATAATTTAAAATAATTTATAATATTAAAAATATTATAGTTTAAAATAAAAATTTTCATTTAAAAAAATAACACTTGAAAAAAAAATTATTTAGAAAAAAATTTAATTCAATTTTTAATGCCAATCCTGTAAGGAAATGGTTTAAAATTGTTACTTAAATTATAATTATGAGAGAAAACAGGAAACCTGCTATACAGGATTAATACAGGGTATACCAAAAAGGGTGGGAGAACAATATATATATAGTTGGCTCTATTGACGATTTAGAGTCGAAGATGTTTTATGATATTTTTGCCACCGTTTATGACAGAATTTAATAAACACTATTTTATAGTAACCTTCCGTAATAGTTTAGGGACCTCCAGAGTTTCTACTCCAGGGGTGTAGGATTTATATTCCTTTGACCTTTCCCTAACTATATAAGGGTAGACTGCTTATGATAATATGTCAGTCATTCTCCACTACTAAGATGTTGTAGTTCGCTCGAGCGTAGGGCTTCGACCCTGATATTGGACTTCATCTTCGCAAGTAATTATTAATTTCTTTAATTTGTACTAGGCCTAAATACAAGTCGATATTTAGTTTAGTCTTTAGTTATTTATTTATTCAGTTATTATAATAAAGTATGAATGAACCTAAGGTAGTAGAATTTTTATGGCCACATGGGGCGAGTTTAAAAATTTCATCTAAATTAATTTTTATTTAATATTCATTTTAAATTATAATTTGTAAAAGGTGACCTGGACAGCAAAATCTCGCAGAATAATTTCGACTCAAAATTGCCTCTGAAGCAAACCAACCCACTGTTATTTTGTCCTACCACTCTTTTTGGGACATAAAGCTTACGAATTATCTTGGCCTCCAGTTCATCCAGGGACATGTCGTCCCCGGAGCACTCCTCCTCCACCGGCTCCTCCTCAACCGGCTCCTCCGCAACCCTTTCAGGCTGGGCCGGCTCCTCCCCAGCGCCTTGAGGCTGGGGGGGGGGGGGGGGTCTGCTCCAGCGCCTTGAGGCTGGGGGGGGGTCTGCTCCAGCGCCTTGAGGCTGGGGGGGGGTCTGCTCCAGCGCCTTGAGGAGGGGTTGGCGCCTCCCCACGTGGAATCTCCGCCAACGGAGTTTGTTGGCCATCTTGGACCCCTTTCAACAGAATTGAATAATACTTTGTACATTTTGACAGTTAAGTATCAAACGAGTTTTATACCACGAGTGCGGCTCCAACAATCGCGTGCCAAGTGGCCATAGCGATCGCAATGATTGCAACGCCGGCCCCTGGCGTTGCGACCGCTATGGCCAACATGGCCTATGCGGCCTCCACGGCCCCCGCGTCCTACGTGGCCCCCACGGCCCCCGCGTCCTACGTGGCCTCCGCGGCCTCCACGGCCCCCGCGTCCTACGTGGCCTCCACGGCCCCCGCGTCCTACGTGGCCTCCACGGCCCCCGCGTCCTACGTGGCCTCCACGGCCTCCAGGACCTCCGCGGTCTCCACGACTTGGAGGCGGCCCCATTTCCCCCGTCGCAATACGGCCCCCTTCTCCACCTTCCTCACTTCCACTACTGTTAAGGTGCACATGGTGCACCGTAACATGGCAGTTTTCCGAAAAATAGAATAATCTATCCATTTTCTTAACTACAATTTGAAATAAAGACATTTATTTTTATGGAATTAATCTTTCTTTAACTCACGGACTATTTTCACATTCATGGAAGCTGATTTTAATAGTAAAAAATATTAACGGGATTGAAAAACAGGCTGAAGAAAATGGGGGCACTGGAATAATCTTAAGACTTATTAATTTTAAGAGTCTTGAAACCTTGTTTAGCTTAATTACGGGCCTATACCATAATTTTAATATTTCTCCTCGACAACCAAGCGGAAGGAGACTTGGAGCTGCCTTCTTTCTACTTCCCCTAAGCCTTAGCTGCAGCCATGAAAGAAAGCAGCGTTCATGAACCGAGGCTTAAGGGCTATATTTTGAAAAAGACGTTAAAAATGTTTTAAATGGAAAATATAAGCTGTTGGTGCTTAAAACGTTACTAATAATGTAATTAATGGCAAAAAATAACCCTATTTGTTAATAAATTTTCCATTTAAAATCATATTCCATGAAAATAAGTATAAAGCCAAATTCGCTTACTTCTTCTCGTCTCAATGTTTTAAAATAGTAAGTGCGTTCAGCAATCACTACCAAGTTATCGGTTTAATGCGGAATTGTAATTTTTATCCGCAACCGTAACTCAATGTGCATTTATGGTACACTTAGCTGAACGTTGCTAATGAAACCGGGCAATACGGTAAACTTAGTTTCTACATTTATAGACGTTTCTCCGTGGTTTTAAAGGAAAAAGATAAGAAAATTCGAAGAACAACAGTTAAATTTGCAATATTTCTTTGCTTTTTTTCTCGGATAACGACATAAAATGCAGGAAACAATCACATAATAATTTTAAAAGTGGCGGTATGGCAAGTTTGTTCTGTTTCAAGCGACATCTCTAGGAAAAAATATGTTCGGGCTCTCGCTTAGAAGGGGGTCAAGGGATGGCAAACAGTATTAATTTCGGCATTAATGTTGTGTTTCTAACCTTATTGTTAATCCTAATATAAAGTTTAGTCGTTTTGAGTAATCTCTTTATTAAACTACCTGTTGCAAGTAATAAAAAAGTGTTCAGAATCTATTTACAATGCCATACAATAAACGATGCGTCATACTTGGATGTTCAAGTTGTAGTGACAATATGGCCCAAGATGGTTCTTACAGTTTACATTTATTCCCGAAAGGTATTGTTAACCTTAACAAAAAGTGCCTTTTTGGGCGACTGGGGTATTTGGCTAAGTTTTTCCCAACATAAAGGTAATGATGATCTTACTGAAAAGTGGATTCTGGCTACAAATCGTGGTAAAAAGTGGAAACCGAACAAAGTTTCCGTTATTTGTTCAAAACATTTTAGTGGCGACGATGTTATTGTTACCAAAGGGAGAAAAAGGATGTTACTTAAACCACATTCAGTACCAATTCTTGGAGCAATTTTACATAACGAGCTTGGAGAGAGCTCAAATTCAAAAATTTTACTAACTGCACATGAGGATATCAATCTAGTACATGTTCTATCTACTGATGATAATGAAAGAAAAACAGCAATTAAATCAAAACCCACTGAAGGTAACCCTGCACTTGTAGATAAAGTCATGCAACCCTGCATGGATAGAATTAGTATTGAAACAGCCAAAATTGGCACTGAATGTAAAGCTACGCAAACTGTCATTACAATGGCTACAAAAGGTACTCAGACACTAAACATAACCAATGTTTGGTTTCAATCGAAAGAAGTTTTTCGGGTATTGCTGCTAGAAGAGAAAACATTCCGAGATGATTGATTACAAACAGTATCAAAACTCTAACCACAATTGAAGAATATAGTATGAAGAATAGTGTGAAAGAAGAAGTGGAAAACACTTTTTAATATTTTAAACAGATGCCAGAGATATTTGTAAAGATTACCTTCCAAGCTTTGCATCAATCGCAAACAACATGTGACGGAAGCTGAATTTAGAAATTGTGAAAGGAACTAGATGCAAGAGTAATTTTTACTAAACATTTTTGTCATTAAAAATCCATGACTATAGAATTGCATCAAAATAAATGTTTGCCTAATTTTCACAAATTTAAATAACATTTCAATTGCAGTTTCAAAAATAGCCTACCTTATATTTTCTTTATTTAATCCATAACAGTAATTTCATTCTGTATACGTTATTTGAAATAAACGTTAAAATTATTGAGATCACATTTTCCACAATTATGTTAATTATTTCGAGGGCAATTGGTAAAATTTTCAAATTTCTTATAACTAAGTAAATAATCAGGGGTGTGCGGGTATTAGGACCCGACAGATAATTAAAAATTATAAAAAAATTAAAAAAATAAAAACATAAAAACAATATACCTAGTTACAATATTTCTTTATTTTTTTTTTCTCAAATAATAACTTGACTACAGGAAATAATCACAACCACATAATTTTGTAGTAGTATATAGCAAGTTTGTGCTGTTTCAAGTGACGACTTTAGGAAATCGTGTAGTTGAAGAAAAATGTTTATCTATTTGAAGGAACAAACAGTAATTCTCATCTTCTGATTTAATCAAAGAAGGTAAAAAAACGAGTAGTAGAAGGCTTGACTTTGAAATATTCTCTATGAACTTCCTATGTGCTCCTAAAATGCTTTGCCAAAGCTCCTAGTTCTGCTCCCGTTCTTTTTCCTCTTTACCCTATAGTTTCAATTCCAATTGCAAAGTGATACTTGTCGGTTTCAGTATTTCTTCGATAAACTCCCTTTTGCATACAGTCATGCCACCCTGCAACCAAGGAAGTATTGAAATAGGAAACATGTCACCAAATGTAAAGCTCAACTCTACCTGAATTTAATTACTTCTTCAGATTGGACATTCCACGCGAGTTTTCTTCCGCACTATTTAGACGCACGTTTAATGTTTGAATCAAACTCAAATTTATATCCTTGTCATAGTTGTCAATTTGGCTGTTAATCATTTCAACAATATTTTTCAAACTCCAACTTTCTAGAAAAACTAATGGCGTTTTGCATTTTTGTTAACCACTTTTTAATCCATACCTTTAGACAGACGCGGATTGTTGATATGGATAGCAATGTGCAAGTTGTTGTTTTAAGTAATTTTAAATTAAAGCAACAGTCATATTATTTTGGCCTTGGATAAAGGCGTAGTTCTACGCAGTGGAACCATTATTATCTATAGCATTTACACTAGCTCCTTTACCAAAAGAGACTTGGATACCCTCACTAGATTATCACTGAAATCCAAATATAATTAATTAATTTGCCTAAGTTTACTAATTTCGAAACGTACCATTTAATTGTCGAACTTCTCACTATAATTAACGTTCAAGGATGTTACCAAAATGTGTATTGCGATACGGCAGCATAAAAATTGTATAACTTGCGTTCGCGTTATACGGAAATTTAGTCATAATTAAAAGAGAAGCTCTCACATAATACATAAAGTTTAAAATTAAAATTTAACTACGAAGTCATATAGAAAGTAAACAAGAAAAATCGACCAAGGCTTGACTGAAACCATGGAGTAAGTAAAAATAAAGTAAAATTTAATGGAGGGTTAATCCGCACCTCTAAGTGGGGCGCTGTTTGTAGGTCTTACCAGGCACGCATGGATGAAAAGGTTGGGCCTTGCGTTTATGGTAGAGTACTAGCAATCTCCCAATCTATCACCATGGAGTAATATTAAATGATTCAAGGAGAGAATTGATGTGTTTATAAAGGAACTTTCCTTCACAGCATGATAAATCTACTCCACTTCTCATGTAAACGACATGATGCAAGCCCAGAGTCTAAGCGGCCGTATTAAAAGGTTTACAAATTTCTTTAATGATAAACTGAACTGAATCATATTATCATAATAAGTTCACTAGAAATTATCTAACAGACTAACACGTTGACTCGTGTTCATTTTTGGCTCGAGGTCGAGGGCAGATAAATTCTCCTATTTTGGAATTTATTTGACGAATCCACGGTTATTTAAATTTAATAGGCCTACTTTTCTCCAAGTCTTTTAATTAGTTTTGCTGCTTAGAGTTTACGCTTTTTTAAAAGCGTTCTAAGCTTAACTTTTCGCTTTGAGGAATTTTTAAGGTAAGCTTTTTTTGCATTTTTCTTTCTTAGTACTGTATTCTTTTTTGTTCTCTTCTTTGTTTGTGTTGTATCCTTTTTTCATTTTCTTTTTATGTGTCATTCTGACACTAACGGAAACCATTTGGTATTCAGACCAGGCCGTTACGGCGAAGACTTTTTGTGGCTTACAAATAGACCTTTTGTGGCTTATAAATAGACCTTTTTGTGGCTTACAAATAGACCTTTTGTGGCTTATAAATAGACCTTTTTGTGGCTTACAAATAGACCTTTTGTGGCTTATAAATAGACCTTTTAGTGGCTTACTAATAGACCTTTTGTGGCTTATAAATAGACCTTTTAGTGGCTTACAAATAGACCTTTTAGTGGCTTACAAATAGACCTTTTTGTGCCTTACAAATAGACTTTTTCTGGCTTAAAAATAGACCTTTCTGTGGCTTTCAAATAGACCTTTCTATGGCGCTCAAATAGACCTGGCTGGCTAAAAACCTGTGGCATTGCAAAAAATATAATTATATTAACTTGTAGAGAAACCTTTTTGTGGCAACAAAACACATATTTGTGTTAAACTTAAGAACTTGAAATGGTTTCTCGAGAAAAAGCCAGGAGGGAAAAAAACGTTTCAAAAACCAATGTCAAAAAATGTTACTAGCTAAAAGTAAGACTTCAGCGAACATAAACAAATCAAAGTGCAAAAGGTACTATATAAAAAAACTGCTCTTGCAGAGTAAAAAATCGAGTGATGCACTCAATCGCAAGTCTTTATTGACAACTTCAATAAAAACTAAAAATGTTTTGCGGGCACCTAAAGTAGGTGGCGCTTCAAAACAAATAAAAGGTTTTGCCAAACCTACCAAGAATTATCTTAAAAAAAACTCCTTTTACAAAGGAATTTTTAAAACAAAAAATAAAAAGATGATTGCCGAAAGTTTCAAGCGGTTTTTGGTTACGCGACTGACGGAACGTTTGATGACGACAAAAACTTTTGCTAACCCACGTAAAAAGCGAAGTTCCAAATTTACATCCCACAACTACTATGCCAGTTGCTATCTGGAAAACATTCCATTTAAAAAGCAAATATATTCTGCCTACCAGGCAAGGCGCTCGTTACTTATTGAAGATTTCAAAAAGTTTCGCCAAGAAAGCGCAAGAAATTGGATTAGTAGATAGTGAGAATTTTGTCAAAGTCATAGGAGGAAAAAGGCTTCACAACAGTCTCGAAGAAGCTTTTTATCACGAAACAACATATTTTACTTTGGGGGATGATGGCAGAATTTTAAAAAACGAGGACCGTGAAACGCGCTATGAAAAAATTTTGCAGTTTGATGAAAATGGCCTTTTAATAAAAGTGTTACGAGAAAGCTCTCGTATCGGCGAAAAGGTTAATGAATTATGGGTTGACGAAAAAGGGAATTTTATTAACCAGAAAAGACTGAATGGAAGCATTGAACGCTGCTTGCAAGTTAATGATTTCGGGGTTGTCACGAATCTATTCAATGTAGTTGAAAACGTGTCAGAGGAAAAAAATCCCAAAGCGAATATCGTAATTAACGAGTCTGGGTTTATTGAAACTAAAGAAAAGCTTCGTATTGGGAATGCAGCGACATTTGCAACGTAAGAGAGCGGGCTATTTTTAAAGTCATAGGTTTCATTAACCAGGCGACAAAGGCCAGTGATAGCGTCTTAAATGAACTTTTTGGTTCTGATTTTGACGTTTGCTCCTACAAAAATAAGTTTTGCCAGAAATCCATTGTCAAATTGCCATTGGACGATTCAGATTTTGAAGTTAAAGTTTTACCGTATCTTGGTCATTTCTACTATTGCTCTGAAAGCGAGGAATGTCAAAGTTACTTGAGGGCCTTCAGAGAACTGGCTCCGCATTACTCGGGTATTAGAACTATTTTGAGTAAAATCTACTCCGTTAGAGCGTTGTTTAACGCTTTATCAACATTGACCGATGAGATTGAGCATGGCGATTACGAATCTCTTCAAAATGTTTTACCCAAAATTAGTAAAGTTGTGGAGGCACGTGGATTAAAATGGCAAATGGCGAAAACGAGGCGACGAAAGGCGGTGAGAACGATATAAGGCCTTGTCTCGATGAGAGTGAAATCTTGGCCTTCTACGCTAAACAATTTGCCAGAGCTGAGCGTGATACGAATGAATTTCACGACACATCTTGCGATTGTTGCGCTAGATTATTAAAATATTCAGATTTGAGGACCGTTGAAAAACTGGCGTCCACTTCAGTTTTTGACAACCACGCCTTTCTCATTTTAAGAGGTGGTTTGCTAATGAAAAATCCTGACTTCAGAGAAATGGACATGCTTTTATGCCCTTATTGTTCAAAAGACTTGCAAAAGGGAAAGGTTCCGATAGATAGTTTCCTCATGGCTTGGGGGTTGACGTTCCTCCGACCGAAGTCACGAGTTTGAACATGTTTGAAAAGCCTTAATTCAGCTTGTGAAGGCATTTCACACTGTAGTCCGGTTAGGTACTAAAACTAATTCCAACATGCAGTTTGGCGCGGTGAAAGCTTTGAAAGTAGAATCATATATTTGCCAATTCCAGTCCAAAAAAATTTGGATATGATACCAGCAGCACTGCCTAAAGATCACGAATTGCACGTCTTGGTTAATGGTTTGCCCACTAGTGACAAAAAGGTTTGGCAAAAAATTGTTCGCCTTGATGCTTTGAAAAAGGCCGTCGCTAAACTGAAAACAATTAATCCTTTGTACAAAGACATTGATATTACTCTTATCAATGAGGATTACATTTATGGCACCGAGGAGATTAACGCAACTATTGAAGANTTGAAGACGAAAATTCATTGACTCCAGAGGAATTATTGGTGACAAACGGATCCTCTGGCGCTGTTAAACAAGCCGCGAGAGGTCAATACAAACGGCTTCACTACAAATTGCAAAAAATCCGCAAGCGGAATCGCACCAAATTGATATCGATGTTATCAATGATGGGTGTGATTGAATCTAATCTTTCGCCAGACGACCGTTATAAAATTTTAACTCAACCTGAGGCACTGTTGCGAAAACTTTCAAAAAGATGAAGTGAATGAGCTGTACGATCACTATACAATTCACCCAGTAATGTTCAGCCGTCAAAAGATGTGTTGGGTTCTTACCAAATGAAGCGTGTCGAAGCCGAGCCTATCAGTAATTGGGACAAAAATCTAGAATACATGTCATTCGTGCACTTGTTCCCAATGGCTCGCTATGGCAAGCACGACGAAAGACCGTTTGGGAAAATGACGGAAACTGAATACCGACTTTCTCGTCTTTTGAACGCGAATCCAATGTTTAGACGAGATTATGCGTTCATGTTCCATTTATACCAAGAGGCCGAAATGAAATCCATTAACAGTAGTTTGAATTACGTTCTACGTGTGAAAAAACCCATGAACGTATCAGTCAATGATTTCGTGAACCAAGTTGAATCTCGAGATTCGGAGCTCGAGAGTAATTTAGCGACTTTCATGGGCCACATTCGAGGAACCAAGGATTATTGGTATAAGGTTCTCAAATGTGTTTTGGCCATGATTAGGGAGTATGGCCCCCCTACTTGGCTTTTAACTTTAATCCGGCGGAATACGATGACATTGAACTTCACGACCACCTACGACGAGTGAATGCTGACGTGCCAGGGATCGAATCTATGTCGGTGGCTGAACTATTAAATTTAGATCCTCTTAGCGTCAGTTTACATTTTCACAACAAAGTGAAATCGCTCCTAAACAACTTTGTGCTTTGTAAAGAGAATCCGGTCCTAGGACCGATAGCGCATCATTTTGTGCGCGTCGAGTACCAATCTCGCGGCTTAGCCCATTACCATTGCTTGTTGTGGGCTGAAGAAGCTCCCGTGATTGGTTCCAGTTCGGCAATAGCTATTTTGGAGTACGTCCAAAAGTATGTCACTTGTTCAATACCAAAAGCTGCTGAAAGTCCAGAACTTTACCGGCTAGTAAAAAAATTTCAAACACATAAATGTTGCAGCAGTTGCTACCGAAAGGTTAAGAGAGGAAATAAGGAGCTCAAAGTGTGTCGTTACGGTTTTCCTCGAACCGTAACAAACGTTGCGACATTAAACTCTGTTGAATCAGTTACGCGTCATCGTAAAATGAAACGAAGCCAAAAACGCCTGTATGATTTGCCCAGAAATGAGAGCGAAGTTTTTATCAATGACTACAATCCGGCATTACTTTTGGCATTGAAAGCCAATTTGGATTTGCAGTTTGTCGCCGATTCCTCGGAACAAGTGGCGATATACGTCACGTCGTACGTGACAAAGGGAGATCGGGCTGAAATGGATCAGTGTTTCGCAGAGTTGGCACACGAAAGCTTGTCTAAAAGACTGTTTGCTTATGGACTGAAATCTTTCACAAATAAATCGGTCGGTATTTACGAAGCCTTGGACATGATGTTGGGTCAGAAATTGTTTCAAAAGTCTGACACCACCAAGTTTATTAACACTAACGTGAAAGAAAACCGATCCAAAGTTTTGAAATGTTACAAGGATCTTGCGTGCTTGAGGGAAATTGATCCTGAAAGCGAAGACATTTGCCAAAAAGGGTTTGTGGACGATAAGTATCCCAACAGACCCGATAGCTTGGAAGATTTAAGCTTGCGCGAGTTCGGCCGATTTTACGATTACGTCAAGTACTCGGAGGCAGCGAAAAAATCTGAAAATGTAATCGAGTTGAAAAATAATCTCGGTTTGATGAGAAAGAGGATTAAGCCCTACATAATAGAACATTACGTTCACGACCCAATAGAGGAACCAGAAAAGTACTGCCACGCTCTACTAATTCTGTTCAAACCATGGCGAAACGAAACTGAATTATTGGGCGAATTTGCAACCTTCGCTGAAGCTTTCAAAAACTCATTACCGACGCTAAAACCCATGAGAGAATACCATGAGAAATTTTCGGTTTCCAAAGAAGTTGAAAAGAAGCGCAAAGCCTCCGAAAAAGCTAAAGAGACTTCAGCTATTTCGGATACAGAAAGCTATGACGATGAAAATGCCCTTCAAGGGAAAGAAATCGTCGTTGAAACGGAAAATGCAATGCACGATGTCGAAGCCGCTATGGAAATTGATTTCGAGGGCATGGCACTAGACCAAGTAGCGTTACTCAACACTGATCAAAAAAGGGTGTACGACAAAGTCATGGATCACTTCACCCAAGAGGGAGCGCAAAATGAAAATTTCTGCCATTTTGTGTCTGGTCCGGGTGGCACTGGAAAATCCTTTCTTATTGCCACTATCGCCAACGCCGTTAGACGCCACTTTAAAAATGCCGGTAGCGTTGCGATCGCCGCTCCCACGGGCTTGGCTGCTTTAAATGTCAACGGCGTAACGTTGCATAGATTACTTATGTTGCCAGTAGAACATGGGCGTACCGCGGAATACCATTCCCTCAATTCTGAAAATATTTCCATTATAAAACAAACTCTGGGAAATTTGAAACTCTTGATAGTCGATGAGATCTCTATGGTGTCTTCGGTCTTACTAACTTACGTTCATTTGAGGTTAAACGAATTTTGGGAAATGAACAAGCCTTTCGGCGGTGTCGTTTGCATTCTCGTTTTTGGAGATTTTTTCCAATTGCCGCCTGTACAGGGTAATCCCGCTTTTTTAAAAGTCACTTCCCAGGAAGCGAGACTAAGATTTAATAGCATTGGTGGCACTGATCTTTGGAATTATTTCCAATACGATGAACTAACGCAAAACGTACGACAGGCCGACGACAGAGTTTATGGCGACCTACTAAACCGAATTAGAATCGGAACACTTACGAAAGATGACGTTTCAACCTTAGAAAGTAGACTAGTTCCGGGAGGGAACAAAATTGAGGTGGCTATGAATCTTTACGTTAAGCTAGTTAAAGAAGGATTTCATCCCATCTGTTTGATGCCGAAATTGGCCATGTGCGATAAATTCAACATAAAAATGCTCGAAGAAAGCCGACAGAAAGTTGAATGCGTTGAATGCGAAGACAAACTCGTTGATTACGACAAAAAAATTACCAAAAACATTGTCAGAAGACTCAAAATGTTAGACAATGAGCCGTCAAAAACCGGAGGTCTTGAGAGCAAGCTGTATCTCTGCGTTGGATCTCGAGTAATGGTTAGGAGAAACATCAATTTCGAAGAAGGTGTTATTAACGGCACCATGGCCGTTATAACGGGATTCCAAAAGAACGAGCGTGGGAACATCATTGGTATCCGGATCAGAGTAGATCGGGAACCAAACGACGAGAACAATAAGCCCGACTTTGTAGTCGAGAAAATGAGCGTCAAGTTCTTGCTAATGAC
The DNA here is from genome assembly GCA_019434445.1 of Phalangium opilio. Classification (NCBI taxonomy): domain Eukaryota; kingdom Metazoa; phylum Arthropoda; class Arachnida; order Opiliones; family Phalangiidae; genus Phalangium; species Phalangium opilio. The sequence goes on along the minus strand of JAEQBA010002257.1, from coordinate 99,162 downwards.
CAATTTATACGTGAAACGAACGCAGTTCCCCTTAATTTTGGCATACGCCATTACTATTCACAAAAGCCAGGGAATGAGTTTAAAATGCGCAATTATGGATTTGGGATCAAGTTTATTTGGAACCGGCATGGCATACGTTGCTCTATCGCGAGTGACCTCCTTGGCCGGTCTCCATCTCTTGCAGTTAGACCCGAATAAAATTATGGCAGATGGACGAGCCATTGCGGAGTATAACAGGCTGCGTCAAAAACACAGACCTGATCTTCCACTTATAGAAATAGTGGGGTCGGAAGCAAAGAGAGGTACAAAAAGGCCAACGTCGAAGAGTATTTTAGAAGGTGAAGGAGAGCGATCTGATGAAACGGCAAAAGAAAGACCAAATAAAAAGATTAGACTAGGTCTTCAAAGTGTAGACATTTTTCCCTTGAAAGGATTTGAAAATGGAGATGGAGTAACGTGCTACGCAAATAGCGTTTTGCAATTGCTCTTACTGATTCCGGAATTAAGAAACATGGTTAAAGGGCATAAAGGATCATTGAGCGATAAGCCTATTTTGACTTGCCTTCGTAACACTATTGAGCATGTTGAAAATTCAAATTCGAGTTCTGGCGACGATGGTTTCAATTTACGAACGGCTGTTGGTCTGCCTTTTACCCACAAACAACAACAAGATGCTAGTGAATTCTTATGGGTTCTCTTGCCAAAACTTTGCGAAGAAATGGAAACTTGTGACTCTGACGCTCTTCAAGAACTATTATGGACAAAGTCGCAAAACGTTACCAAATGCCCGAACTGTCACATTGAAAAAAGTTCTGGAAACATTATCCAAAGCTGCATCTTCACTCTTCCTTTGCCTAACCTCGCTAAAATTGATTGGAAACTGTTAATCGAAAGGATGAGACCAGCAATGATGGCATGCGGAACTTGTAAACACAGAGAAATTAATGAACGTGATGTATTGATTTCTGAAAGTAAGTACGTATTTCTGTGGTTTCCAAGAGATACTGTAGTAAATGGTCACCCTATTAAGATTTTAACCAAAATATCGGGATTCGAAAATCAGAAAGTGGTTTTAGACCAAAGCGTTTACAAAACTAGGGGCGTGATCATTCATAAAGGTTCATCTTTAAACCAAGGTCACTATCTGAATTTTATACGAAAAGATAACAGCTGGTACGAGGTTAGTGATACAACAATCACCAAGCGTGACAGATTCGTCAGTAACTTGACTGATGTCTCAATCATCCTTCTGGAGAAAGTCTGTCCTTTTTAAAGAGAACCCAGCCTATCTAGCGTTGTTAAGGGTGATCACTAAAAAATGGTAAATTAAGGAAACAGGAAATTTGCCCTTAAATATACGGGGATATTGGTGTAAAATGTAAGCGGCAAAAAATTAAATTGCACGGAAAAAACTTGGAAGAAATTGTGGGTATAAAAAAATAGGAAGAAATTGTGGGTAAGAAAATTGGAAGAAATTGTAGGGGGAAAAAACTAGGAGAAATTGTAGGGGGAAAAAACTTGGAGGAAATTGAAGGGGGAAAAATAGCAAGTAATTGTTGCAAAATAAACGAAAAGTACATAAATAAATTATCAATCAAAATCTCCTTTCAAATGCAAAGTAGAAACTTCATTATAATTTCATATAATTTAGAGGATCGAGCCCGTAATTAAGTAACATCGCTTGCGATTCCCACTTCCCCTGATTCAATCAATTTTCTTCTACTGGAATATCCTCTAGTTTTCCGATGATTTTGAGGGGGGGGGGGGGTTATTTCCTTTGCCTTTGAGACAACGTGAATAGCACGTGTTTAAGGCCATACTTCTTCATATCCGTTAAAACGATACTATGGCTATAATCTTCGAAACACTTCTTCCTATACAAAACTCTCCTTCTGACCGCTTCTATCTCCTTTTCCTCTCTCTTGAAGCTCATTTAACACGTGCTCAAAAATATATAGACATCTTCTTCCAGCTTTCCTACTCATGAAGAATTTCCTCAATAATTCTCATTGATATATGTATAGAGTGTACAAGAGAAATAAACATTTTTATCCTACATTTAAAATCGAGGGGTCACTTGAATAATAAGGTGTACAGAACCGAAGAAATCGATTACTTGATTACTAGAATTCTTAGAAAATCATTAGTAATCACATTAATTTTTGTGTGTAATCAAAGGTAATCAGAAATCTCCTATAATCACTGGAAATCTCGTGAAACCTTGCGAAAATCAGAAACAATCACATGATTTACTAGTAATATTTTGTAACCAACTCGGTAATCACACCTTTTGTGAAATAATCACAGATAATCAATCGAGGAATTCGAAAATCCAAAAGAAAAATCATAATCAGTTGAAATAGAAATAATCACTGCATTAATCGAAATTCATGAAGAACCCAGCGGTATTCACGGCATTCACCAAAATATCAACGGGATTCATTGGAATTCAAACAGGAATCGCGAGTAATCAGCGGCAATTACGGGAAATCATTGTAAAGATTATGGAAGTAACCGAAAATAATCGTAATCACAGAAATCAAGGAATTCTATCGGCAATCATCAGAATTCACATAAAGTTAAAAAATCAGTAGTCAGGTGTAAATATTTTGTCGGATGACTAGACCCTCGTTTCAAATACTGTCATTTTTAAACTTACTTCATAAATAAAGTACAACATTATATGCTTATCGAAATCTTTTTTATTGGATATAAGTTAAATATAATTAACGATACTCCAGTACCTCTTTAATCTATTAGAAATAGATCAACCCCTAATTAACGACGGTAAAAAAAACTTTAAAATTTTCAGATTTTAAATAAATTAAGACTGAAGGGACAGATATTATAAAAAAACGTCTTGATTTGGACCAAGGCCGAAAAAACAAACGATATGTGCGAGGTTTATCAATTGACTGAAGTTCAGATATTGCAATTTTTTTTAAATTATTTTTATTCCTTTAATCCTTAATCAATATTTAATTCAATCAACTGATTTTACTGTTAATCGATCTATTCCCTCTAAATTAATTTAAAAAATTACATATCTACGCTTTTTCAAGAATAATCCCAATTTCCGAAAACATTTTATCATGAAATTAATTATTTTGAAGGGATTTCGTGTCAATGATCACTAACTTGTAAGCACCTTGACGGACATAGTCTTAATTGTTGCTGGCTTGACAAATTTGTAAGTTGCTGAGAAGACTGATGTTCAAGAAAATATGATAAATGACTTATTTTGCTAAAATTAATTTATAAACTAATGTCGTCTTGTTAAGACAAAGCAACAACGTTTATCCGGTGTCGTTTCTTTTAGTAGGTGCCTCCCTGTAGCACTGGAAAAATATGATATCGGCTGATATAACCATAGGTTCGTGTAAAAATTACATAAAAATAAATACTTCTCAGTACCAATGACTTGTTATATTCATTTCCTGCGGAAATAATGTGGTTAAACACATCATACCTTACCACTATTGCGAAGTAACACTTCACTCCGACCCCCCCCCCCTTCCTCAATTTTCCCAATATATATTAAATTTTGCAATCACCAGAGGTTCCAGTGTCGAAACCTTTTCACATTAGTAAACGGTACATGACTTTCCAGACCTAACCTTAATAACCTAACACTATAAAAAATTCATGTACATAAATGTTTATGGTTATGGCTTGACACTTGCTAGCGCCGAAGGACCGATCACTTAGTGTAATCGGTGTACATTTGTTAGTATGTACACCATTTGGAAATTACATACAGAGAAACTTAACTGGGGTCTTCACTCTCTCGCCTAGAAGCACTGCTATAGGCAGTGCGAGTTGGCTGGCCTCCCGCGGCCCGCCTGTAGTGAACTTTGACACCGTCTGGCGATGGCCCCAATGGTGTACTAGCCTCTGTGTGCTTTCCGAAATGGTCGCTACGTCTGATAAAATGATTACGCGTAATACGTAACCAGTCCACAAGTAGCGCCAGCAATGTAGTAAGGGGTAATGACATTTCAAATGTAGATTGACCAAGAAGCTCAGAAGTACGGAGAGTGAAATTGCAGTGCAATTTTTCCTTCATAGAGGTGACAAAAGAAGTGTAGCATTTTGATATACGAAATTATATGTATAAATTCGCGCAACAACCTGGTATGGCATCCACTATTAAATATTCACATTTTCCTTTCGAATTATGTTAAAGTTCGCTTGCTCTTTTTAGACAATCTGTAGATCATTCAATATTAATCCTCCTACACGTACTCCCTTCAAAATAATTAATTTCATGATAAAATGTTTTCGGAAAATGGAATTATTCTTGAAAAAGCGTAGATATGTGATTTTTTAAATTAATTTAGAGGGAATAGATCGATTAACCGTAAAATCAGTTGATTGAATTAAATATTAAGGATTAAAGGAATAAAAATAATTAAAAAAATTGCAATATCTGAAACTTCAGTCAAATGATTAACCTCACACATATCGTTTGTTTTTTCGGCCTTGGTCCAAATAAAGACGTTTTTTTATAATTCATGAGGCTCTCGGCCCTTTAGAAGAGAGACTAGAAGCCAAAAAAATGAAAATAAAAGTAGTTACTTGAACTATAGAGTGTAAGCGGGCCAAGTTAAGTACATAATCTTCAGTCTTTAGAAGCCCAAAGGCTATTATTATTAAAAGACCTCGAAAAGAACCAGATAGATATTGAAAAAATTAAAGAGGAAATCAATAACATGGAAATTTCAATTCAAATTAAAAAAGATAATGAAAATGCAGCGATATAATGAGAGGGACCATTCACGAAAACTTCAGTTCTAACGTTAAAGAACTGTGCAAATCAGTCCCTTTGCTAAACCCATCTCAAAGAAAAACTGAATGTTCGAACGTATGAAGAAGCATTGCAAATAGTTTTCGCTAGCGTTGGTAAGTTAAAATTTATCTTCATTGTGAAGAAAACCTATATGCATTAGAAACTGGTATTTCCATTTTTCTAGAACTGAAACAAAAAGCAAAGACCAGGAAGGCGAATCGGAGTCGCAGACTGGATCAACCATGGGCGAGGGGAATTTTTCAGACCCAGACTTAGTTTCTCCAAACACAGAAGAAGCATCTTCAAACCCAGACTTAGTTTCTCCAAACCCAGAAGAACCATCTTCAAACCCAGACCTAGTTTCTCCAAACCCACAAGAAACATCTACAAACCCAGAAAAAAGTATCTACAAACCCAAACGGAGATTCTTCAAACCCAGACGGAGCTTCTTCAAACCAGGATGGAGTTTCTTCAAATCAAGACGGAAATGAACAAGATATTATCTTGGAGGGGAGTGAAGAAACACCAAGAAGAGATATTTTGAATTAAGCGGTAATGTCCATTTCCTGTAAGTTACCGATTTACAGATTTATTAGTTGTCGTGAAACGGGGATATTTTAAGTTTCAAAGGTACGTATTAATATTTTTATCTGTTTTAGTTGAAGAATTTCTAATAGACGAAACGTACCAAACTTCCGAAGGTAATCTACCAATAGACTAATATCAAAAAGTTAATCAATGGGGATCGCAGCAGAACCAAGGGAGATCAATAATGGAATCTAAATAAACGCTTTTTACGTCCAGAAGTTTGACCCATGAAATATTTTCCTTTTTAGCCATGTGGAAGGCCATTTGCTCACGATATGGGTGCCCATGTGCTTTCCACGTAGGTGAAAATATTTGTTTTCTGGCTGGTTCATTTTCAGTTTTGATAAGTTTCTAAGCACGTGGAAAGCACATGGTCACCCACATGGCGAGCACATGTCCTGCCAGATGGGGAAAAAGGAAAACATTTTTCTTTTGCGCGTGGACATGGATCAAGCTTCTGGACGTAAAAAGCGCCTTATTTCGATTCCATTATTAAAGGGCGCCACCGGAGGCTTTGAGGCGCGTTAGCTTTGCAGGAAGTAAATGAAAGTCCGCCGTTTGTGCGTGCAAGCCTAGGGGTCCGCAACGCCTCTGGTGGTGCCCTTTAATCTTCCTTGGAAGAACACTATAGAGAGAAAAGATCTTCAGCTTTCATACACTGATCTGCCGTTTGAAGTTTGAGTATACTAACAAATGTGAACATCTTGTGCAGATCCGAAAACATACAAGGATGAAAATCCCGAAGAAACTGAGCCAATAATAAAAAAAAGAAAAAAGGAACGTATGAGGAAAAATCTCTCCCAGCTGTTTGAGGATTGTTAAAGCAAAAGTATATAATGCTCAAAAATCGAAAAAAAGGTTATGTTATGTGAGAAGTAAGAAATTAAAAAATGAGCGGAAAGGTTATTAAAAATGTATAAACATTGAATACCGTTATTTTATGAAACTATTGTAAGGAAAAAAACTAAAAAAAAATGTTATGAAAAGTTATGGATTGATTTTGCCTTCGCATAGCTCGAATCTGGCTTACATTTTCAGCGCTCATGATGTTAACTGCCAGCCTATGTGGAAGTGGGGGTGCTTGCGTGGAAAGGGGGTAGAAAATGGCGTGGGACGTTCTTGGAGTACCTAAAATTCTTAAAGTACAGTTTGGATACCGTTTGAGCACTTAGCAAAGCTTAAAATACATAAAGGTGTTGCGGTTTGGATTGCGTGATTTTTAAATGTTAAGAACAGTTTCTGTTGCATCTTAGAGCTAACGTACACTACACATTCTTCTCAAATTTGGCTATATCATTATCACCCTGTATACATTCTTTCAGACTGTCACTAGCACCTTATATGCATTCTTCTATAACTTTTCTGCATCTTAGGCTCCCTCATTATTCTTCTATAAATGGGCATATCATAAACGTCGGGTATATATTACCGTGGTTGGAAGTGTTGTGGGGAATTCTTACATTCTTATGCAATTGGGCTATATCATAAGAACACTGTATAGATTCTTTCTTAACTGGGCTTTATCAAAAACACCCTGTATAACTGGACGGTTTGGGTACATCACACAAACTGTATATGTTCTTCTCTAATTTTGCTGCCTATTAATATTGAAGAAGTGTCTCAATAGGGTAAGGTAATGTAAATTAAAATATTTCCGCCTCTTAAAAACATAAAAGTTTACTGTACGGGGTGTACAATTCTCAGTGTGAAGTTTGAATACCGTTTGAGTAGTTAGGAAAGACTAAAATACACAAATACGGTTGCGGTAGCGTTTTAGCGGCTTAGAGTGTGTCAAATTTTAAATGTAGTAAGTACAGTTTATCTTGCATTTTACCGCCTAGAAGTACCTGAAATTCTTATGAATACCGTTTGAGCAGTTAGGAAAGATTAAAATAGGCAAATACGATTGGGGTAGTGTTTAAGCGGCTTAGAGTGCGTTTTAAATGTAGTATGTAAGTATATTTTAGCGCCTAAGACTACTTGAAATTATCAAACTATAGTTTGAATACATGTTCTTCTATTTTTTGGCTATAGATAGTTTTCACACGTGGAGGATTATACCTTTTACACCAGGAGGTGAGGCTATCTGGAGGACAAAATAGCCTGCATTTTTGTCCTCCAGGTGGCCTTACCTCCTGGTGTAAAAGGTATAATTCTCCACGTGTGAAAGCTATCTATATCATTACCACAATGTATACAGTCTTTCAGCCTGGGCTGCAACACAAACACCACGTACGCATTCTTCTAAAACTTTACTGCATCTTTAACTTTCTTCGATAGCTGAACTCTATCTTAAACACCCGGTTACCGTGGTTGGAAGTGGGGTGACACATTTTACATTCATATATAAGAACTCTGTACACATTGTTCCTTAAATGGGCCTTATCACAAACACCCTGTACACATTATTCTCTATTTTTGTGCATAGTTAACACCCTACATTAATTCTAATGTAATTTTGTCTAATTTTAAATAGTTTGTAAGTATTATTACATACTTTTTCTGTAATTGGGCTATCCTTAGCACCCTGTATACTTTTTCTATATTTGCACCCTGTATGCATTCTTTCATAGCAGGGCTGCACAACAAACACCTGTATGCATTATATAATTCATAAAACTCGGTGTTAACTTGCTTGCACCTCGGTTATCTTATCGTCTTATCTTATTTTCTTTAAAAATTGGCATTTTATGGCAAAGCTTGTTAGAAGCACACGTGGCGTCCGATCCTTCGCCTACTATCCTAAATATAGTTTATAATTTTTATAGAGAACTTTCAGTTGGGGGAGGAGCTAAGATTCTTGGGATAGTTTACACGGCCATACTGGTGAGTTGAGTGCAGGAGGAAACTGGAACCCACCATTATGAGTGCCGAAACCGTGGTACGACCTACGACTGCGTGACGTACTACGTCTAGTTTGTCGACGTTATGGAGCTATTTCAGTTGATGAGGGAGGGAACGTCACGGGTTTGCCTCCAATACACCCTTTCGACGGGAAAAGTTCCCCCCGTTGGCAACCCTTAGTATCGGGAGATACAGTGCCGTGTTTGCGCACTCTCAGATCCAAAACACCTGCAGCGGTGGCGCTAAAAAGCGAGATGGAAGACAGAGTTTTACCCCCGCGCCTTTCCCTCTTAGACTCGTCGAAAGGGTGTATAAACAGTACCCACTTTCACCCTCCCTCCCCGAGGGCCGTAGAAGAACACAAAGTTAAATTTCCCCGGCAAAATGGCGCCTGTGCGAGAGCTAGTGAAATCCCGCTCCAAAACTATCAATTCCCCCGCGAGTTGAAATAGCTCTATAGGCTAGTGGTGGTTCAAAAGGGAGTAGACCGTGCACTCCTCCCTCTTGGCACGCTTTTGTAAGAGGGAATACTGTTCGCGCTCGGTTGGGGGATGACATTGACTTTAGAGATAGAAGGATATGACGTTGGCATACGTAGAACTGCCATTACTATACAGACCGAATAGACCATTTCTGAAATCACATAGAGAGAAACCAACATACTGGGCGGAGGCCGAAATTGGGATATTCCTCACGCCTTAATGCAACGCCTGATGGAGCCCTAGTTCATTAAGCATGGGAATGATCAAACTCCCACTGCCTCTAGCGGGGGCTTCTTTTTGAAAGGGAGAATGTGTTTGTTTGTCCGCAAGTAATTTTAAAATGGTATATAGGAGTTAAGCTCTTAATTTTTCGTCTTTTATTATATAACAGTTGGTATATTAAGTTATAATAGTGTACGGTTTTTTTTAAGGCGTGATTTTGGATTTGGAACTTCTTTGACTATGCTATTCTCGTGTTCCATTTGTGTTAACCCTGAAGTTAAGAAGTTATCCTTTTAATCATGGCTTAAGCATTTGTTAGTGCTTCACGCACACGAACCTAATCGATATTTTAAATGCGCATTTGCTTCGTGCACTTGCGTATTTAAAAAATATGTGTCACTAAGAAGCCACGTTTATCGAAACCATATTGGGAAAAATAGCGAAATAATAAAAGAATGTTTAGTGAACAATGACAATTCTAGCCCTCTTTATTTAGAATTAGAGGCCCATGAGCAACAGGATAGTGAAGAATTAGTTAAAAATGATTTGAAAGTACATGCCCTTGAAAGGAGTGCTGCTTTAATGATGCTAGGAATGCGCGAGAAACATAAAATTCCAAATTCAGTTGCCGCTAGCATATCAAATAGTTTCACCAGCTTATTAGAGCAATCACTTGAGGTTTCTTTTAACTTATTACCAAAGGATGGTGAAAACAGTGAAACTAGTCGAAATTTTCACGTGAAAAATATTTCTACTGGAGTAACGTCCATCATTAAGACGGAATACAGATTAAACGCATATTGCAGAGATAAACTGAATCTTGTAGAACCTGTCGATTACACCCTTGGAACTAGAAAAGTCAATAATATGATTTTTAGGGATACCCTCAGCTATGTTCCTGTTATCGAAATTCTTAAGCATCTAATAGCTCATGATGACGTCTGGAATGAGTATTGGAAGAGAACAGATAAGAACGAAAAATATATGGTGGATTATCACGACGGTTCTATTTGTCAAAGTCACCCATTGTTTGGATCGGACGAAAATATATTGAGAATACATTTGTATTTGGATGAGGTGGAAGTTGTTAACCCACTTGGGTCTAAGAGAGGGAAGCACAAAATTTGTTTGATTTACTAAGCAATTGGAAATTTTGGCCCCTCTTACCGAAGCAAATTAAGCAGTATAAATTTAGCCATGCTATTAAATACCCAATCTTGAACAAATATGGTTATAGCAAATGTTTAAAGCCTTTACGGGAAGATCTGGAGACTTTGCAAACTCAAGGCTTTCAAACAAGAAATAGAACAATTAAAGGGGCACTGGCTACCATTTCGGGAGACAACTTGTCTAGTCATGGTGTGGGTTGATTTCTTCAATCATTTTCTTCCGGAAGGATATGTAGGTTCTGTATGACAAAGAAGGAACATTTATCTGAGAAATTCGATGAAAATGAGATGACTATTCATAATTACCATCTAGAAGCAATTTGCGAAAATACGGACAACATTTCAACGTACGGTGTGAAAAGCTCTTCCCCATTTGCTGTTCTACGATATTTCGAAGTAACAAAATCCCTGCCCCCAGATATAATGCACGATTTCTATGAGGGTGTCGTGCCAAGAGTTTTAAAACTATGTATAAGACACATGATAAATGAAAATTATATTACTTTGGATGATATAAATTCAAAACTAGAAAATTTTCCTTTGGGAAAACTAAACGTTAAAAATCGAAGCACTCTTATAACAAGGGCCGTTCTTTCCAGAAAAGGAACCCTTGTTGGCACAGCTTCGAAAAAAAAAATGTCTTTTAACATTTTTCCCACTTATGTTCGGTTCTTACATTCCAAGTTACGACAAACATTGGATTTTATTACTGACGTTAGTCGAAATTGGAGAAATTATCTTAGCCCCTGTAGTTAAAAGAGAATGGCTTCCATATTTGTATGATTTAATATATGATTTTAACCATATGTTTAAGGAAATTCCAAATTCTCGTTTTACCCCAAAAGGACATTATTTCATCCATTACCCGCGTTTAATGTACGAATTTGGGCCAATAATTCGGCTTTGGTGTATGCGCTTTGAAGCCAAGCACCAATATTTTAAGGAAATAGCTTCAATTTCGAGAAATTTCAGGAATATATGTTCTACTGTTTCCAAACGTCACCAATTACTTCAATGCTGGGAAAGAAGCGGAGATCTAGGATTTGAAGATGACTCTTTTGTTACGCCCATTAAGCTCCAATTTTCCAACCTCCCAAGTGGCTTAAAAACACAATTCAGCATTTTTATGGGATGTTTATTTGACCCCGAAGTAAGCCAAATTGCTTCTGCCATACGTACTAAGTCAGTTACGTACAAAGCAGGATATATATTTTGCCTGCACGTAAACAGCGATGACCTCCCAGCATTTGCTAAAATATACTATATAGTGGAAATTGGCATAAAGTGGTATATATGTTGTAGACCATTACTTATAACAGATTTCATTACACATTACCATTGTTATTGCGTGGAAGAAACTAAAGATTGGTGTTTTTTCTCACCGGGTGAAGAAATCGACAGCTTTCCCTTAGAACTGATAATTATAAAATTGATAATAAAACTGTTGTACCTTTGAATCACAAGCTCTGTAGCCGGAGCTAAAGCACTTCGTTTTCCGATTTTACTTTTAAGTCATTTTATACATTTTAACTTTGTTTTTATAATGTTAGATTAATTAATAAAAGTTTCGGAAAGAATATTCCACGACCTTGACTCTAATTTTAAATTCACCAAATCAAAAGTGTATATAATAAAAGGTATTATTCAGGGTAGTGAACACGTCTAAACTCTATAGGTTATAAGCCTTTTCTTTATGCTCTTTAAGATTTTATGGGGGTAAGGTGGAGTGTTCGACGTCTTATTAGAGGGTTTAAAGTATAAGATAAACACCTACCTATTTTCACTTATGATTCATCCTCGCAAACGCTAGACTAGATGTTAGAATGCAGTCAGTTGTGGGGAGTTAAGGCCTTTTTAGCGGAAACGAGGGGCTTATAAAATTTCTGAATCAAAAGTGACCGCGTTTTGATGGTATGTGTCAATTGAGAGTCAAAATAGATTCTAATCCAAATTTTAATATTCAACATAATTTTCAATCTTGTTCATAAATCTTCACACACTTTTAAGGGTCAAAATAAAAAAATTAAACAAAAATCAAAAGCTAAGATTTTAAAAAATGAATCAATCCGTCAACCATAATCTCAGTTCTTTAACCATAGTTTCAAGTCAGTTTATCAAAATAGTTTCAAGTTTTTAATTTCTTACGACAAGTTGCTCCTCTTCCATATTCTTTATAGGGGTTCAGGATCTTTTTTCTTCTTCTCGATTTAAGGGTTTTAATTCAGGATCTTTTTTCTTTTCTCGCGATTTAAGGGTTAATTATTTTCTTTTAATATCTCGCGCACTCGCGCTCCTCTTCTTCTTCAACTTAGGGGTTTAAAAAAAATGTTTCCGAGTTTCTCCAAAAAATCAAGGATTCAAATTGACGAAAAATAAAGGTATCAAATTGAATAAAAAATCTCTCCGATTCTCTTCCGAAAACTTGGGGATTCAAATTGATGAAAAATAAAGGTATCAAAATGAATAAAAAATATCTCCGATATAAAATAATCTCCGTCCGTTTAGAGATTTCTTGAGGGTGAGCCGACAGGGTCTCGTTTAGACAGTTCAGGTATCGACTGAGGATGGGACAGGAGGGACTTTGTATATATAACTTCTAGTTTCTAGCAAGGATCTCTGGGACAATGACGTTTGTTGATTGACTTCGGTTTGGCGAATAGTGGACCATATTCATGACGTTGCCGGGCGGATTCATGTTATCAACGAATAGGCAAAACTTTTAAATCTGGGACCAAATACGGATTGGTCAGTTTAAGGGTTAAAAAAATGTTCTAGAAGTTTCTCGGGCCAGGTACCAGGATAGTGACTCAAGGTCTTGTTGCTTGGGGTCTAAATCAGCGTGACATTTCTCTGGGTTCTTGGAAAGAGTTTTCGTTGCTATGTATTTCATTTTACACTATGGATATTCTAGAGGGCCGGTAGGCCCTTCTAGATAAGAACCCACACCCTCCCGTAATGTTAAAGAAATAATTCACAGATTTTAGGCTTAGCGTCCCATAGAAAAAGCATGGGATTTTTGGTGGTCCACTCCATCGAATAACTCAGAAACTACTTCGAAGTTAAGGTTCGGAACACTTTTGAATTATCAAGCAACTATTGAATGTTGAACTTCTGAAGTTTGATTAAGAACAATTAATTCTAAGTATTTTATTTTAATTAATTTATAAATGATGGTAAAACCGTTACATATATTACACTGTTTGCATAGCATTTTATTCAGCCTTCGTCGGGTTTGTGGCGCATAGGATAACGCGTCTGCCTATGGAGCAGAAGATTGCAGGTTCAAGTCCTGGCAAGCTCGGTGTTTATTTTTACAGATCTTTTATTCAACATAAATGATATAATCCTATAAATACAATGTTTGGATAATTTTTTTGTCACGAAATACGGGCTTGTGGCGTAATGGATAACGCGTTTGCATTCGAGGCAAAACATTGCAGGTTCGAGTCTTGGAAACCGCGTTGTCTCTTTTTGATGAAGAATCTTAGTTTACAGAGTGTATCTGAAATGGACGTAGGAGCGGAAGTATTTGGGTTCCTGGGGCCAATATAAGACGAAACTGTTCTATGACATTTTGTCGTACGCCAAGCCATTTGGAAGTTACTTGAACCTAACACTTGCTAGTTTGCATAAATCACAGCATGTTGACTTCGTCTAAAACAGTAGGAATTAAGTTCAAGATATGATGATTATGCAAATTAGTGGTTGCCAGCTAAAAGAAAAAAAGCCTCATAGCCATAGAGTTTTTAGTAAATTTTTAAGGAGTAGAAAGTTGTACAGTTGGTGACTCATAAAGGAACATCAATGTAAAACAACATGTTACGATTTAGTGTGTTGAAACAACTGACCGATACTAACGGTAAACTGACAGCGATAAGTAGCGCAAACTATTAAGGAACACCGACATTTTGCTACATTCTTCAAACAATCGAAAGGTTGCATTTAGTTTAAAGATTAGGTTAATGTTGCAACTTATCGAAATCGGTATTCGTGAATAAATGTTAGTGGACGAATGTTTGGCTTGGGATGTTGGGCAACGCCTGTTAAAACTGAGCAGTAAAATGCATTATTTGCAAAATTTAACCCTTATAAAAATCAACAAATAATGATGAAACCTAAATGTTGAAAATGAAATAAACCCTTATAAAAATCAACAAATACTGATGAAACCTAAATGTTGAAAATGAAATAAACCCTTATAAAATTCAACAAATACTGATGAAACCTAAATGTTGAAAATGAATTAAAATTTTTTATGGTTCAAAGTGACCAGAAAAGGGAACATTCCTTTCTCCAAAAAATTGAGTGAGGGAGTAAAGGCATTTTTCTTGGTGCCTCACCCGTAACAAATTAGGTACGCTATGTTGAATAGCGTGCTTAGGAGTGGGCTTCATGAAACCTAGCATTCCTTCTCAAGGTCACACACTACTAACTTGTTCAAGAAAGGGTTGAAAGGCTCGTTATTGGCCTACACTGATTACGAGGTACCACCAAAAGTAATAGCAGAGAAAAAATTTTAAGAAGAAATTTTCGTTCTTAACCTCGGAGCCGAACGGATGACCGCAAATAAAACTAAAGAAAATTCGAGAAAAAACCAAAAGTGGAGGGTAAACTTAAAACTAAGAAAAAACTTCGCAAATAAGTTAATAAACGATTAAACCTTAGTAAATTTGCAGACCACCCTAAAACTTATACTTATGACGTTTACTAACTGGTAGCAATCTGCCAGCGTTGAGAACGACAGGAGACATACGTGCAATGCGAGATGCAATGTAATGTACCCATAAGAAAATGTACATTCTTTCTCCTTAGAATTATTCTATGAAAGTTTCCATTAAAAACGGTAAAAAAGGTACTTCTTTTAAAGGTTCAAAGTGTTTTAAAGCATGTAAAAAATAATTTACTTATTTAATGGAAACAAGACGTTGCCGGATATGTAGTCTTGTACATTAACCAAAATGAACGCTTTAACAACTTTTCGATTGTTTGAAAAATGAAGCAAAATGTCGGTGTTCCTTTTTAGTTTCCGCTAGTTATCGCTGTTAGTTTCCGCTAGTTATCGCTGTCAGTTTCCCGTTAGTATCGGTCAGTTGTTTCAACACACTAAATCGTAACATGTTGTTTTACATTGATGTTCCTTTATGAGTCACCAACTGTACAACTTTCTACTCCTTAAAAATTTACTAAAAACTCTATGGCTATGAGGCTTTTTTTGTTTTAGCTGGCAACCACTAATTTGCAATAAGCATCATATCTTGAACTTAATTCCTACTGTTTTAGACGAAGTCAACATGCTGTGATTTATGCAAACTAGCAAGTGTTAGGTTCAAGTAACTTCCAAATGGCTTGGCGTACGACAAAATGTCATAGAACAGTTTCGTCTTATATTGGCCCCAGGAACCCAAATACTTCCGCTCCTACGTCCATTTCAGGCTGAAGGAACAGATATTATATAAAAAAGACTTGGTTTGCCCAAGCCTTAAAAACAAAAGGATAAGAGTTTTTCCAGTAGTCTGAAGCGCGGATATTTTTTCTATTGAATTTTAAAGACAATCCGTATTTTACTACTCTTTAGAATTTAATTCAATCACCTGATTTTACTGCTAATGGACTAGTTTCCTAAAAATTAATTGAAATAAAATAATTACTTATCTCAGATTTTTCAACAACAATTCCATTTTCCTGAAACATTTAATCATGCATTTATTATTTTGAGGGATATCGTGTAAACTCAACCAACACTTCTAAAATTTTCCCCACAAGTATTGATATACACAGTTCAATAATTGCGACTGTGCTTAAAGAAGAAACGAACCTCTTTATCAAATATAAGAAAGGTGATAACAGCCCCCTTTTGTATTCGAAAAGACCGCATATAATACATAATTAATGAGAATATTATTTGAAAATTAAAGTACGTTCTCCATTGAAAAGAAAAGAAAATTCATGATAAAATGTTTCAGGAAAATGGAATTGTTGTTGAAAAATCTGAGATAAGTAATTTTTTTATTTCAATTAATTTTTAGGAAACTAGTCCATTAGCAGTAAAATCAGGTGATTGAATTAAATTCTAAAGAGTAGTAAAATACGGATTGTCTTTAAAATTCAATAGAAAAAATATCCGCGCTTCAGACAACTGGAAAAACTCTTATCCTTTTGTTTTTAAGGCTTGGGCAAACCAAGTCTTTTTTATATAATAGGGGTATAGGATCGTTCTAGAAAGTTTTGTGTCAACATTGAGGGGCTAGTTCCTTTTCTTTTGTACGAACGAATTTCTTTTCAGTTTTTTAAAGGGATAGGTTTAAGTTTAAAGGGCTAGTAATCTATTTATAATGTTAATTTAAGGTATTTCATTATTAATTTAAAGATTAATCGAAAATTTAATTTGATTTCTGAGTTAAGATGGTTACAAGGTTTAAATATGGAAATGGGTGGAAAGGTCTTAAGCGATAATTTTTATTCACCCATGCAAGAGTTTAAAATTAATACTTTGAATTTTATTTACTTTAGATAGCAACAAACCTATTTAAATATCATGTCACGTGCAAAGAGGATAAATTAACTTTTCAATGTGGTGATATCACCAAATCGGAATTTATTCTAAGACTAGAAACACTTTTTAACGTCCAACATAGGATTAAATGTGTTCAGGTTTTTGACAAGGACTTTGAAGACTTTGTGAACCACAGTTTCGAAACCGGGCTACCCGAAAATAAATCATAATTAAATGTAGTTTTAAATCAAAGTCATTTGCCAATGGGGCAAATAGAATATGGTAGCTCCTCGGTTAATAGGTAATTTTCTAAATTTGGGAAAATAAATGTTTGTTTCATTTTGAGCCTTTTTATTATATAATTCTATGAGCACAACCTTTTCTGGGCCAAATTTAAGCTCCGAGCCATCATCTAGAGCAGTAGGAGAAACGTCCATTCCAAACCCCTATATTCTTTCTAAATTCCCGAATTCCATTACAAAACTAATTGAAAACAAGAATCCTCATGTTTTTCAAAGGGTAAACAAGACCCAAATAGTTCGAATATTGTATGAAGATATGAGCCGCTACAAAGAGTAATTTCAAAAGTTATTCAGATAAATAAAATGCCTTTTTTAAAGGTATCCAACTAAGCAAGAACGCATGAGAGTTTGTAGCGCTCTTGTAGAGAAATACCCATTTTTGGAAGATAGACTGAAGCGCCCAAACAACAATGGATATGTAAGGTGACTCTTTCATTTGACGTGGTTGTTGCTTAATTTTAAACATTTTTGGAACACTTGGCTTGAAAGCTTGAAAACCAAATACCGCCACGAAAGAGCGAAAACCACTAGTTCAGCATTAGTCGATGAAATGAAGAGAAAATACTGCAAAAAGCGTAAGGCAACTGCGGCGGGCCTCGAAAGCACTGAAGAATTTGGTCAAAATATTGATAAACCGAAAATGACGAAAATCAAAAGATTAACACAACTGGTAAGATGTTAATTTTTAATATAAACTGAAACTTCCATTTTAATTTTATGCTCCCAATTTTTCAGGACGTTTCTGCGGCCGCCGAAGACAATGAAAGCATTCAGGCCCATTTATTGGTGATGAATAAAGAATTGGAGAAACTTAAGCCCAACGAACTTCTGATTGAAGAAAAAATGAAACGTACGCTTGCATACAGACAATAGTTTTCCTTCGACCATAATGTGCCCGAAGTTATTGAGAAATTTCCTGTTGTGACTGAAAGGAACAAGGTGAGTTCTAAAAGAGATCCCAAACTAAAGAGCAGCCGATTTCAAGCGTAGCTATTTTAATACATTTTGTTAATATTGTAGCTAATAAAGGAATT
Source organism: Phalangium opilio (assembly GCA_019434445.1). Classification (NCBI taxonomy): domain Eukaryota; kingdom Metazoa; phylum Arthropoda; class Arachnida; order Opiliones; family Phalangiidae; genus Phalangium; species Phalangium opilio. The sequence continues at coordinate 81,239 of JAEQBA010002257.1, read as the reverse complement.
CAATATGTTGTGCAATATTCACCCATCTGCTGAGAAAGTAATCAATCTTCACTTTCAAACAATCGCGACCAAAATTCTAGATTTGGTCAAGAAGAAAAAAACGCGAAAGATATTCTAACTATCGTAAAATTAAAACAGTAAACATTATCTGAAGATGCTTTCAAAGGTAAACTAAGATAATGAAGAACCAATTTTCTTGTGCAAATTAATGTAACTACTTTCAATTTAATAGAATTAGAATTGCGAGCATCTCTACTTTTACTGCCATGCGTTTTCGGGGAGTCTCTCAAACTGTTCTTCACGTTAGGTGTAAGAAATACATTTTCAGTATTATGAGTGGTTTGGTCTTAAAAGTTTTTACCACTCTTTACAGAAGCCCGTAGAAGCCACCCCTACAATTGTCTTTCGGGATATAAACGTTCTTGAGTCGCCAGCCGAAATACACATTGAATCAGAGGTTTTTGAAGTGGGCTGCACTGAAGATTGTGTAGTGTCTGTTTTCGCTGGCTTTTACGCTTTCAACATGCAATATCCGAAAGGTTTATTGAAAACAATGGAATACTTACAAAAAGTGGTTTTTAAGATTAACGCTGAAAATATTTCCAATAGTGTTTTAAACGTGATTAATCAACTTACATTGTAAAACTATAATAAAATTTTCTTTGAACAGAAGAAAACGTTTATCTTGCTAACCAATTAAGACTATTTACTTTTTATCTAGCCCTGAAATGGAACGCTAAAGGACCCGAAATTGAGTACTTAAGATCCCGAAATTGAACGATAAAGGCCCCATACCTAAATTCTAGAAGCTCCAATGTTGAACCATAAAAAGCTTACAATTGAACGATATTAGCCCCACAATTGAACGATATTAGCCCCACAATTGAACGATATTAGCCCCAATGTTGAACGCTAAAAGACCCAATGTTGAACGCTAAAAGACTCAATGTTGAACGCTAAAAGACTCAATGTTGAACGCTAAAAGACCCAACGTTGAACGCTAAAAGATCCAACGTTGAACGCTAAAAGACCCAACGTTGAACGCTAAAAGACCCAACGTTGAACGCTAAAAGACCCAACGTTGAACGCTTAAAGACCCAATGTTGAACGCTTAAAGACCCAATGTTGAACGCTTAAAGACCCAATGTTGAACGCTTAAAGACCCAATGTTGAACGCTTAAAGACCCAATGTTGAACGCTTATAGTTCCATAACTAAGCGCAAAATGTAACGAAATTCAACAGTAAGAGAGCCATAATTGAACGCGTCATGATAATATTGAGCTTTTTTGGATAAAAACTTGTTCAGTAATGGATTAAAATATATCCATATTTGAATGATTTATTGTTCATATATGGACATTCTGTAGGGTCCAATATTGGACGATTAATATTCGTGCAAATTTGGTGAAAAAAACGTGCTGCCTCAGTGGCAGGCCATTGCACAATTATTCGTCCAAGTTTGAACGTTTATATCTAAGAGTGTACCCCTTGCCTAATATAGAAGACATGCTAGCAAGAGTGGGAATACCAAAATTCATTACAACCCTTGACCTTAATTGACGAAATTTTTAGAGACGCCGATTATTTCAAGGTAATTGACTATTTAGATGACTTAATCTCTCTTAGTGAGGATTCGGATCAGCATTTGACTTGTTTAGAATACGTCCTACATAGATTAAAGGAAGCGGGTCTCACCCTTCAGTTGAAGAAATGTCGTTTCGCTCAAAAAGAAGCTACTATTTTTGGTTAACGAAAAAGAAGTGCATATTGACCCTTCCAAAATTGAAGCCATTGAGAAATTCCCTCCACCTAAAAATGTTAAGGAAAACCAGAGATTTTTAGGGGTGGCAGGTTGGCATAAAAGATTTATTAAACATTACTCCCAAATGGTAGCCCCTATTAACAAACTTAAAAGGAAGGATCAGAATTTTATTTGGGGTATCGAACAGCCACAGGCGTTCGAAAAGATCAAGGAAGAAATTTGTAAGGCTCATCCTTTTGCTTCCTTTAGAAGGGATTCCCCGTGCATTTTAACTACAGATGCTAGTGATGCAGGACTTAAGGATGCAGAAACGAGGTACTCCACTAGTGAGAAGGGATATTTAGCCATTTGTTGGGCAGTTAAGAAGTTTAGGCTCTTTCTAGAAGGTTGCAAATTCACTGTTTTTACTGACCATCAGGCTTTACAGTGGTTATTAATATCAGGGAACCAAATTCTCGTCTAGTTAAATGGGCAATGCACCTTCAAACTTTTGATTTTACATTTAAGCATAAGAAAGGAGTAGAGAATGTAGTAGCTGACGCTTTGTCAAGGGCCCCAATAAACGTATAAGCATAAACTTTAGCTCCTCTACTTCAAATTTTACTAGTATCCAGGATCCAACTAGTAGTAGTACAAGTTCAAATTCTACCGGTAGTAGTTCATCAACTTCCTCTAGTGATTCTGTTGAAGGTCAGATTCGTCCCCCAGGTCCTAGAGCCTTATATTCTGTATTTACATTGGAAGATGTAAGAACATCTCAAAGGGAAGACCCTTTTGCTTCCCCTATTATCAATTCCTTGCGAGAGCCTAACCCAGTTAGACATAAACTGTTCGAACTAAAAAACAAGTTGGGAAAATCAAAATATTACCTCTCCGAGTGGAGATGACTATCACTACCCCTTAAACAACCTAAATATATGCATCTATCGCTTTTTTAATTCTTTGCAAGTGCAGAAATTAAATTTTAGAATAGTCAATTGTTCAAGCCTTTTCAATATCTCTCACTTGCTGTGGAAACTCTACCCCCCTATATTATAAAACTTATCAACTTCATACATGTATATTATCATCATTACTTGTCTTAAAATTACCTTAGACGGCTGAACGAGGTTCATCTTACATAATATAGGGACGATGTCATATATTTTAACAATCACTTTATTTACTTTTCATTTAATTCAAGACCATAACATTCTGAAAGTACATTAGGCTCAGAAGACGGTATCTATAATATTACATTAGGCTCAGAAGACAGTATTTATAACACTTCAACAATACTTCAATATACACAAAGCAATAAATAACATAATACATTAAACTGTACAGTAAAAGTTAAATATAACCTAATTAAAACCATAAAACCCACAATACATATGGGAACAAAAGGTTCCTGAAAAACCATTAACAGATCAGTATTTATAATACTTCAACGTTTCTATCTCTATACAACATTGAATAGTTATTTAACATTATATATTGGAACCATTTGTATAATTTAACATTAAGCAAATTTGAACCATAAAAACCCACAGCGCATATGGGAAAAAAGGTTCTGGGAAAACCCATTTGGGAAAAAACCATAATCACAGTTGAATTATTAATATTTAAACACTTATTTTTAAATTATTAGTTGATTTTTCACTCGGACGTCTGAGCTATCCACGAATAAATTTATTAATAGCATTATCGAACGATGCAAGGGATGTCAAATATTCATGTCATAATACAAGCTAATTCGAGCCATAAAAACCCACAGCGCATGTGGGAAAAAAGGCTCTGGGAAAACCCATTTGGGCAAAAACCACAATCAAATTAGTACTATTAATATTAAAAACTTCTTCAGACTGTTTAAGGATGAATGTTTGGTGGATAGCGTCCGAAAGAAAGCAATAACCTAGTAGATGAGGCGTAGTTCATAAAGTTTCGTTTTTTCGAAACTATTACATAAGTGTATTGGCGCTGTACGTTTCAGATAACAAAGACCAAGACGACTCCAGTTCCACAAAATAGGAAAACTCTGCCTCTTGGCGTTAAGTTTTTCTCCTTTCTGTATTTCCACTGCTAGACCGCTATGCAGCCCGCCCTTGTATTGCTCTACTTGCCGCTCCCATAACATTGAAGGTGCTAGAACTATAGTTCTAGTCGATAAATTGCGGCGAAGTCCAACTTCCGCTTTGAGCGTTGGCCAACTTTTGAGGACGCTGCAGTGTTACCAACGGCAGATAACGCCGCCAGGAACATTTTCAAAATCACCTCGGCGGCGTTTTGCCGAAAAAAGGGGATTTTCGACTAGGACTATTGAATTGTCGCCGATTATTCAGCCATTTCCGCTTCGCCATACCTAAAACATTTTTAAAGTACGCTATACAAAATTGCACCATTCTTCACCAAACCTATGAAACTTGGTGCAACACTTACACTTTCTTCAGTGGTTCGCCTTTACATGAACCCACAGTTGCCACTCCAGATCTCAGTCAACTGACGCAACCATTTTAACGTTTTCAGAGTTGTATTTCACCTTTATTAAGCCTAAGGATAAGCCTTGAGATATATTTGCCGACGTATTTTCTGAAAAACCACAATACATCACCTCAACGATTCTCCCCATTAACTAATTATCACTATTACATACCTTGTTTACAATTTCGTTGACCTGGTCCTCCATGGTTACCCATGAACTAAACCAATGCTGTAGGGTTACTCATGAATCACTCCAATCCTCTAGGGTATTCATGAACTTCGCATATCCTCTAGGGTATTCATGAACTACGCATAACCTTTATGGTATTCATTAACTACACAAATCATCTAGGCTACTCATGAACTACGCCAATCCTCCAGGTTACTCATAAAATATGCCATATTTTTAAATGGATTAATACCAAACTTATATGACCGTCAATTCCAATAATGATACTTACCATTTTTTTTTTCAAATCTTGAAGTCAGATGTGGGATCTTTAGTCAAAGATCCCAAGCCTTGTGTGGGTCTCTTAGTCAAGGATCCCAAGCCTTAAGTGGGTCTCTTAGTCAAGGATCCCAAGCCTTAAGTGGGTCTCTTAGTCAAGGATCCCAAGCCTTAAGTGGGTCTCTTAGTCAAGGATCCCAAGCCTTAAGTGGGTCTCTTAGTCAAGGATCCCAAGCCTTAAGTGGGTCTCTTAGTCAAGGATCCCAAGCCTTAAGTGGGTCTCTTAGTCCAGGATCCCAAGCCTTAAGTGGGTCTCTTAGTCCAGGATCCCAAGCCTTAAGTGGGTCTCTTAGTCCAGGATCCCAAGCCTTAAGTGGGTCTCTTAGTCCAGGATCCCAAGCCTTAAGTGGGTCTCTTAGTCCAGGATCCCAAGCCTTAAGTGGGTCTCTTAGTCCAGGATCCCAAGCCTTAAGTAGGTTTCTTAGTACAGGATCCCAAGCCATATGATGGGTTTCTTAGTACAGGATCCCAAGCCATATGATGGGTTTCTTAGCCAAGGGTCCCAAGCCTATTTCTCGTAGTTTAGACCCTTAGAGCAACAGGTGGCTCCATTGGCGCCCCTACCATGATGCCTAACCTTGTATATACATAAGCATTTTACCTTGCCGTAGATAGGTAACAATGAGACTTAATGCATTAGGGAGGATCTGAAACTTTCCCTAACAAGCTAAACCCAATGTACAATAGAGTTATTTCAATTCGGGGGGGGGAAGGAGAGATTTTGAGGCGGGGTTTCGCTAGTCCCCGCCTGGGCGCCATATTGTACGGGAAATTTGGCATAGAGTTCTTCAGCGGCCCGCACGGAGGGAGGGTGAAAACCGGTTCCGTTTATTGGCAGGCCCAACTGTGACGTTTCCCCCCTTCAACTGATATAGCTCTATAGAAAGGTCGTCAATAAGGGGCGCACTGGAGCTCCACCTTGCTTTAAATAAATTTTTCCATTTCAAACTATGTTCTTTTAAAAATGCAAATACCCTTGTGGTAAGAATAATAAGACTCTATAACATGCTTCGTATCGGTCTCGAAAAAGTTGGTTACCAAACGCCAAATCTAATTGACAATGATAGTCAGTCGAATACTTTTGTTCTAGACCCGGCAAAAGAGATATTCCTGATGAATCAAAGAACATTCTCAGTGCCGTTTGGCTCTTTAAAAAGTTAGTATTGAAATCTCCAACCACAACTGTTGGAATTGACGAATCATATTTCATGTCAAACAAAGGGTTTAAGTCCTCAAACACAGTTCTCAAACTTCCTAAGGGAGATTTGTACAACAATACCACAGATATAAGTTCTCCTTCTATGTAAACATCTAACCAGCAACGTTCCACGTGAGAATTTCTGGAAGGCCAATCGCTTCGTAAAATTCTAGTATCTATCTCTTTAACTTCGTTTTCAGTCGTCTCTCTTAAATATATGGACGAACCAAAAGCAACTCTGCGGGCCGTACTTGGCAAGTAAATACCACCTACTTACTTTAAAGATGGCACTCTAAAATCGTCAGTCTCTTTTTTCCACGTTTCAACAAAGCATAACATTTGACTTTTCATTATTACATTGTCTGCTAAAACGTCTTCTAAATGAGCATTTAAAGACTGCACGTTATGTACATAAATAAAAAAGGGATCATGCAAGAAAGGTAGTTCGACGCTTTTTGTGTGTCTCGCAACGTCTTAAGTTCCAATTCTACTAGGTTGTTTTTGGGTGAATTAGGAACTTTAAATTTTCCATCAATATATAAACCGAAGCGGTTTTGGCTCTACTATAAGCCACATATAAATGCGCTCTTTCAATTTTTTTGCAGCCTTACATTGCACGACTACCGACGAGTACGTGTCACCCTGACTTTTATGTATCGTAATGGCCTCAGAAACAACCAAAGGCAATTGCTTCCTAGAAACTGAGGCATTATTTTGTCTCCATTTTCTATTAAACGACTTGATGACCTTTTCAACAGGCGTCCACGAAGCGTTAATATTACTATTCAAATATAAACCATGACATTTTTGGGTCAACATTTTCCCAACTTTGGGATCGTCAAACTCAATCCATACCCTGAACGGGATTTTATCCCCGAGCCTATTTGTGCCGTACTCTATCTTTCTTAACCAACCGGTCGCGCCATTAGTTAGTCCGTCAGAGGTGTCAACATTGTTGGTCATCATATATCTCGCGCCACACGCAAGAGTCAATTGTTTGGGCAGACCATACGTATCAGACGTTGCTAACTTTTCAACTTGGGATAGTATGTTATTTTTAACTTCACTACATACCACCAGAATTTCCAAGGAAACCCGAGGACCGCAAGACAAAGATGGTCCATATGCAGTTTAAACAGCAGCCGACATAAATAAATATGGGATCCCAATACAAAAAACAATAAAAGCCATGGGAAGTATTGAATCATTCCATGAGAATTTTAATTTTGAAAATCACGTGGGGTTTTTGCTAATCCACGTGACAGAGAAATTTTGTTTTGAATCACGTGACACGGTCGGGTGTTGTTTTCTTTATTGACAAACAAACTTTAACTTGATATATTTTATCATTCTTTTGCAATTAGTGCCAAAATAACATGAGGTTTTTTAATAGACTTTTGGAGAGTCAAATATTTTTAAAAAACAAAACAAATCTACAAATCTACAAAAACAGGTGGTTATACCTGAAACGCTATACTACACCTTTAAACTATGAGCGACGAAGCGTTAGAAAATTCGTAATGTCACTACCTTTAAAAAATCCGCTCTGATGTATATTTGCGCTTTCTTCGACAATATCTAAGATTTAAAAAGTCGCCTTCTTCCCTGGCTGCTTCTTCCCGTATACTTTAAAGGAGGATTTGGTATATATATCTGGTGTCAAATAACGGACTTTTTTTCACTAAGAGTATTAGAAGAATGGGGTTTTCAAATCTTGATGGGCTCTTAACAATATTTTTAAGCCTAGATCTAATTTAAATACCTTAAGACCATTATGATTGGAGATATCACGTTTTTATTAATAGAAAATAAACTTCTACAACTATAAAAAAGAATTATGCTTTTTTTCGGTTGTTGCTTTATTATTAATTCTTTACTCGCGACATGCGTATTAAAATAAAAGCAATTTCTGTTTCATAACCGTTACTTATCAAGAAATATTTACAAGATTATAACGATTTGAGATTAATATCAACTTTATAAAGAGGATCGAGTACTTAAGTCTTGTTAGTGGGGAAAATAAGTAATCCCGTTTTTATTTGTAAAAGGAAACAACAAAATGGTAAAAAAAATATTCCCCATCAATTATTAAACATTAGAGCAAATATTCTTTATTTGCCTAAAACCCACGACCGACGTTTTTAGTCGGAGAGAACCTTTGGCGCGTTATTTTAGTCGGAGAGAACCGAAGACACCTACGATCCACGAAAAATTTATAATAAATAGTTTTCTGGGAACAGAACCATATATGGGGATAATTTTAAAGTACATACTTTCAGGTTTCTATCCAGCTTTCGTCCAGGGCTCCCTTAATCTTTCGAAAATTACTTTCGGATGAGAGTGCCATGATATGAACAAAACCTACAGGAATTGCGCGGTGATGGTGAAATTTCTCAACTATGAAGTTGACGTTAACCTCGATAATTTCACCCCAACGAATTTACACCAGGTGTTTTTCCTCCTTAGTCGACTAGAATTAAAAGTATTTAATTATATTCATAAAAAAATATTTTATATAAATTTTGTTTTATCTAACACAGAACATTGTAGGCTTTTTCTTTTCAAGTAGATATTTCATCGCGGCAAAAAGTTCCATCTGGTGTCCACCCCTCGCCACCACTTCTAGGAATCCTTCTTGGTCGAGCATTGCAACTCCGTCCTTGGCCACCTTAGCCATTAGGGCAACCACGAAGTTTATTTGTTGGAGTCGTGCTTGAATTTCACTACCTTCTTCGATGGTGCCAACAACTCCTCGTTGGACCTCTTTGGCTGCCTGGCCCGCTGAATCCCTCCATGGGCTTTCTTTGGGAATAGAGAAATCAGATATTTTCAAGAAAATTATAAAGCGTATGGAAATCTCTTATTGTTAAAGGATAATTGCATACCTGATCGTGGCGCTCCAGGTTTCCAGCACTACTTTGCTGGATTTTTGTAAGTTTTGAACATTTGTCCCATTTACATTGGTGACAGCACCAGTGTCATTCATGACATGACCGCGATATTCATAATGGTCCTGAATGTTGCGGACTCCAATGCCCCTCTCTTTAAATTTAAAAGCGAAAGCTTTAACGTATACTCTGGGTACAGATTGTACGCAATTCCAATCGTCCTCGTCCTCCGAGGCATTATTGGCACTGGACAAAATGGAATGCGTTCCAGCGCTTCAAATGGGCGACGATTTCGTCCCTGGTCCAGATTCAGAACAATCCGAAGAAGGATCGTCGAATCTGTTCATACTAGTACCCAAATAAGTATTTTGTTTTAGAATAGCTTAATAACAATTGACGCACTTATAGTAGACACCAAAAATGTCTCAAACTTAATAAAATATTTGTTTTGACCTCATAATCTTTAAGTTTTTCGTTGAAACCCATCATGGATATTGCAAAAGCAAAAGCACTTACAGGTATGACGAAAAGAAAATCAAGTGATTGTTTATCAATTCGTAAAATAATTACAAGACCATATGAAATACCTCCGAATTGTTTTAAAATTCAATTTTTTTGGAGATTTTACGGAAAATATGAAATTTGCGTGCCCGACCAAACAAAATTCTCTTGGCACGCTCTATATCTCGCGCCACGATTGTTTACTTTGCGCGCAATTCATATCAAATCTGGTGCTAAATTTCATTGGACATGGAGCAAACCAGAGGAGTTTTGTGATCAAAAAGGCAAGTTGAGCAAATTTCAATTTATCCATGGAATCTCAAACTATATTGAATTTTAAAATAATTCGGAATTATTGTATGGATGTTTCGCTATGCATATTGGTTTTATAATAATACAATAATCGCTAAAAATCACTTAATTTTCCATTTCACCCTCCCTTTAAAGAAATTTCAAAGCATCTTGAGGGTAGATAATCTTTGGTTTTCGCGTATTTTGGGTGAAATAAATCATAGTCTTAAGCCCGATGGCCACTGGATAATTTTCACACGTTTTGCGCTCATGCGTCCATGATTTCAATACACGCACGAGTGTGAGGCGCGTGAAAATTCGTCAATGTGCATTAGGCCCCTCGTATATGGGGTAGATTTTATCAAACATTTGAGGTAACCATGAATGAATTTCCAAAACATATTGAAAGTAGGATAGCCCCTCGTACATCGCGTAGAGAAGGTCAAATAAATAATATGGAGTACATTCTGGGAGATAACCACTAATGATTTTCCAAAACATATTCGCAAAAAGTTCAAGTTAAAAAAAACTTGAATATTAAACCGAGACCAAGTATACACACTTTCGCAAAAAGTTAAAGTTTTAAAAATGTTAAAAAAACACAAAACTTAAAACGAATTCAAGTTTAACTTGAATTTTAGCTTTTAAAAAAGCTGTTTGGAAACAGTTCTAGGACTGTTGAGGAAATTAAAGTCTTAAAAAAACTGCGAAGATTTAAAAAGGCTTCAAAGGTAACTAGTCTCGGAGGAGGAGTCGCAAGAGAACGGACATTGGAGAGCGCCCATTCGTATTTATAGTTTTTGAACGACTTGAGAACCTTTTTTTTTGGCCAATAAGAAGGAAGGAAAATCTGAGTGATGCGAGAGAGTGTGCCAGTGGTGACGTGGGTTTTTGCTATTTTCCAAGCGAATCCATCTCTCTCACCTTTGCAGGGCTTCTCCGTGAGCTTTGTGGTTTAGTTCATGATAAAATCGAAAAAGAGTTCGAGGGAAGCTTTGTGGATCCATTTCTTAACCACCAAATCGTTCCTTTACAAAACCTTAAAATCATTTTAATAGAAAACAATACAGAAAATGCAAAACATTTTGAAATAACAATATATAGGTTATTTCAAAAAAGGGGTGGGAAGACAAAAGTACTGTGGGTTAATTTAAGTTCACTATACATTTTATTTTATTGTGCGATTACTTAATTTTATGCCTACTTGTAATTTTGCGCGAAATAATTCTACAAACGTTTGTGTATTTTTGTCCGTTAGAGAGTATTTTTTAAAATGCTTTCAAAAGCGCTTTTTATATTTCGTTCGAAATCTAAATAAATGTCAATTTTTCATTTAAGATTTCGTTTAGACACACTTAATTATCAAATTTATAAAAAGTTGCAGTTTATTGATACGTAAAGAAATGCTTCCTTCTAATTCAAGGCACGGTGTAGTGAGGATAAAGCAACCTTCAGGCGCCCACAGAAGAACACGTGGGTTCAAATCGGATTAAAAACTCTTATAACTCGCTAAAGATTGCAAAATAATAATAATAATAATAATAATAATAATAAAGGTGTCATTAATTTAATGAACGTAAATCTTGAGAGTTATATACTCTCAATATCTGAATTAAAATGTAGGAGAAGCGAGGCTTAAGAAAGCGAGATTTTTCCGTAATCGGGAAAATCCGTTGAAGGGTCGAGCTGCCCGCCCATCACGAGTCAAAAGAGGAACGACCAAGAGTTCATTTTAGAGATAACATCTATTAGAATCTTGGTCGGCAGTAATTCGTATTGTATCGTTTATTTTCCAAAATTTCGTATTTCTACTTTGAGTTAGAAAGATTTAAAACAAAACTTTATAATCTATACGAATGTGCAGTTAAAATGCATTTAGGCATACTTATCTCGAAAGAAAGAAAAAAATAAAATATGGAAAAATAGGCGTTTAATTAGCAGATAAATGGTTTTTTCACCAATTTAAAGCTCCGGTGTACTGCGGACAAATCATTCTACAGGCGCTCTTAGGAAATACATAGGATTCAAAACGCCTACAAGAGGGCTATAAGTTTTAAAAACATTATCCCTAATTAAGGTTCCTGAAATTATTTTTTTTATTTTTCAAAATTTATAAAAGCCATAGGCTGGAATTGAAATCTATAACACGAAGCTGTAAACGTTTCACGGGGATTATCGAACTTTTCCGTGGATAGGAAAAAGCTACGATTGACAAGCTCAATCCGCCCATCCCATAGAAAACGGGTCATTGCCAGTTCAGGATAAACTCTTTGGCGCCAGTAATTCCCCGAGAGTGTTCGAAAAGGACCTGTTCTCTCTAGAAGGTTAGGTAATTTGGCGCGAAGCGAATAACAGCGTAATCAAGGCGAGGTGGATGGCTTCCAACTAGATTGTCAAAAGAATGGTGCATTTTTTGGGTGTACCTCATATGAGCAGTTCCCTGTAGAGCAGTTCTCGAAATAGCAACCGCGATTCAAAAAACAGCGGAGTTTTTCAAAACTGCTGTTTTAGAAATAGCGGCCGCTATTTTGAGAAATAGCAGTGTTTGTCTTGTGTTTTGAGCATTTCTTAACAATACACTTATATTCGTTGGTTTCAAATACTACCTTTTCCGTGATCATTTAATCAGGAATGTGACCTAATAAAACATCATGTTTTTTGGTAGATAATTGTAATCAGTAAATTTTTGGAAAAGGCATATAATAATTCGAGAAGGGTTATTTTATTTCGGAAGTAGATAATTGTAAACAGTAATGTTTTGGAAAAGGCATAATATAATTCGAGAAAGGGTATTTTATTTCGGAAGTAGATAATTGTAAACAGTAATTTTTTGGAAAAGGCGTAACATTGTTACACAATTTCCAAAATATTACTAACCTAGCCTAATCTAACCTGGCCTAATACTATTTAGTTGAAATAATGAACCTAACCAAATTATTCATATCTGACCTAGTTCTTTTTGAGTTCATATAACCCAGCTGGGGCAGCTTACACCATAATAAACAACTACAGTTTTTCGCATATCTTATTTTCCGCTCTTTAGAGAACTGCTGTAACGGTACACCGCGTTTACGAAAACCGCTGTATCGGTAATTGCTGTACTGGGTAAACTGCCATTTCGGGAACCGCTATTTAGAGAACTGTTGTTATGAGGACCTCTATTTTGAAATCAGCTCATATGGGAACTGCTCATATGAAGGCTTCCCTAACTCCTTGCATTTCAAAGACTTATACCGTAGCCAAAGAAACTTAGTAAACTATATGATTAGGGAGCGCAAGGTAACCTACTTTAAGGATAGTATGGTTGCGGGCAACAAGACCGCAAATACCTGGAAGAATCTCAAACCATTCCTTAAATAGAAAAATAGTAAACCAATACTACGAATTGACTACCAGAATCAATCCTTCGACGACCCGGCTGAAATTGTTAACGCAATGAACAACTACTACATAAACGTAATAGACAACCTACTTAACAAAGAGGATAGGCACAATCCAGTCTACGGCGCTCGATGGCATTTTGAACTGCCTTGACAGGGCCATCGAGTTCAAGGAGATATCTTTGGCCATCTTCCTTGATATTGAGGGAGCCTTTGATAGGGTCTCTAGTGAAGTTATCCTTCGCGCGGTGGAGCGGTTTGGTATTGACGACACTTTGTGTCGTTAGATAAAATCCATGCTCACGCATCGTAGGGTGACGGCGTCTCTTCTCGGGGAATCCTTGGAGATCTCCACCGATCGTGGCTGTCCTCAGGGAGGGGTTCTTTCCCCTTTTCTTTGGTGCCTGGTGGTGGATGAGCTGCTGGGTCGACTCGAGGAGGGGGGGTGTCACTGTTTTGGCTATGCGGATGACATCGCAGTGATTGTTACAGGGAGGTTCCCTGCAACTATCGCTGCACTGATGAAATCTGTCCTGCATGATGTTGAGGAATGGTGTAGGGGAGTTAACCTAACCGTCAATCCCAATAAGACTGTCCTTATACCGTTTACCCGGAAAAGGACCAATGAACTTTTCAACGATATTTCCTTCTTTGGACAGGTTTTAAAGAAGTCCTCCGAGGTCAAGTACCTTGGCGTGACTTTTGATGCCAAGCTTACTTGGAAATCCCATCTTGATCTCAGCATCAAGAAGCCCAAAATACTATTTTGGTGTTTAAGGAGTTCAGTCAGCAAGTCCTGGGGTTTAAGCCCAAGCGCTGTAAACTGGATTTATACTAGGATCATCAGGCCAGTGGTCTCCTATGGAGCTCTTGTCAGGTGGCCCAGGGTTCGCCTTAAGACAGCCCAAGATGAACTACGCAAGCTTCAAAGGCTGGCTTGCATCGGTATCACGGGGTCCATGAGGACAGCCCCCACAGCTTCTCTGGAAATCCTTCTCAATATGCTTCCCCTTCACCTCTTTATTGAGGAAGAAGCTATTATGGGAGCCTGTAGGCTCAACAACCTCGGCTGGTGGAAGCCCAAGCACTGGGACTTCAGTCACACCAAGCTTTTCAGTGAGTACAGCAGTACTTAGCCATCACTTACTATGGTCTCAGATAAGTCTGTTATATCATACCACTTCGACAAGCCCTTCAGCGTGCACTTTCCCAGTCGCGCTGTTTGGGAGACTACCCCAGTTCTTGGAACTGGGGGGAGTCCGTCTGGTTCACGGACGGCTCTAAGACGGACTCTGGAGTTGTTGCCGGGGTCTACTGCTTGACCAAAAAGTTTGGTTTTTAAGAGAGCCTTGGCAACTTTGCCAGCGTTTCCCAAGCGCAAATCATGGCCATTTGTTTATGCGCGGATTTCTGCAACAAGAAAAACTACCGCGGATGGACGATTCAGATTTATTCGGATAGTCAGGCCGCCCTCATGGCACTGGATCAGTGCCTTGTCGATTCTAGACTGGTGCTCAGCTGTCTGGATTTGCTGGGTTCTTTGGCTGCCCGCAACAATGTTCAATTGCTGTGGGTGCCAGGACACTGCGGATACCTGGGCAATGAGAGGGCTGATATGTATGCCAAAAGGGGGGCTGAGGCGAAGTTCTTCGGACCTGAGCCTGCGGTTCCCATCCCCCATGGCATCATTCGCCATAGGATTAATTGCCGGATGTCTGCACTTCAACTGCAGCTCTGGCTTGACATGGATGGGCAGAGACAAGCCAAGGAGTTTGTCCCGGGTCCTTCTATCACTAGGGCAAAGGAACTGCTTGCCCTCACCAAAAGCAAAATTAGGCTGGTCACCAGTCTCCTCACTGGACACTGCCGGCTGAATAGAAACCTGCACTTATTGGGCATCGTTGATGACCCACTCTGTAGGTTCTGCCGGGAGGTAGAGAAAACCTCCTCCCATATCCTCTAAAGCTACGACTACCTCGCGGCCATGAGGTTGGATTATTTCGACATGCATACTATGGAACCTCACCAGTTCTCTACTGTCTCGGCCAATCAGATTCTCCTATTCATCGAGGCGACAGGATTCTTCGCAGTCTAACCAGCTCGGAGCGCACAATATACCCTTGGTATCGGTGCTTGATGCGGCGACGCGTCACCCCCTTCAACAATAACAATAACTCTCTGTATGTCCAGGACGAGATTTCGGGAGAAACGTGCACCGTAAAGCGGTACGGATCAAACGCCGTTTCCAAGTAAGGACTATCTTTTGTGGAAGCTGTAGGGGATTAAACGTTAAGCCTCGCTTCTAAGTTTAAAATAGGCTAACCATTACCTTATTGCCAAATACGTTTTTATTATATAAGCTATATAAAAACTGCGCTAATTCAGATTTGTATTTATCGTAATTGTCAATGTATTTCCAAGTTTCAGGGTGCAGTTCGCTTCTCTCGAGGGTTTTATATCCAATTAAAGATTTAATTATGTTATCCGCACTTTCGACATCAAACTCCCTCCATAAACAATTAAATTAAAACTTAAAAATTTTAGACTTGTAACCGTAAAAGTTAATAGAAGGACAGAGGACCTAACTTCCAGAGTTCCACAAGATTTAATGAAATACTAATTCATATTCACCTCGGCTAGTCGAAGTTTTCGGAGGACTTTTGGTTGGTACACTCCTTGATCTCCATTTGTCTAATGATGAAGAAGAGTCCGATGAGTCTTTGTGGAGTATGGTCTGGTCCGGGGGACGTTGGATTTTAACCTGGTTGATTTCATCACTGTCTGATTGGGATACACGATTGTGTTTCAGAAATGATTTTTAGTTGTACGATTTATTTTAATAATACCTTAGGGAGTCCTATTGTCCAAAAATGGCAGGCTTGGAGGGTCTTTGAAAACTAAACTGAAATCATAATGAAATGAAAACTACTGTTGCTAGACTTTTTATACATAAATCCATCCTAGGAGGATCGATATCATTTACACAAGGAGGGCTGACTCACTGGGTGAGTCTAAAGCTAGGCCTTGTTGTAATTTGAACAGAATTAGTAGTTTTTTAACCCTTTAAAGAATAGGCCAATTTATAAAAAAAGTAACATTTTAGACAGTACATTTTTTATCTGTCTCCCCTTGTTTTATCATGACTTCTGGACTACTAGTTTTTTGGTCAACTAAAAATATTAAACAATCGTCAGAAGTATTATTGATAACAGAATTCAGTTGAGTTCTGGCTTTTGGACTATGAAGACCTAATTTAGTCGGATTATGTAACCTAAGGATAAAACGACGCGTATAGTCAATTACAATTGGATCCCGAATCTAGAGATTTACTTGTCATCAACACCCCAAAGGGACTTTATCGATATACAAGGCTTCCTTTCCAGATAGCTCAGACATAGACCTCGGGACAGAGTCCGACTTTTTGAAGGACTCTGATACCGAGAGGACCTACGCTCCTGTTACTGGGATGGAGTTGGGGGCCGAGGGTGCTGCTGGTGGAGGCTAAGGAGATACCGGTCCTGGATCGGGACTCCGCGCTACCGCGAAGCAGTAGCCGGGGCCGCCTCTCTTCCTAAGATATGAGCATCAAGGTGATCCAGATCAACCTGCATCACTGCAAAGCAGCCTCGGCAGTTCTATGCCGGAGGTTTGCCTTAGAGGGCCTGGATGTGGCCCTCATTCAGGAACCTTGGATTCATAAGGGTAAAATCCTTGGTTTAAAGAATGCAGGTAATATCTCTTATGACTTTACCTCACCCAACCCCAGGGCGTGTGTTCTGACCAGGAAGGGTCTTCAAATCCTTCCGCTTCCGAACTACCTCACTAGGGATACTGCTGTGATTAAGCAAATGCCCTCCTCTTTTGGAGAGGCAACTGGCCTTATCATGGCGTCTGCTTACTTTCCCCATGATGCCACGGGTTCCCCTCCACCACAAGAGGTTGTCGTTCTTGTCGACCGCTGTGAGAGGCAGGGGGACAGGCTCATTTTGGGCTGTGATGCCAATGTCCACCACGTCACGTGGGGCAGTAGTGACTGCAACAGACGTGGTGATGAACTGCTTGAATATCTGGTCGGTACGAACCTGCATATTCTCAACAGGCACAATGAGCCAACCTTCGTTACTTCTAACAGAAAGGAGGTCATTGATGTCACACTGGCCACAGACAATATCAGTCTGTCGGTTTATAATTGGCATGTGTCTAATGAACCGTCTCTCTCGGACCATAGGCACATCTGCTTCTCGGTCGCGGTCAAGTCAACTTCGGTTAAGACGGAACTGCGTAACCCCCGTCGGACCGACTGGTCCGGCTACAGGGAGCAACTTTGCCTCCTACTCAGAGGTAATGCTCCAAAGCTTTCCTCGGTGCTGGAATTTGATTTGACAGTTGATCTCATGCAACAAGCCATTATCAATTCCTACCACCACAACTGTCCGGCGAAGCCTGCCAGCCGGCCGAGGCTCGTTCCTTGGTGGAATACGGTACTTGGCAAGCTTCGCAAGCTCACTCGTAAACTCTTTAATAGGGCTAAGAGGATTGGGGACTGGACTATTTATAGACAGACCCTCAACAAGTATAATAAAGCCATCCGGGAGGCCAAGAGGAACTCCTGGAGGGACCTCTGCGGTAGCATCTCTGATGCCCCCGCTACTGCCAAGATCATGAAGATCCTGGATTATGATAACACTCACCAGCTCAGCACCATCAAGGTGGCAGAAGGTGAGTTTACCAAGTCAGGGACTGATACTCTTAAGCATATGCTTAAGGTACACTTTCCGGACTCCAAGGCTTTTGACCTCACAAGCACCGACGCTCCCCCCGTGCACTTTCGGAGAGCACACAGGGCGGACTGGGGCATCGCCAATAAGATAGTTACATACTCTAGACTTAAGTGGGCTGTAAACTCGTTTCAGCCCTATAAGTCCCCTGGCCCAGATGGCGTCTTTCCCGCCCTACTCCAGGAAGGCATAGACGCCATTGGCCCTTATCTGTGCAGGATATTTACAGCCTGCATTGCTCTGGCGCATATTCTAGATATCTGGAAGCGCTCGAAGGTTATCTTTATTCCCAAACCTGGGAAGACGAGCTATCTTGAGGCTAAGGCATTTAGACCTATCTTACCTCTTTCTTCCTAAAGACTTTAGAGAAATTGGTGGACAGGTATTTGCGGAATGTTCTTTCTCACACACACCTGTCCACTTTTCAGTTTGCAGAAAGGCAAATCTACAGAGACGGCGCTCCATGGCATTTTGAACTGCCTTGACAGGACCATCGAGTTCAAGGAGATGTCTTTGGCCATCTTCCTTGATATTGAGGGAGCCTTTGATAGGGTCTCTAGTGAAGTTATCCTTCGCGCTACGGAGCCGTTTGGTATTGACGACACTTTGTGTCGTTGGATTAAATCCATGCTCACGCATCGTAGGGTGACGGCGTCTCTTCTCGGGGAATCCTTGGAGATCTCCACCGACCGTGGCTGTCCTCAGGGAGGGGTTCTTTCCCCTCTTCTTTGGTGCCTGGTGGTGGATGAGCTGCTGGGTCGACTCGGGGAGGGGGGGTGTCACTGTTTTGGCTATGCGGATGACATCGCAGTGATTGTTACAGGGAGGTTCCCTGTGACTATCGCTGCACTGATGAAATCCGTCCTGCATGATGTTGAGGAATGGTGTAGGGGAGTTAACCTGACCGTCAATCCCAACAAGACTGTCCTTATACCGTTTACCCGGAAAAGGACCAATGACCTCTTCAACGATATTTCCTTCTTTGGACAGGTTTTAAAGAAGTACTCCGAGGTCAAGTATCTTGGCGTGACTCTTGATGCCAAGCTTACTTGGAAATCCCATCTTGATCTGAGCATCAAGAAGGCCAAAATTCTATTTTGGCGTTTAAGGAGTTCAGTCAGCAAGTCCTGGGGTTTAAGCCCTAGCGCTGTAAACTGGATTTATACTAGGATCATCAGGCCAGTGGTCTCCTATGGAGCTCTTGTCTGGTGGCCCAGGGTTCGCCTTAAGACAGCCCAAGATGAACTACGCAAGCTTCAAAGGCTGGCGTGCATCGGTATCACGGGGTCCATGAGGACTACCCCCACAGCCTCTCTGGAAATCCTTCTCAATATGCTTCCCCTTCACCTCTTTATTGAGGAAGAAGCTATTATGGGAGCCTGTAGGCTCAACAACCTCGGCTGGTGGAAGCCCAAGCACTGGGACTTCAGTCACACCAAGCTTTTCAGTGAGTACAGCAGTACTTAGCCATCACTTACTATGGTCTCAGATAAGTCTGTTATATCATACCACTTCGACAAGCCCTTCAGCGTGCACTTTCCCAGTCGCGCTGTTTGGGAGACTACCCCAGTCCTTGGAACTGGGGGGAGTCCGTCTGGTTCACGGACGGCTCTAAGACGGACTCTGGAGTTGGTGCCGGGGTCTACTGCTTGACCAAAAAGTTTGGTTTTTAAGAGAGCCTTGGCAACTTTGCCAGCGTTTCCCAAGCGCAAATCATGGCCATTTGTTTATGCGCGGATTTCTGCAACAAGAAAAACTACCGCGGATGGACGATTCAGATTTATTCGGATAGTCAGGCCGCCCTCATGGCACTGGATCAGTGCCTTGTCGATTCTAGACTGGTGCTCAGCTGTCTGGATTTGCTGGGTTCTTTGGCTGCCCGCAACAAGGTTCAATTGCTGTGGGTGTCAGGGCACTGCAGATACCTGGGCAATGAGAGGGCTGATATGTATGCCAAAAGGGGGGGCTGAGGCGAAGTTCTTCGGACCTGAGCCTGCGGTTCCCATCCCCCATGGCATCATTCGCCATAGGATTCACTGCCGGATGTCTGCACTTCAACTGCAGCTCTGGCTTGACATGGATGGGCAGAGACAAGCCAAGGAGTTTGTCCCGGGTCCTTCTATCACTAGGGCAAAGGAACTGCTTGCCCTCACCAAAAGCAAAATTAGGCTGGTCACCAGTCTCCTCACTGGACACTGCCGGCTGAATAGACACCTGCACTTATTGGGCATCGTTGATGACCCACTCTGTAGGTTCTGCCGGGAGGTAGAGGAAACCTCCTCCCATATCCTCTGTAGCTGCGACTACCTCGCGGCCATGAGGTGTGAGAATTTCGACATGCATACTATGGAACCTCACCAGTTCTCTACTGTCTCGGCCAATCGGATTCTCCGATTCATCGAGGCGACAGGACTCTTCGCAGTCTAACCAGCTCGGGCGCACAATATACCCTTGGTATCGGTGCTCGACGCGGCGACGCGTCACCTCCTTCAACAATAACAATAACAATTTTGTTTTGTGACCAAATACGGATTGGTCAGTTTAAGGGTTAAAAAAAATGTTCTAGAAGTTTCTCGGGACAGGTACCAGGATAGTGACTCAAGGTCTTGTTGCTAGGGGTCTAAATAAGCGTGACATTTCTCTGGGTTCTTGGAAAATACTTAAGTTGCCAGGTATTTAATTTTGCACTGTGGATAGATGGGTATAGGATAGTTCTTGAAAGTTCTGTGTCAACATTGATGGGCTAGTTCCTTTTCTATTGTACGAAAGAATTTCTTTTCAGTTTATTCTAAAAGGGATAGGTTTAAGTTTAAAGGGCTAGTATTATCTTCATAATGTTAATTTAAGTTATTTTGTTATTAATTTAAAGATTAATCGAAATTTTAATATCATTTTTGAGTTAAGATGGTTACAGGTTTTACGGGGTATTTTAGTTTTTCCAGAATACTCTAGAGATCTAGCTTTGACTGTACATTATTGGTAATAACGTCATAACTTTAACCTGGGTTTTATGGGGTATTTTAATTATTCCAGAATGATCTAGAAAAATCAGTAGAGCCAGTGTTTTACGGGGAACCATTTCCCATTTGGGTTTTTAGATGAGTATATTTCACCCCCAGCACAATCTGGGGTTTAATCCTCTTTACCCATTTAATTAATACCGGTCAAATTAATGGTTCGAATTTTAATCTAATAAACATATCAAAATTCTGTTTATTTCTTGAATCGTAATTCACTCTATCTTCGCACTGAATTGTATGAACAACGACAGCCGAGAATCGAACACGCTTCATTGACTTGTCAATCAACGCCCCCTTGTAGCTGCGTGAGCGGGGTGCGTCAATCAAAGAAGCTTAACCTAAAGGTTCCCTATACACAGACCTCCATCTTAGATATCTTCTCATCCATCATTTTAACCCTTGCTCCTCGCTCCTCCCTCTTCCCTGCCTTCCACTGTATGTTTTGGTATCGGCAAGAAGACCCTACCATTAGGGTTACTACCCGATTAATCGAGAATAGTTTAGCCTAGTATTCGCGAGAATTAGGGTTAAATATTGGCGAACACCAGGCTTAACTATTAACCGGTGAGTAAAAAATCGATTTGGAATCGGTATTCGATTTGGAATAAACTCTTCGATTCGGATTTTAATAACGAATATCTTTTGGTATTCCGTAACCGGTTCGATACCCAAAAGTGGTATTCGCACAGCCCTACTAGATATGACCTAAACATACGGTGTTTAAAACTCAAACACTATTCCGACATAAACATGAGCATTTTAAAACATGATAAAAAATATTTTGCATTTTCGTATTAAAGCAAAAGGGTTATTTTCTAAACTTTTTCTGTGTAGACTGAAGAGAGCCCTTACTAGTTTTAAGTCAATATCTATTTGAGCTTAACCGTTGCAAAACTAAGCTAAAATAATTTTTAAATAAATAAAAGTTCTGAATTGAACATGAAGTATTTTATAATATGGATGTGTAGCAGTTCAAGAGCGAGGCTTGGCGTATATTTACATGTTATTGTCTTTGTTAAGATATATATTTCAGTTAATTAAAAAAATTCGTTTCAGTTTTTAAGTCTGAAGCTTCACAAATTAAAAGTTACGATATTGCTGAATTTGATTATATTTACTTTTTCCATTTTAAAAACGAAAGTAGGTTAATTCCACATGATGTTCCTTGAACTATATTGATCATCGACGAGTTTTAACACTAAATTTCTTGTAGGCCCTGTCAGAGCTATCGTAGCCAAACTAAACAGAGCACATATGTGCCGGATAAACAAATATATAATGTGTCAAAAAAGTCTGATGAATCCACATAAAATGTTGCAAAATTCGATAATAAAAATAGTAATTATTTTTCAAAAAGTTTATTTGTATTTACAAGAAGCGTGCAACGCCAAGAAAGGTTTCATTTGTACATCAATATTAATATTGAAGATATAAAGATGATATCTGAAGATATCGTGTTAATAAAACATTCGGCGTATTTAATGTGTATAATTTTTAAATTCGAATGTTCAGAAAATTTTCTTAACTTTTGCTCATTTGAAATACAACACGAGAGTTTTCCAGTTTTATTATAAAAATTTGCGTTACATATTTTTTGGGAAAAGCATATTGAAACATTTCATAGTAGAGATTCTTAACTCAATGCTTAACAATAAGAGTAGCGTTTCTTTCAGTGCCAAATCCAGAAAATTAATTTATTCCCATATCAAACTAGGATATAATTTAGTTTAATAAATATTAAATTCTCTGGTAGTAGCATTACGGTGAACTTTAATGAAAGGTTTTTTATAACAAACATGAACAACTAACAAGATGACTATATTTAAATATAAATAAATATAAATATAAACACGATATAATCATAAGGAAATATTCTCAATCATTGGATCAATCAGTCTCCAAATGAGGTTCTAGTGATTGAAATTAAAATAAATTTTGGAAAAATATCTCTAAGAAAGTTAAGGCCAAAGATATTGACATCAACAAAAAGAGCATGTAGAACGGAGCGACGATGCTACTGATGTCAATATTAGTCGATTCCTCCATTGGTTTCTTCCAGGTGACAAAGTCCATGGGATAACGGGATTCAAAGTCCAGATAGTTGAAAGTTTTACTTTCGAACAGAGTTTGCACGCTAAAACATCACGAAAATAACCGGATAGACTATATGAATTTCGATCAAATAAATACGGGTAAAAGTTTGAAAGTATATTATCTAATATAATAACGTTATCGGTGACTTTTATTCTTTATACCAATAATATAAATAGGTAATTATTTCTTTCTTGTATTTAGGTGTAATTTTATAAATTTCACACTTATAAAATTCTAAAAATTGTTTCACTAATAAAAGCTGCGCTATCGCCGAGTTTTTAAGGTTAAAATTGTTTGAAAAAATTGTTGAATCAATAGTATTTTGATTCGTATTTCGCGCAAATAATATGTGATGTGTTTTATTCTTAAAATATTTAAAAAAATACTCTCAAGAGGTATAATGCTTTAAAATGAACGTAATTATCACGTGCTTCTTGTTCCCTAAACGGTTTTCCCTGCTATTCGTCTTAAAATTAGTTTTCATTACGAAAGGTAGGAACCAAGGTAAAAGTAATGCTGACCTGGTCTGTCCGAATTCATCGAGTTCTGGAAAGCTAGTGATCCAAGAAGTATTGTAAATTACGCTCAAATAATCAAAGCGGACTTGTTCTTTAGAAAAATAAAAGCCCCCTTGGTCAGCAAAAAACTCTTTATTAGAGGGATCAGAGTTCAGAACTTCTCCGAATAGCCACATTAAATAGGTTTCGCTTATAATCAAGGCTTTCTCCCCTGAAATAACTGGAATGTAGCCTTCGAAATCCAGAAGGTCCATCAGAGTAATGAAATTTTCGCCAGTCAACCATTCGAACCATTTCTTTAAAACCTGGTCTTCGTTAGCCTAGAAGCGAAAAACAATGAATAATCTACCAAAACAATGCATTACTGGATGTGAGAATAGAGCAATATAATGAAAATGTAAAAAAGATAGTTGCACTTGTGCTCTAACGTTGTTGGGATACTGAAAATAACGGTTTCATGCCGCCAAAGTGGTACAAAAGTGAGAGGGAAGTGTTCTTACCAAAACTCTAAGAGCAGCGAAAGCCCCAACTCCTTCAATAATTAAAGGAGGCACTCCCGATTCAATTAGGTCCGAGAGGGTATCGATGTAATTGTAACTCTCGATCGTGAACTCCGTACACAAGTAGCAACCGAAGAAAAAGAGAATGAAAGTCAGTCCGATGATCCACGACGAAGCAAGCAAACGAGGTGTCATTTGGGGCAAAACGACAGGAAGTGCTAGACAGTGAGCCGAAAATTAAATACTCTCCTACTAAGTGTTATTTGTAGCAAAAGTAACAATTACCTTCATTACACATTAAGGCTGAGTAATGCCAGATATTTTCCACTGTATCGTGTGCCATACTTTTGAAAGACATGAATTTGTATCGGTTCATTGCGAAGAAATATAATACAAGCAAAACTTACACCATAAGAATGCTCAACCCGGTTAATGCCACTACCTAGAAAAACTCTAATGATAATTTTACGCGTTTAAGCTCACTTAAGAGAGTAAAATTCACTATATTATCCAAAGCTAGTAGAAAGTAAGGAAGTAGAAACGACTTTTTTGGGACCAGTGGTCACGATTATCGTCTTCGTAGTTTCGAATGGCGAGGATGGGCTGTAATTAGGCACCAGGTCGGCGAAGTAAGAAAGTGGTACCGGAAACATAACGCAATGTTTATCCTAAATAAACTCAAAATGTGGTAGTGCAATTTATAATTATCGTAGAACCCTTCTAGCCGAAAATGTTCCACTTACATAGAATTTTTCTGGATTCTCCAAACCTTGTAACAAATCGAAATACCCAATTTTGTGTTCGTTGAAAAGCGTTCTGAAAGTGGCGTACAATTTAAAATTCGACAATATATTTTTTTCGGAATGTACCTTTTGTTGAACGCTCTTCGTAGGTAATCTGCCGTGTCTTCGTATCTCGACACTTGATTAGACATAGTCCATGTTTGCTTCGGAACACATTTAAATATGAAAACTACGTTTTAAAATGATTTTTAAACTTTACCTTTAGTACCTCGATTGTGCCGTAATTTGCCGGGCACTCTTGCGTGTATCTATTGGAAGCCATTGTTACAGTTGAAATTCACTTAAATTTTTTTCTAACGCTTCTTATTATCAATTATATACCTGTATTTATAAAAACGATATTTTCCCAGAAATTCCATTTCATTTGTTCCCATTTTGTACGTCTGCAAAATCTAGAGTGTAATATATGAAACCGTCCAAGAGTGTATGTATATTGTATATTTTAGCCAAACAAACTGAATATTTTGCTTTGATTTTACGTATAAATCTGAATTTATACCCCTCCTTGGAATGGGCGAATAGCCACATTAATAAAAACTGTCTTTGTAGACAAAGACGAAAAAGGTAAAAGATGAATGTAGAAAATCTATTGCCTGAAGTTGCAGATATTAAAATTTTCACCTTTGAAGACATGATTATAAACATCAATTATTTTAAAAACTTTCTTATCTATCTGTAATTGGTAATCTAGTTTAATTTTCTCCAATTGGTAAGTGATTAACTATCTTAAATTGGTGATAAATTTTAATTATCTTTAATTGGCGATCAATTTTAATTATCTTTAATTGGGAATAAATTTTAATTATGTTTAATGGGCAATCAATTTTATAATCTTCATCTGTTAATCTAGTATAAATATCTTTAAAAGGAAATCTAGATTAATTACACTTTATTGGTAATCCAGTTTAATTAGCTTTAATCTGTACTGCGCAACCAAATTAGTTGGATAGACAAAAGTTAATCTGGTCTTTAAGCTAGATAATTGCTCAAACTATTTGTTTATATCCGCGGTAGAACGACGAAAGTCCAAGATTGGCTTTCTACACTACTTAAACCATGCTGAAACGTCGTAAGATCCACTGTTTCAGGGTAAACCATGTAAGTCAGAGCATGCAATTAAAACTATGATAAACAATAATTAGACTTGATTTTTCTTAATTATAAAAAATCGGCGCCTGTTATTAATAAGGGGCTTTCATCTTAGACCGTTTTAAATCTATCTAACAAATAGTTATTTTTGTAAGTGTATAAACAAAATATGTAAGTTTGGAAGTTTCCCATGCTACATTTTCCAGTTTTTGGTCAAAATCTGTGATTAATTTTAAGGAATTGAAAACCACCCTTAGCAACTTTATTGTTTTACTTTGGGGACCCTACACACTCAATTATTCGCGTAAAGAACGGGGGGCCCGTTGTTTAATAAACAGTATATAAAAAAGTTATCCAGACTAACATTTGTAGAAAGTTAAAATACAATGCCACAATATTTTTTTTAGGAAATTGAACACCGTTCTGGGGAAATTTTGGACAAATTTTGTGTGTTAAACTGAAAAAATATCTTGAATAACTCTTATTATTGCTCATAATGTTATTCAAACAATTAAAAAATAATTTTCTATTCGTATAACTTTAAAGGCTGCGTTTTTGAAGCTTTATATGTAATGTTTGGTCGTTTAAATTGTACCCGGTTTATGGACTCAACATCAACATTTCTATTGTGTCAAAAAATATATTCAATATAATTGAATAAATCATGTTGAGTTTAATTATGATATTTTTCCAATATAGTTAAAAGGTTTTTCCAAATATTGGGCATTCAACATCTTGTTTGATTTTTATTTTCACAATTAGTGAAACGTTTTGGGAATAGTCTATAAGATGATGAATTTTATAGGTGTCCCCCAGTTAATTTGAGCAAAATTTTGAGCGTCTTAAGGCCGCATTAGATGAACTAATGGAAGGCAAAAAAATTATTTGATTTGAAACATAATATACTACTGAGGCGTAACGTGAACTAGAGTAGAATTTTGGGTGAAAATTTCCCAGGATATTTGAAATGCTAGAACTTAATTTATAGAGATGGGCCGATACCAGTTTTGACCGATACTGATATCATTCGATACTTGGGAAACCGATACGTACCGATACCGATATTTTTCCCGATCCTTCGAATAAACCGATACCGATATTTTACCCGATCCTTCGAATAAACCGATACCGATATTTTACCTCATCCTTCGAATAAACCGATACTAAACCGATACCGATATATTAACCGATATCAATAAGAAAATAGATGGTATAATATAGGTTGTAGAGATGGGCTGATACCGATCCCATATCGGTACCAGTACCGATATTTGACTTTAAACGATATATCGGTATTGGTTGAAAATGAACCGATATTTTTCCTTAAAAAATATCGGGTAGAATTATCGGTTCATTTATAACCGATACCGATATATCGGTTAAAGTCAAATATCGGTACCGATACCGATATGGGATCGGTATCGGCCCATGTCTATTAATTTATATCAAAATGCGTCAGGTCACACCAAAAAATGAAGAAGAAAGGGGGAGAAAGGCGCCAGACACAGGAGAACGGAACAACCCTTTTCCAACTCTAAAGAGCTCAAAACAAAAAACTGCACATACAGAAAGGTTTTAAAGTGGCGCATTATAAACAAAACATACTCTTTACTAACACCAATCTGACTCCATTAGATGTTACCCAATAGAGTTCTTTTGGATAATTTTAAAACAATTAACTTATAGTCGTGTTCATTCGGGCTTGGTATAGAAGGGGTGCCTTCAACCTGTACTGACACAATAGGAAAGGTAGTGAAGCTTCAATGAACACGACTATAAATATTCTTGTAAATCTGGCATATGGTCCTGAAATGGGGTAAATAAGGACTTGAAATGGTGTAAATTTCAATGGTGTTTAAAAGGGGTTGTATTACACAGCAAACGTTGTGCTAATTATTGAAAAATTAAATATTTCACTCCATTTGGTTTAGTAACGTGACATACTTGGCGCAATTTTGACTACCTTCAAC
The DNA here is from genome assembly GCA_019434445.1 of Phalangium opilio. Taxonomy (NCBI): domain Eukaryota; kingdom Metazoa; phylum Arthropoda; class Arachnida; order Opiliones; family Phalangiidae; genus Phalangium; species Phalangium opilio. The sequence goes on along the minus strand of JAEQBA010002257.1, from coordinate 53,478 downwards.
ACGATTAAGCTTAGTAGTAATATACAAAATTGGGCAGATTGAATGAAAAGCTCATTAAATGTTGCAAAAATGCCTAATATATCCTTTTATTTGCAATAATATTTGAAAATGGTGCGAATTGATGCACTTTTTAAATTTCATTAATTAAATGGTGCCTTCTTTACATTTTTTATTTAAAATAATGGCATTTAAAAATGCTGCTTCAATTTCAAATTAGTTTAACACTTTTATTGTGGTTTCGAAGTTATTTTATTTCATTAATGTATCAATTGGACACTTTTGAACAAATGAAGTTTTTTTAGCCTTTTTTACACATGCATGGAAACCAATGCTTTTTAAAAAACTAGCTCAATTTTCAAATCATTTAACACCATTTAATGGTATGATAGTAGGTGTTTATTTTAATCCGTTCAGGTATAATTATCAAAAGATGCTTTGAACCCTTTTTGACTCAATTCAATTTAGCTAATGGTGTTAATAAAATATTGCACTATTTTCAGACGATTTCAACACCCTGTCAAGATGTAGAAATAGTGCAGAATAAAATTTACACGACCACACCACTATTTAGGTACCATAATTTTTTAGAGTGCATCTTAAGTCCATTAACTTTGACATAGTTTATAGTCTGCCAGCATAAACGATAGTATACGGAATATATAATAAATATCCTTGAAAAACAAACCTCGTTATTCAAAGCTGGAGATTATAATTATTAAATATTAGAACTATCAGAACGAACGGTACTTGACTATGAAAGGTAGGTATGTACACTAGTTATCAGAGAGCTGGTAACGCGATTCCACGTCATCTGCCCCTTTTATAAACCGAACTCAGTTATAAAATTGTACTGAAAACGAAAATAATTTCAGACCTGACTCTTCAAGCTTGGTAAGCTATGGAAATAGTTACTCAATTGTAGTTCTGAAATCCACTCTCTTTTCGACGGTAAGTAACACCTTAATGCTGATCAATATTGCCTAGTGTGCGAAACATTTTTCAATTAGGGTTTTAATGTTTAGGCTAATAGCTATGGAATCCATCTTTAGAAAGAAAGGCTTTATTATAGTAAAACAACTTTCCGAAATTAGACAATGCACCCTTTAAAGAATGAATACAGTTATAGGTACCATTATGGCATTTTTTTAATGATAAAACGTAATCGGGTCAGCTAATTTTCCAGCAGAGTGGAGACGAGTTGGTTGAAGCCTTGAACTTAACGCTGATGATGAAAAATATTTCGGTCTCATAATTTCAGGCGAAAATTGCAAAAATATATATATGGTGTCTGCATGTCCCTGATAAACATACCATAACCTCTACAGGGCTGGTAGGCCCTTGCTTATGTGACTTGACACCCGTTTGTAATGCTAAACGGAAAAACACCTTTTTAGGTTTAGCGTCCCTTAGTAAAAGCATTAAATTTTTTCCGGTTTTTAAGGGAAATATGACAAGTCTTACTGAAAAACTACAGCGAAGTTAGTTTTCGGAATATTCTCAAATTAACAAGCATCTATTAAATGAGAAATTTACCAGCTTTATTTTTTAATAAATGAAGTCTAAGCATCACGTAATTAAAAAAGTACGTGAAGAATTTGTTTTAAGTCAGAAGTCAGCCTAACTTGATAGCGCGCTTAAATCTATTTCTCCATTTTCGTTCGAATTTTGGCCGTCTTGATGCACCGATCAAGGTGCGGCTTCCATGTCAGTCTGCAATCGAAATTCACCCCCCAGGTATTTCACCAAGGAGGACTTTGTCAGGACCTGACCAAAAAAGGGGATATTATGGAACAGGTCTTTAGTGTTCTTCCTGGGTAAAAGGAACAAGGGCAGTTTCGCCAGGATTAACAGTGAGCTTAACCACTCGGCACCATTTTTTAAGTTAGAGAGAGCAGAGCTCATAAGCCTGGCGATAGTAGTCGGAAATTTCACGGTAATTACTATCGCCACATCGTCCCCATGCCCGAAGCACCGGTAACCCCCTACACCCTCGAGCAACCCCAAGAGCTCGTCCACCACCAGGCTCCACAACAGGGGGAGAGAACTCCACCCTGAGGGCAGCCCACGCTGGTGGTCACCCCCTGAGAGTCCCCAAGGAGGGACGCCGTCACCTCGCGGTCGGTAAGCATGGACTTGATCCAAAGGCCAAGAGTGTCGCTGATACCAAATCTCTTAACAGCTTCAGTAATAACCGTGCTGGAGACCTTATCAAAGGACCTTTCATTATCGAGGAAGATGGGCAGTGAAATTTCCTGAAACTCGAATGCCCTATCCAGGCAATTCGTAAGGCCGTGAAGGGCTGTCTCGGATATTCTGTTGAGTTGTTTTAAAGTTGCTAACTCTCAATTTTGAAGTTATCTAGTGTCTTCTGACAATTGAAGTTTCCACTTAATGCTATAAACAGACTATCTTCGTTAGCTGATATCGTAAATTAACCGTTGTCAATATCAAAGCTTAACTGAAATATCGTTACCAATATTTTTATCTCAATGAATCTAAAATAACAATATAATCTTTAATATTTAAAAAATATTCAGGTAATATTTATGAAATATTAATTAAAAGACGTAGTAATTGTCTCGATTATTAAAATAAATTTTCGGTAAGTTTACTCATACGAATGGCCAATTGATTCAAGTTCCTATTTAGAAACTAGTTCAAAAGAAACGAAAGTTATATTTATATTTCTCCTTTAATATTACAAAAAGTTAAAATTTCTATTTTAGACTTGAAAAAATTACGGGAGTTCGGCAATAATATAATGAAGGTTTCTGGTTAAGTCGGACAACATATTTTTTATCCGAAGGGCGTTTGTAAAGATCAAGCTGACACCTCTAAGGCAACCTAGATTAAAGATGATTGATGATTGATATGACTACAATTCTAACTCTCCTTTTATTAGGGCACAAATGAAAGGCTCTTTAACGAATACGAGCGAAGATTGGAAAAGTTGCAGCTGAAGGGGTATTATGATTCACGTTTAGCTTTCAACGAAGTAAACGCGGTCTATATCAGCATGTTTTCTCAATTGGAAATGTTTGGTCATTTGTACTACACATCGAGAAAGCCATTACATTACGGAAAAACAACTTTCTTGCCGACCTTTGGTTATTTGTTAATGTCAACTAATGCAACAACTTTCATGAAAAACGTCATAAACATAAGGTAACGTATTCTGCTAGTTTTAAAGAGACAAAAAGAACCTTTCATATCGATGGGCTCTCCAAAAACCTTTAATGAACTTCAAGCCCTTGAAAGAAGTAGAACATTCACGGTCATTTTGCATAAAGTAGTCACGTTCTAGATAACACAATCGTCCGAAGAAACCAGAATGTGGTTCGCCAGCTACCCCAATTAGATATAATAGATTTAGGGCGTTCTCGGATGAAACAAGGCTCAAGTTTTTATGCTGGTTTTATAATACATTTTTACAAAAAAAGAGAAAACTTTCACCGGGAAAGCCGTAGCCAAGAGCCACAGGGCTCCGTCTTGCTCTCTCTCGTACGTGCTCGACCTGGATGGTCAGTACTTTAACCCCAGCAACATGCTAGAAATTTATTCGAATTAACCTCATGTTTATCTCTTTATAATTTTTTTAATGTCGGTATCTTTCCCTTGTAAATAGTTCTTAATTTGCTTAAAAAAACGTGTCTTGCCTAATTCAATCGATGTCCGTATTTCATTATCGAGTTTTGCTTTAAATTCTGAATGCAGAATTCAGAACTTTTAGGAAACTGGACACCATAAACGACAGAACTATCTAAGGCGTGGTATTGCATGCTCAAAATATCTGAAGCAAAAACAAAGCATGGAATCCTCGAAGATGTCGTTCCATGATATCAGCGTCATGTTCATACTGTTCGCGGTTTTAAACATGCTGTCCATTTTTATCTTTTTCGTTGAAATCTGGTATGCGCGAAAGAATTCAAAGGTAGAGCAAGCTCTCAAAGATATGGAACTAGATATATACTTCAGTTGAATCATGGCCTATTGTTTCCTTGAAACTGCAATGGGTTGTTTCAAATACATTGACGTTAGAACATATGAAAGAAGATTAAAATGTTGAAGACTTCTTCTCAAACTTTGCAACAACGATATTCTTTGTTAGACAGCATGACTGTTAATGTCAGTCCGTTCTATAACTTTTTACTAAAAGAAAGAAAGCTTCGAAGCCATAACCCGATTACGATCAGACCTTTAACTACCACGAAATTGTTGTCGTTATGACAGTCGGTTCTATTAAAGAAGCTAAATGTTTTTTATATCAATGGTTATTAATTTTTCGCTCACTCTGAATCGTTAAAGTAGCTTTACGGATTCTTCAGAGGGGCACGAAAAGAAAAATTCAAATTTTAATTCATCTCATCTTCCAAAACGCTATATTCTACTACGTACGGTCTAGCAACACCTAGCGTTGAAGTAAGTTACTAGTATATCCAAATAGCACTATTATGAGTGTTTAAATTAATAAGATGTTTAATGCAAACAAAAGTCATTATTTATATGCGAGAAAAAAATCTACTATTCGTACTGTTTTCGTAAACAACTTAGTCTTACTAGTCGATTATTCTACTATTCTGTTATGGTAATGAATATATTCAATACTTCTAAAAAATTCTACTTCTTAACCAATACCATATACATATTAAATACATTTACCCCTCAAAATGTAACTTTCAGCAATCACGATTAACCACTTACCGTATCGTCGAAATGGCCATAAAAGCAACAACAATTAATGTGTAACATCAGAAGGGGATAATAGATAATGCTAGGTTTAATTCGACAAAGGATGCGTTAGATTCTTGGTGCGAAACTCATCCATATTATCTCAACATAAACGCCCTAGACTCGAACTAAGAGGGGTTAGTGTAATATAAAAGGGTTAAGGTTAAGTGAAATAATATGTGAGGATCAACAACTTACCTATTTACCTATAGCCCAGGACTTTTAGGGTTTGACCTAGAACATTTGAACATAAAGATGAAAATTGGTACATGTGTTGTTTTTGACCCAACAAAAAATATACTAAAAGTCCCCTGCTGTAGAGCGCGAGCTTTCGCCGCCATCTTGGAAAATGGCCGCCGGGAATGCCAGCTACAATGTATTCCACGTTCTTCTTCAAAAAATATGAAAATTGGTACACATTAGTATTGTAACCACTTGAACATCATGGCAAAATTTTATAGCTCTGTGTTCAATTGTTTGGCCGCCATATTTGAAAATGGCCGCCGTTAATGCTAGGTACAATATATTTCACCATGTTGTTGGAAAATTATGAAAATTGATTGGTATTACAATCAGAGCTTTGTGAACCTCATAGTAGAATATTAAGCCCATTAATCAGATAGTTTGGCCACCATGTTGGAAAATGGCCGCCATCAATGTCATATAGATACAGTATATGGTTCAAAAATTATGAAAATTGAAAATAATTATGTTGAAGACCGTCTAAGCATCATACTTGAATATTGAAGACGTGCTACTGATAGTTTGGGCGCCATCTTCGAAAATGGATGCTGGAAATGCTAAATATATTTCAAATATATAAATCTTTTTGAAATTCCTTTTTTGAATAGATGATTTTCATTAACGTAATAAACAACAAAAAATGGATATCTCAAAGTCGAAATTATAGCCGCCATCTTTAAAAATGGCCACATGAAAATCATAGCCCTAAATTCTGAAAGAAAGAAAAAGTTATTCTAAGCTGTTATTCTCAACATGTTGATTAGAGAATATGATTTAATATGGGTTTATACATTCTACTGTTGTTTAAGATTAGAATTTAGACAGATCTCTAGCATTTCATACATATTCATCGTCATTCTGAAGATTTTTCATAATAATTGCATGTCAGAACCCTTGATTAGGCGCTACACATAGCTGGGGGCCTTATAAGCGCCCCTCCCCATCATATTCCAAATTGAACCTGCGGAACCGCCGTCATGGCACACGAGATCGGCCAGCGGGCCCGAAAAACGCCACTTGAGCAGGTGAGAGAAGCTGGACACCGTCTGCCGCGAGCCCATTCAGGAGGTGGTCGGTGACAGGGAAGGATTAAGGCAGCAGAAGACTCGAGGAGACGGGGGAGTTCTCTCCAAGCACAACAGTGCCATACGGCCCAAACAAATAGTGTATACGCGACCCCTAGAGGCTTGCCAATAGCGGGGGCGAGCCAAGACAACACTTGGGCGTGGGCGAAGCGGCCGGGAAAAACCTTCACGGATTGGGATAAGGAACGGTCTGAACCAGGGGCGAACCCAAGGAACTCCCGAACCGTCACACCGAACTCAGGCCCCCTCCGCAACGACAAGTCCTTTGAGTTAAAAAGGTTAAAAGAACACTTCTTTCATTTACGTGCTGTAACTGGGTTTGGTTATGATAAGGCGTGGTTTAAAGTAATGACAGATAATCAACATTTTACTAATTTGTTGGGCTTTTTTAATGACCATATTGCATCTAAGGAAGCCATTGCTGCCGAAGAGAGATTTCTTTTCGCTTTTCTTAGGGTGATAATTGACACGTCCAAGCTTCAACTATGTAGATATTAGACGTATAATGGAACCCTTGCCACACATACTGTCAAGTCCTCATTTGATCTCGCTAAGTTTCATCCAACAACAGACGCCGCAAAACTGCATTTTTTCCGAGCGTATCTTCAAGTCCAACAATAGCTGGGAAACGATTTATTCCTGAACAGTGGGGATTGGTTCGCGATCGCGAAAGTCGAAGACCCATTCACACCATTCTCCTTCCGGCATCAGATGAACTTATAACACTCATTATTTGTACCTACAGTCTGCAGAACATCTTGTATAAAGAACTGTGAATGTAGACGATCTGGATTAGCTTGCTGGGCCATGTGTGGTCATTGGCAAGGTATTAGCCGTAATAAAAAAATCTTCAGGATGAAGAGAAATATGAACGAAATGTTAAAAATGTGACGTAAATATAATCCTTAACGACACTAGAATGTTTACACCCCATATAAAATGGTTTTTCCTAACCAAAATCCGAGTAATATGGCATTCCTTTTTTTCAGATTTTAGATAGTAATATTTCAGCGACCATTTTTGAAGACGGGTCAAAAATTTAGACTCGAAGATAGTTAATTTTATGACATTTAATACCTTCATGAAAATCATCTACTCAATAAAAAAATATTGAAAAAAATTAATATATCGGTAATATATTTGGCATTTCAAACAGTCATTTTCGAAGATGGCGCCCAAACTATCAGTAGCACGTCTTCAATATTCAAGTATGATGTTTAGACGGTCTTCAACATAATTATTACCAATTTTCATAATTTTTGAACCATATACAGTATCTAAATGACATTGATGGCGGTAATTTTCCAACATGGCGGCCAAACTAACCGACTAATGGCTTCAATATTTTACTATGAGGTTCACAAAGCTCTGATTGTAATACCTATCAATTTTCATAATTTTCCAACAACATGGTGAAATATACTGTACCTAGCATTAACGGCGGCCATTTTCCAATATGGCGGCCAAACTATTGAACACAGAGCTATAAAATTTTGCCATGATGTTCAAATGGTTCCAATAATAATGTGTACTAATTTTCATATTTTTTGAAGAAGAACGTGGAATACATTGTAGCTGGCATTCCCGGCGGCCATTTTCCAAGATGGCGGCGAAAGCTCGCGCTCTACAGCAGGGGACTTTTAGTATATTTTTTGTTGAGTCGAAAATAACACATGTACCAATTTTCATCTTTATGTTCAAATGTTCTAGGTCAAACCCTAAAAGTCCTGGGCTATTTGTGGAATGGCCTAAGACCAGCAGATGTCGGTGGTAAAAGCTAATATGACAGATTGGTCTACACGAGGAAAGTACGGAAAAACAATTTATTATGTAGCAAGCTACAGTCCAATGTTTACCGGCGGATGAGGGAAATATTTACCGTAGCAAAGTGCAATTTTCCAAATTTCCGTGAAAACGATGAAATGTGAATGCGCTTTGGAAATTGGGAAAACGTTTGGTTCGATTTGCAATCTGCTAACTCTACTATCTAGCGTGTAAAAACAGACGGGCAGACACCTCGGAAATAGTACCTCTCCATGATATACGTCACTCGGAGAGGCAAAAAGTTTTCTCCAAATACCTAGCAAGCAAGTTTCTCATTGCGCAAACTCGATTATAAATTAAGATATCACTACAGTCACATCCCTTTAAGGTAAATATTTAAAATTCTGAGAATAACTTTAGTTAATTTGAGTCATTTCATACTTCATTACAGTCTAACTGCTCTTGGCTAGGGAAAGGAGGGAACCCTAGGCGCCTATTGCCTAGGGGCCCCTGAGTGTGTTAATCCGGAAATGGCACCTGCTGCAAAAACAATCACCGAAAATGACAAAAGCGAAGAAAATGTTATACTCTTGGTTGACGAAATCCAAATTAAGCGTTCATACGAGTATGATGCTGGATTATTAACTGTATTGGGACGTTCAACATTGCCCAACCCTGCAGTAGCTACCCAGAGATTAGTGGAAAGGGTTCATTCGGCTTGCTCCAAATGGAAATACATTCTTGGTTGACATCAGTATAGACAGTGTTCATCTGAATAATTTCACGACGGACTGTATAAAAGAACCCCTCATTGGGAGGCGCATTGCGTGGGGCCCATTTGGAGACAATTGCAAGTCCGTTATGCATAATTGCCCCAATTCGTGAATGCGTAACCTAACTTACATATGTATGAGATTCAATCATGTGGTCACACTGTCACAGGGCAAAATGCGCGCAAAACATAAATAGAATATAGAGCGCCGTATTTTCAAGAGAAAGGTTGCATTTCTTGTTAACTATTAAGCTGACTTATCGATTTTAAAAAGCCCAGGCCTGATACTGAGTCACTTTTCTCACTTAAAATCACTTTTTTTAAATTCGGTCACTAAAAGTCACTTTTTCGAAAATTAGTCACTATTTATCACTTTTTTTAGGTTTCTTGAAATTTATCTTTTAAATCGGGAACGCGTTCTGTGTACTGTAGGAAACCGCCTATATTTCAGTGCTTTCCGACGACAATCTAATAGCGTTTTCCTTTGTGTCCTCGCGGAGCGCTCCCATGGAGGAATAAAACTAGGAGATCCTATTCTTCAAAAACAGTCTTTAACGAAGCTGGAAAATACTACTACAGTTTTTATTGCTCCTTCGGAGCGCTCCGCGAGGACCCAGAGGAAAACGCTGGCGCAAGGCTCGTAGAGAGAAAAGGCCTGAGGGAGCTACGGTACTGTTACTGCTGTAGCAGGTGTTTTTTTGGGAGGGGGCAAAGTTAAAATCGTCTGCTATTGTTAGCTTTCGCGCCGAATCCCGAATCTCGGCGTTTAGCAGTAGGAGAATCGGCGGTAAATAAATGTATCTGGTACGTAACTTTATTAGTTTAATTATTTATTTTTCGTAATTTATTATAGTTGTTATTTAGTTATTAAAATTAAATTATATGTCTGTTCTAGAATTGAATGCACTCAATATAAAATGGGAAAGTGTTGTGTAAACAATAACTGGTTAGGTAAGGATGACGGCCAAGGCCGCATTATAAATACCTGGGCGAAACAACATACCAAGCATGAAATTTTTTGCATGGTTTGCAAAAAAACCATTAATGTTGATAAGAAAGGATTCCAAGCCATAATCCAGCACGCAAGTGGTGCAAACATTTAATAAAATGTAAAGCCAAGTTGTCCGAGAAACAATTACATCTAGTCGCTGCTGCAGAATCTAGTCAAAATGCTCCTCTGTCAGAGCAACCCCACTCTAGTGAACCTCAAGGAACCATGAAATTATACAATGTAAAGGAAAGTGCAATCAACGCGGAACTTATATGGAGTATGAAAGTTGTGGCCAGCAACTTTTCTTTTGCGTCATGTGATGGTTTAGCCAATACTTTCAAAGCCATGTTCCCAGGTTCCGTTCCGGATGGATTTTCTTTAAGTAGATCAAAGGCGAAGTACCTAATTACTGACGCTCTTGGGCCGTATTTTAAGAAAGAACTCCTGGATGATATGAAAGGTGCCTATTACACATTAGCTTACGACGAAACTACAAATAGCGGTGGCCACAAAGAACTTCAAACGACAGTTAGATACTGGTCCAAATGCCAAAGCAAAGTAGTCTCTCAACATTTGGAAACTTTCTTTATTGGGAAAGCTACCGGCGAAGATCTATGTGTGAAACTCACATTAGCATTAGATAACGCCAATATTCCTATGAAAAATATGTTGATGCTCAGCTGTGATGGACCAAACGTGAATAAAAAAGTCCAGCGTTTGCTGTCGGAAAAAATTCTTCTTACAAGACCTCAAAAACTTTTAAATATTGGAATATGCAACATTCACGTGGTACACAACGCTTTTCTGAAAGGCTTACAAGAATTGGGAGACAAGGCGTCAGGTCTGATCTACGCTGTTCATCATTATTTTGACGGTTGGCCAGCAAGATGGCAAACTTTCAATCAAATTCAACGACAAGTGAATGTTCCCAACCATAATTTCACCAAGCATGTTGCATCGCGATGGCTCACAATAGAAATTTCAGCTGTAAGGCTCTTGGAACAATGGGAGGCAGTTATCAACTACTTCTTAATTTACATTCCCAAAAAGGAATCTAAAACAACTGAATCTTATGGTTACAAGAAGATTGCGAATTATCTCAAGATGCCCACAATGAAAGCGGAAGTATTATTTGTCATTTCCAGCGCGAAAATTTTCACAAAATTTACAGGAACCTTTCAAAAATAAGAGCCTTTAATTCACTTATTACACAGCGAATTGAATAAGCTGCTTACTGTTCTAGTAAATAGGGTGTGCAAAACTGGAACTTTTCAACAATTTGAAGCCATTTCACCTGAAAAATTCAAGGAAGAGAACTACTTGCCAATGAAAGATATTGTGTGTGGAGAAAATGTTGTTGAACAACTTCAATTGAAAGCTACGCAAAAGGAGCAGATTTGTTTTTTCAAATCTGCCAGGGAGCATTATGTCAAAGCATGCGTACACATTCTTGAAAAAGCACCAGTATCGGCCAATAACATCATTAAGTACTTCCGTTGTCTCCAACCGGCAAAAATTGAATCAGAAAAAAGCTGCCATGATGTTGTCTCTATTGCCAGAGCCTTTCCTTTGGACATCAAGACTGATGAGTTGGTGGACGAATGGAAGTTACTAAAACTTGACAAAATGTCAATGACCAAACCTTCAAAGCAAGAAGACGAACGTATTGATGTCTATTGGAGCCATTTTATCTCCCTTAAAAACGAAATGGGCAATGTAAAATACCCCAATGTATCGCAGCTTGTCAAAGCTGCTCTTTCTCTTTCTCATGACAGTGCAGATGTCGAAAGAAGATTTTCTAAATCAGGCAAAGTACTAACTGAAGAAAGAGCTAGTATGGGGGAAAGAACATTGAATGCCATATTAACTACGAAAGATGCCTTGCAACTTTTTAACAACAAACCAGAATGTGTGCCAGTTACCAAGGAACTTTTTGCATTAGGACGAACAGCTCGAAAAAGTTACCAAAATTATTTAGATGAGGAAAACCGTAAACTGTCAAAAGAAAAAGAAGCATCGCTTGAAGCAGAAAAGAAAAAAGCGGAAGTGGAAGAAAATTTAAAGAAAATTCAGAAAGAAGCTGTGGAAATAAAGAATAAAGAAACAAGAGTTGCGAGATAAACGGATTGAAGAAGATCGAAAGAGGAAGTTGGCCGATCAACTTTTCAATGAAGCCAATAAACGGCTAAGAAAAGCAATAAGTGATAAAAACTTTAATGAAGTCGAGCTAGCGCAAGCCATGCTTGCAGGTGTAATGAAGGTTAAGGAGGGGGAAGATGGAGAAAAGAAATCCGCTGACGCTATTCAAAAAGAAATAGACAAGAAAAAATCGAATCTCAATACGTCTTTCTTGAAAAAATGCTGATAAAATTTGCAGTTCCTATATTATTATTTTAAATAATAACCAATTGCCATAAAAATGTCAAAATGTGATTATTAATTGTTATAAATGAGAAATATTGCTTTAACAGCATTAAATCAGTATTTTTTCCACTTTGAAAAGTTCATTTGCGATATTTTTTAATCACTATTTAGTCACTTTTCAGTTACAATTTTTAATACTATTAGTCACTTTTTCACTATTTTTTAGGCTGTAAGTGAGTATCAGGCCTGAAAGCTGTAATTCTCAACATGTTGATTAGATTGAACCAGCGGAAACGCCGTCAAGGCTCACGGGATCGGCCGGCGGCCCCGACAAACGCCCCTTGAGCAGGTGACAGAAGCTGGACACCGTAAGCGGCGAGCCCATCCAGGAGGTAGAGATGGATTAAGGCAGCAGAAGGCTCGAGGAGACGGGGGAGTTCCTTCCGATCATAGTAATGCCATACGGCCCAAAACAATGTGTCCACGACCCCCAGAGCGCTGCCAATAGCGGGTTGATCCAAGACAACACCTTGAAGGGGGCGAAGCGGCCGAGCAAGGAACGGTCTGAACCAAGGGTGAACCCAAGGAACTCCCGATCTCGGGCCCCATCCACCTCGACAAGCCCTTTTTCTCTGCTCCATCACAGCTAGTACCGCGACAATTTCCATGCACTGCTGAGCAAACGGATTCGGATCGCCTACATCCACAGTTCTTTACACCAGATGTTCCGCAGTTACAGATAATAGGGGCAATTCTCTAACTTTTTAACCGAGTTATAGCAAGTGACAACTATTGTGTAAAGGGTTGTTGTCAACCTCGTGCGTTCTATGAGAGCGCAATATATAAATCGGTAACGGAACTGTATCGAATTTTGCTCCTAATATCCCTCTAACATCAGGTCTTGTAACAAGTATAAAGAACACCAACTAATAATATTGTTTAACCTTTAAAAATTATCACATCTGTTTCAATGAATAAGGTAATATTTTATGGTTTTTATTGTTTGAAACTTTACCTCATATTGCAAATTAAACACCTTTGCACATTCTTTAATAAAAGTTTCAGCTGATATTAATAACCATGATTTTGATGGAATACTGAGTAATGATACAGCTTGAGAAGGTTCATTAACTTCGGTTTGAATTTCTTTACTTTCCTTAACACCCATGACAGGAACAAATTGTTGAACATACCACGTTTTCAATAAGCATTGACTTGCCACAGATTGTAAAGTTTTATATGAAGGTACTGATTCTGCTTTCTGTTCACTATTTTTATTGAACTCGATCGAAATACAACATTGTGTTGACACAGTTTTAAGCGTTTAACCATTTATATTCTTTTTGGTTTGCACATAACAGGATCGAATTTACCGGGTCAGTTTGAGTGGATACGACTTGCCTCAATATATTTTCACTGGTACTAGTACTCTTGTCAACTTTGTGAAGTAGCAGTTTAACTTTCGCCACTGGCGTAGGCTCAAGTTTGGATTCTGACAGATGAAAATTACTTTGCGTTTGAGCACAGACAAACTGAGCATTGTCACGGTTTTAACAACTTGTTACGTACATAAAACAAATTAGACCAAATGTTGTAATAGGCAACCTGATAAGGAAAACAATGTAGTCTATTTTACATCTACTAGATATCTATCGTTATCTCCCACCAACCGAGTCATCCTATAGATTACCCCTCGGGACGATAGGCATTCCAGTTCCACTCCTCGGCCCGAACAAAACTATTGTACGCGAATACTGTCTCGAATATTCAAACAATAAACTGTTAGTTTTAGTTAAATCTGTTGGTTCATTTATTACACAAGAACACAACAAATGGCGACGGAGGCGAGATAGCAAATCGAATCGCATCTACGACAACATCCAAGACTACAGTCACGGGCTTTCACGGCGGGAACAGAATCCAGTTTCGGTTACTGACTATAAACACGCCGCGTTCAGTGAAAAATATAGGCCGACTCTGTGGCACGTTTACGCGGCACCTCACACCGTGCTTTAAACAACCCAGACCTTCTCGCGGGCGTCGAGACTACGAATTCAACGTCAAACGAACAAGGCGATGGCAATGGCATTAGTCGGTAAATTGAACATTTTCGACAACAAACTTGAGTCATGGTCCCAGTATGCAGAACGCCTCAACGCGTATTTTCTCGCGAATGCCATCACGGATATCGAAAAGAAGCGCGCGATATTACAAACCGTTTTGAATCCCGAAACATACACCCTTTTGCGCGACCCGATTCGGCCGGATACCGTAGACTCAAAAACATACGATTAGTTAGTCACAGTCTTAAACGCGCATTTTAACCCCGTGCCTCTTCGGTGTTTAGCGCGTCTCCGTTTCTACCGCCGAAATCGCCAGAACGGGAAGACTGTGGAGGCCTTTATTGCCGCACTTCAGACACTTTCGGAATATTGCCAGTTCACCGACCGTGACAAAATGATTGTCGACAAAATCATTTTTGGCATCAATAACGACACGATGCAGCAGAAACTTATAGCTGAAGAAGAAGAAAAACAGTCAATCACTTTGGCGAGAGTGAAGACCATCCTACTAGCCATGGAAAACGCGAAAAGAAGTCTAGGCGAGATGAAAGCTGAAGAAGCAAACAGTGGAACGAGTTACGAAGTACATCGGATTCAGACGAAAACTCCCTACTCCGAAAAAAAAGCCGCGGAACGATAGCGGAAATCGTCAACCGAAACCGTCGCATAGACACCAAGCGCGACACCACTCGAATTCACGAGAAGAAAATCAGGTTCAAAGAAAACCTAAACCCGATTTCAACCAGTGCCTGCGCTGTTCAAGTCCTAATAAGGGGCCCGCCTGTCCATACACAGACGCGACTTGTTTGCGCTGCAACCGTCGAGGTCATATTGCCAAGGCCTGTTTGAATCCGGATGATTCACTTTCCGTGCGACCATTACCGCGGAAACCATATCGTTCACATCACGTCAATACCGTGAAAAACGACACCAGCGACACCGCTCACGATCAATACGATGAGTACTCCCCGGACACATACCATATACGGTACGCAACACCTACTCAACCCTCTACAGAGGATTCTTCGGAAATACACACCGTCACCAACGTTCGACTTCATCAGACGAAGCCGTACCCCCACCTGATATCGTCACTCTGGAGGTCAATGGTACACCAGTCACCTTCGAGATTGACAACGGCTCAGGCTTTACCATGATGACGATGAGAGACTATGACAAAATCGAAAACCAACACGCCATGAGATAGTTTTCCCGGAAACTAGAATCGTATACCGGAGATGCCATAGACATAGTCGGTCAAACAAGAGTAACAGTCGGATTCAGAGGTCGGGAAACTAGTTTACCGCTTATGGTCGTAAAAGGGACATAACCTAATCTCTGCGGTCGCCAGTGGTTATACTCTGCACTTGATATTTTGCCAACATTTGAGAACCACAATGCGCCTTGTAACCGCATCATCAGTCAACACGATTCAGACCTGGATGCCCTACTCGACAATCATGCTGAACTTTTCACGCCTGGACTGGGTACTGTAAAACTAAGGCGTTACGGCGAAACTCCACCTTAAGGATCAATTTACACCGAAGTTCTGCAAGGAACGCACGATCCCTTACGCCAGACAAGAGGCCGTCGCCGCAGAGATCCGCCGGATGGAGAAAGAGGGCATAATCACAAGAGTAAACTACTCCGATTCGCATCTGTGCTGACTACAAAACAACTTTAAACCCTCAATTGAACATCGATAAATACCCGCTACCAAGACCCGAAGACATTTTTGCCAAGCCGACTGGGAGTAAATTCTTTTCAAAACTAGACCTAAGGGAGGCCTACAATCAAATAGAGCTCGATGAAGACTCAAAGAAGTACACGGTGATAAACACATCTCCCGGCCTATTCAAGTTCAACCGCTTACCCTTTGGCGTCGCCTCGGCATCAGCCATCTTCCAGCGTATAATGGAAGTAATATTATCAGAGGTCAACCAAGTCACACCGTTCCAGGACGACACTCTAGTTGGCGGCTCCTCCCGCCAAGATCATTTGTCGATCCTGGATACTTTTCTTGCCAAATTCAAAGAGTATGGTCTGAAGCTACGAAGAGAAAAATGTAAATTTCTACAGCCAGTCATTGAATTCTTGGGCCACAGGCTGGACGGAGAGGGGATACATCCCCATGAGCAGACGATACTTGCAATAATGAACGAACCCACGCCGGATAATATAGAGACCTTACGCTCGATTCTTGGTTTGGTAAATTATTACGCACGATTCTTGCCTAACAACGCCATGAAGCTTGCTCCTCTTTATGATCTTCTCCATAAAACACCCAATGGACGTGGGAACCCAAACAGCACGCAGCCTTTCAGGAAGCGAAGAATGCTCTTAAGACGTCTAACCTACTCGTACATTATGACCCTAAAAAGCCAATAACTCTTGCCTGCGACGCTTCGCCGGTCGGTATTGGAGCCGTTCTTTCGCACCAGATGGACGGCCACGAGAGGCCAATTGCCTTCGCTTCACGGACCCTGTCTCATGCTGAAAAAAATTACTCTCAGCTCGACAAGGAAGCCTTGGCCATTATCTTTGCGGTGAAGAAATTCAACGATTACTTGTATGGCACTCACTTCACTTTATACACGGACCACCAACCCTTGGTTACGCTGATGGCAGCCATAAATCAGTCCCACAAACGGCCGCGGCTCGTATCCAGCGATGGACATTACTTCTTGGAGCTTATTCGTACACCTTGTAGTTCCGGAAAGGCACGGCCAACGCAAACGCACACGCAATGAGTCGACTACCTTTGCCTATCACCAATACCGAAGTGCCTGTACCTGCGGAGTATGTGTTCGTTGTACGAGAACTGGAAAACAACACACCCATCACGCCAAAACAAGTTAACGGAGCGACTAAACAAGACGACACTTTGCAATCACTGGGGAAATTCCTGCGACTGGGTTGGCCAAATCAAGATAAGGTTCCTCCCGGCCTTTTACCATACTTTCGCAGACGCAGCGACATATCAAACTTTAATGGGCTATTCTTGATGAGCAAGCGCGTGGTCATTCCTGAAGCATACCGACGAAAGATGCTTGACGAACTCCACGCTACCCACATTGGCACTGTCCGTATGAAAGCCATTGCCCGTTCGCGAATTTGGTGGCCTGGAATCGACTCCGATATAGAAGAAGTATCTCATAAGTGCGGTACCTGTAACGAACAGGCCGCATCACCGAATAAGACGTTCCACCCATGGCCAGAAACAAACGCGCCTTCGTGTCGGGTCCATGCCGATTTTGCTGGTCCCATCGATTTCAAGTACCTATTGAAAGTCGTCGACAATCACACAAAGTGGATGTAAGTCTTTCCAACGAATCACCAAACATCACAAACAGTCATATCTCGAATGCGTGAGCTTGTATCCCGTTTTGGCATAATGAGGTTGCTTGTGACCGATAACGCAACTTGCTTTACCAGCCAAGAATTTACGGATTTTACAAGAAGCAACGGCATTCAACACACCACAACTGCCCCTTATCACCCGGCCTCCAACGGTCAAGCGGAGAGAGGGATACGGACGGTTAAAGAAGTCCTTAAAAAAATAGCTGGTCAATTTGGTTCCCTGGACGAACGAATCGCACGCATGTTAATACAGTATCGTCAGGCTCCCACCAATTTCGGAAAGTCACCAGCAGAATTAATGCTCGGAAGACAGATCACGACACACTTAGATTTATGCCATCCAGTGATCTTCGCCAAAGCCGCCAAACCCCGACACGAGCCAGTATATGAAATAGTTGACTCTGTCTATGCTCACAACTACGGAAGAGAAAATAGGTGGCTCCACGTCACCGCACACGTAGGTCAGATGATGTATGTCGTAGCGACTGACCTTGGAGAAATTCGCCGTCATCAGAACCAGGGAGAAAGGGGGAAGCCGCCTAATGCTAACAGAACACCTTATCTAGCGGGAAGGGGTTGAAAACGGGGGTATGAAATACTATGTTCTCTCTCTCTTTACCTTGGGTCATTCGGTGGATCATTGAGCATGCGCGAAGTGACACCACGAGAGATAAAAAATTTGGATTTTGCGCAGTAGAGCTCGCGGTAGTCCGGGCGATATTACCCCCGTTGGCTGGGAAATTTACTTCCCCCACCCAAAAGAGAGACACCTCGTGCTATTCACGCGGCATCTCCCTGATCAGAACCAAATGAGGATCCGTCGAACCGAGGACGTATCTAAGCCCATAGCTGTGCCGGACGACGATTACTTACTATGGGAAAATGTGAATTTATTTTTTATAAATTAGTAAGGCTTTGACATAAGTTAATCAGTTTTGGTGTGGTGGCGCAACAATCGCAAAACCGACCTATTTTGTACATGTACTGCATTGTAATATTTTCACTTCTTCGTTCACTCCTCCCGACGCCGCCGACTCATAGTAACGCGATCGATTCGATGTAATTTTTGATGCACTTAAATTAATTAAACTAACTCTTTGAACTTAATTTTAATATCTTTTATTTTCGTAGTTATTTGAATAAAAGATCTGCCCTCAACGAAACTAAACGCTAGTTAGTAATGACAGCTGTCAAATCTATGTACAGTAAACGTGAACCAAAAGGGGGCTAGCGTAATATCCTTACCTCCCCAGTTTCTTAACTTTAACTGCGCGTGCGCTTCAAGGCTGCCGGTAGTTTGTGACTTTAGCATCTGAGGGTTTAGAACCGAATGATAATTACTGAATCGAACGGAATACTACAATCATTACAACAGTCTTGTCGTAGGCAGCGGATGAATCGCGCGCGTCGCGAATCAATAGCAAATTTTGTAAATTAAGGAACCGGGCCGTGCGGGGCTCTGCTGGCAAGTTCACCCATACATACATTTTTTATTGAACAACCGACCCTGCTAAAACCACCGCGTTTACAAGTTCATAAATGTTAGGTATTTTCTACCAGCCATTGTCAGAAAGTTATTTCTTTCGTCATATGTAAAGGATATTGTCCAAAAATTTGTAGGCTCGTGTTTTTACCAGAGTGCAGACTTTGTGTGCAGAAAGCGATATGTTCCATAAGTATGACACTACGTATACTTCGCAATGCCAGAGACTTACATGGAACACGCGCTATCAAAAGTATATAGATATATAAACAAAAAGTACACCTCGTTGACTCTAGGCTGTCGCCGTGTAATATGATAAGCCCTCCTTTATCTTAGAATAGTGTCGACATATTTCTGCGCGTGATTATCCTTAGGTTCATTCTCGACCGTGGCACGTACAGGGTACGAGCCTTGAATAGGCTAATAAAGTAGCAGACGCTATTTGTAGTATCAAGAATTAGTGTTTGGATCATCAGCATCCTGAGAAAAGGAATAACCTTTTATTTGTAGGAGGGGCGCACGCATACAAGAAAACTATAGACGCGAGTCACGCAACAGGGAAACGCTCAGTTTCTTCTTAGGTTTTCGCGCCACTTTTTCCCGCCTGTTCGTTAAGTTTCTAGCCGTTTCGGAGTGTAGTTTTAAAAGCGCTATGCAGGATTGACTTCATTTTATTTTAATAAATTAGTTAAAATATGAGTAAAAAGCAAAGAAACGCGCTGTGAGTGACGAATTTAACGAAGAAATTCTTCCAACTGGAAAGGAGATTTTCGATGAACTATCTAGTGTTGAAGGTAAGAAAGCGATTCTGAAATGATAGAAAACGAACAAGGTATTAAAGTTGATGAAATGGGCGAAAACAATGAAGTACATAAGATTTTGAATTGGCAGAAAACTCGGCTGATAGAAACTCTACGGCAGGCATTAAACACGCAAATCATTCAGTAAGTAGCATTTGGAAGTTGGTGAGGTTGGAGATGGGGCTGAATTCAATATTTGCCACTCCATCATTAAGACAAAGAAGAAGTTGGTAAATCCCTCAAGTATCAGAAAGCATGTTCAAAATAAACACCATGTTGATTTTAAAAGAATGACTTCTCGAGAAATATCTGTTGACTTAAAACGTCAAATGAAAATGGATGAATTACATCAGTTCTGAAATTGCATTCTGCAACTCAGCCAGAGGCAGTTGCTATACTGAAAAAATTTGTCTGATGATGGCACTTGATTATCAGCCATTTAGTATTGTGAAAGACATTGGTTTCCAGAAAGTTGTAAACATATGCGACCCAAGGTATAACATTCCTTCAAGAATCACATTCTCAAGGACCACAATTCCAAATATCTACTTAAGGACAATGAATTCCATTAAGCAATATCATAACGCAGCTGTTGAAGAAGGAGTGGAGTCCCTTTCATTTACCACAAATTGTTGGAAATGTAAGAATATAGACAGCTACTCAAGCCTAACTTGCCACTTTGTAAAGAAATATTTCAAGCTAGAAGTATACACAATGGGTAGCATGCCATTTTAGGATCGACACTCAGCCATCAACATTAGATTCGCCATTCAGAAGTACCTGCAATACATGTTCCCAGTTGCGAAACTTTAAAGGAAAAGGCCATCTAACTTTAAAACTATTTTCTAAAGAGTATGCTTTAATACCTTGCAATTCCTTCAGTTGATCAAGATTATCTTGTAACCGATTTGCTTTAAAAGCTGAGGTATACAGAGTCAGAAATAATGAGACAAAATTAGTTGACAAAATTCTATCCCGTTTTATTTCCAGGTTCTGATTAGGTAAGTGTTTACATTGAAATAATAAATAATTTTATGGGGGTTAGTTAATTTAGTAATAATTATGATAATGGCTATATACAATGCAGTACTTAATCGGGGAAGCGCCAGTAGGGAATGTCCGTTAAATAAACATTACACTTACAGTATTTAGAAGAGCCATGTGAACGATGTCTGTTGGTCTTGTTTAAACGGTAGGCGGCTAGACTGAGAAGCGCGCGGAATTCACTAAGTTGCAAACTAAACCGTTAGAGGGTCGGAAAGGCGACCGTCTATTGCTGCCGGTGATAGATGTCAATCACTCGGGTGTTAAATAGGAGATCCCACTGACTAACTTTCTAACCGAAGTACCACGGTCCACGGATGAACTAACCAACTAACTAACCACTGCTCCCACGGCTGTTCAGGCTATATATACTTTCCCTTATCTCTAGTTAGGCCTATCTAGACTAGGGGGCGCTCAAGTAGTGCAATAGTGCTCCCCTCTAGCTAGAGACTCCATCGGATTAGAATGGATGTAGGCTTAGGGTTCAGTGAGATCTAATTTGGTGCCTGAATGGGTAAGTCTAAATGTTTGGATGTTGTTTGTGAAGGCCCAAATGTAGCGTTCCGCTACATCCCCCCACAGACTAAAAAAGGACATGCTATCCTACTGGCGCCTGTCTGCTTAATAAGGGTGATAAAAGTGTCTTCCCGACGGAAGGTATACATGCTTTCTATCAACCCTCCTCCTATACGGGCAGTCCCCATACATGGTGCGGGCACCCACACCGGTAGCATACTAACCCACCCGCAGTGGCTCGGGGTGTTAGGAGCGCCGTCAGATTCATGGGCATTGCCGGAGTCGGCAGCAAGGCCGAAACTTGGCCTGAAGAAGGAGGAGGCGTTGGTAACAAAGCAACTGCAGATGATGGTGGAGGTGGAAGAACCGGTGGTGCCAACCGTCGCAGGAGTGCCCCTCGAGAAATACCTCGAGAAGGCACTCCAACAAGGGTTGGCCCGCCACTAGGACGGTGACGCTGGTAGGCTTCACCCACGGTGGTTCCTCTGCCCGCCAGAGAGCGATGACTGGTCAACAGCGGCAGACGCTGAGGGCTCTCCTGCCTAACCGGCGATGGATCTCGTCCGGCAGACGGTAAGATGGGAGCAGGGGCCACATTCGAATCCTCGTTGGCGATGGGAAGAGGCAACGGCGGGGATGTTGATTGATGTCTGGGGTGGCGGTTTGCTGAAAAACGTCGTCGTCCCACCCGGACGGCCTCGATACCAGCCGACGGGAAGGCGGTGACAGCGACATCCCGGGTTGAGACCTCCGGTCGTGCCACAACTGTAATTAATTCCGTAGCGACGGAAACGGGTCCGTCGTCTAACTCTTCATCATCTTGCAGTTGTAAGACATCCTAGAATGCATTAACGAAAAAATTTAAAAATATGAAGAGCAATCAACGCGCCATGCGGGTGATTTCCCAGGGCGGAGCGTAGATCACTCGTTTAGAATAATCGAAATCCTCAACGGCTAGGTGAGTTTTCGGGTGGAGACGCAAATACTTCGCCACGTCGTTCCTTGATCGTAGCTTGATCTGGTGAGGCTGAGGGGCGTAGTAATAGGTATCACGCTCCGGGCCACCAGGCTGAACTATCCGCCGCTGCACTATCCGCCGCTGCACTACTTCTCTGATGAAACCATGCCGAAATGGTCGTATGGTTCGAGCGGTAAGAAGAGGATAATGGAGAAGAAGCTGAGGGGGAGACGCTGCGACAGGTGCCGAGACGTCTTCCTCAGGTGCAGGATCTTCGTTACCAATATCCAAGGCAGTAGCTTCCGATACGTCAGAAACGCTACCCACTCGAGCCAACTTGGGAGACAGAACTTCCCATACCGGTAAAGTAGTCGGCGAAGAAGTGGCAGGACGTTTTCGTTTCAGCCTGAGGGGCGCAATCCGGGCTGAGCCTCCCAGATCCGGTGGTGGAACATACTGTGGTGCCGAACTCGAACCAGGCTGTGGTGAAACAGGACCGTGATCGTCGTAAGGACCAGTATGAGCCGTGACACGTGGACGAAGTGGTGCGGAAGGCGTCTTCGCTGGAGCAGTTGGACGAGGAGGGCTAGGACTGGCACAGGCCAAGTCTCTTAACGTGTAGCATCGTGGACTGGTATAAGGCGACTCTTGTGGAAGTGTGGGCTCATCAGGAACGCCTTCTGACTCAGGTTCTGAGTCAGTCGTGTGCAATGCTCCTGAAGGCGGGTCTTCTTGGTCGGGTTCTTGTGTAGATGACGGCAAGAACTGATCGGTTGTTCTATATAGCTTGAGATGAGCTATATGTTCCAACGATCGTTTACCAGTAGCCACTTCCTCCAGCACGTAGCGTAATTCATCCAACCGCTCGATGACGCGATATGGTCCATCCCATTTGGGAGCTAACTTAGCTGAGAAATAAGAAGCACCATGGGACAGGGGGTGTGTGGTTTTCCATACAAACATGCCTACATGTAAGTCCCAATCTTCCCTACGCTGATTATAATAGTGTCGTTGCTTAGCTTGCATACGATCTATATGAGTCCTAACGGCTTGAACATCGGCCTGTAACTGGGTAACTCTAGTCTCTAAATTCTCTCCAACCTGGTTTAAAGCAGGAGGATGGAAAGGCTCCAAAGCTATTTCCCAGGGTAAGCGAGCTTCTCTACCATGATTTAGATAGAACGGAGTGCGCCCTGTCGTTTCATGAGGTGTAGTGTTAAGAGAAAACTCTAAGAGATCAAGATTTCGATCCCAATTACGCTGTTCGTTGCCTACATAAATACCTAGCATAATGCCTATGGATTTATTAACTCTTTCTGGAGCGTTTGTTTGAGGGTGATAGGGGGTAGTGTAGGTGCAAGTTATGTTGAAGAGCGAGCACGTATCTTTCCAAACCCGGGACACAAACTGCGTCCCATTGTCAGAAAGTATAGCCTTAGGGGCTCCCCAACGCAGTATGAGACCTTTGAGAGTCTTACTGACTGTCTCAGCTGTAATATTCTTTAACGGTATTAGACGCACAAAGCGTGTATAATAATCCACATACACTAAAATATAGCGATTATGCGTAGGACTTAGTGGTAAGGGACCCATGATATCTACGCCTACTAAATCCCAAGGTTGTTCAACAACGATGGAATGCTTTAAACCGGGTGTTTTTCGGTTACGTCCCTTATATTGCTGACACATGAGACAAGTGGCAACAAATAAGGAGACGTCCTTACGTAGTGTAGGCCAATAATATCTGAATCTAACACGTTCATAAGTGCTATCTCTACCTCTATGTCCCGCAGTCATATGTGTATGGAATAAGTGCAACGCTTGTGGTCTTAAACTAGCAGGCAGGTATATTTTACGTGGCATGTTACCATACCGTTTCCTGTAGACTATACCATCAACGACTTCGAATAGGGGATTAATCCTATCGTTAGTCTCTAAGTCTGTTCTTAAAGTTTGAATAGTGGGTTCGAATGCCTGTTCACGCGCAATATCCGCTTAATTAAAGGTATCCATGACAGGAGGCAATGGAGGAGGAATAGCGTTCTGATTAGGTCTAGGCCTAAGTATTGCTCCTAACACATAGCCTTCGGGAGGAATATCTCTGGACAACGCGTCCGCGACCACGTTTTCCACGCCCTTACGATATTTTACCTTAAATTTGTAAGTCTGCAGATACATGATCCAACGTAATATGCGATATGAAGGGTTAGTGCGTGTGTACAGCCATTGTAGAGCTTTATGATCAGTGATCACTGTGAAGTCCTTCCCATCTAAGAAATGCTTGAATCGATTAATAGCCCAAAATATAGCTAAACATTCTTTCTCGTATGTGGAATAATTCTTTTCCGCTGCATTAAGCACGGTAGAAGCGTAAGCTATAGGGTATTCTACCTTTCCCTCTTTCTGACTAAGCATAGCGCCCAAACCAATATTGCTAGCATCTGTGGTTAGGTACGTATGTTTACTGGGATCATAATGGTAAACAGGATGCTCATTCGCATGACTATAGCGGCTTTTAATTTTAAGAAGGCTTCTTCACATTGCTCACTCCAGACCCATTGGATGTTCTTACGCTTAAGACGGTATAAGGGAGCTACTATCTCCGCATAATGGGGTACAAACCTACTATGCCATCCCGTAAAGCCTAAGAAACGCGACAGAGACTTAACATCTGTTGGTCTAGGAAACTGCTTAATAGCTATGGTTTTAGCCGGGTTTATATGTATACCTGTACTATCTATTACATGATCTAAAATTAATGTAGACGGCTTAGCAAAGTGAAACTTCGTTAAATTGAGGGTAAGACCAGCCTTAGTTAATTGTCTAAACACATATTCTAAAGCATTAAGGTGCTCCTTCCAAGTACGGGAAGTAATGATAAGATCATCTAAATAGACAAAAATAGTAAATTTAGATTTATCTCTAAACACCTCATCCATGAGATTTTGGAAAGTGGTGGGTGCATTGCACAAGCCAAAGGGCATTACCACAAACTCGTACTTTCCAAAAGGGGAAGCAAAGGCTGTCTTGCAAATATTATCAGGATCCATAAGAACCTGAAAGTACCCACTCATTAAGTCTAACGAAGTTATGTACTTTGGTTTGTTTAGGCCTAACAAAATGTCTTCTACCTTAGGAAGAGGATAGGGATCAGGTTTAGTAACCATATTAAGAGGTCTGTAATCAATACAGAATCTCGATCCACCTTCCTTTTTAGGTACGAGGCATATTCCGGAGGACCAGGGGCTTCTGGAAGGACGTATTTGTCCTGCCTTCAACATTTTGTCGATATGTTCCTTAGTGATTGCTCTTTTTGCTTCTTTGCATCTGTAGGCAAGAGTACTTATAGACTTACTGTCTCCTGTATCTATAGTATGTGTAGTCATGTGAGTTCTACCAGGCTTAGCTGTAGTTACCGCAGGAAACTTCAACAATAAATGTTTAATTTCCTGGATTTGTATTGGGGTCATAGTACTTTCCGCTACTGCAGGACTAGTGTCTTGCTGTTCACTAGCCGATTCAATGGTACCAATTGAGATCGGTGGTGCTGGTAACAAAGAATAGTGTTTACCTCACAAAGATACTGTTACATTAGGGAAGTCTATGATAGCTAAATTTCTCATTAGGAAATCCGCGCCTAAAATGATCTCACAGAACAGATCAGGGACAATGTGAAAGTAGTGTGTGAATGAAGTCCCACAAATGGTGAATTCTATTTCTATACTACCACTAGTAAAGAAGTACTGTCCGTTTGGCAAAAAGATGCAATCTTCGGTGTTTTGTGTATATGTATCAGGGTCTGTGTCATGAAGGTCCATAAGGATGTCTGAGTATGCCTTAGTGGATATAAAACTAGTATCCGAACCCTGGTCTACTCTAGCTAGTGTAAGTCTAGTATGGGGAAATTTTAACGGCAAGGCAAATGATAAATTAGTCTGAGGGTTAACGCTAGAAGAAGCTAGGATATAAGAATTAGAAGGGATTTTGAAACCGCAAGAAGGGGACCCTCTGCTATCCTCCTTGCTATCTAGTTTCCCTTTTTCTTCTTACTAGGTTGCGGTGCCTTGGTTTTAGAAGGGGAAGCTGGTTTGTCCCTCTTAGACTGCTGACAATTAGGTCGAATATGTCCCTCTTTCCCACATTTGTGACATACCAGTCTAGAGTTACTAGACGTAGATTGGGTATTCTGACTAGTGGTGGACATACTATGTGAACTATCACTTTTGGACGAACTAGCTCTTGCTTTAGCCTGACGAGCCCTGTTTCGTGATTCTACAGTCTGCGCATGTAAGCTTAACTCAGAAACGGTGTTGTAATTTCTTTGTAAGTACACACTAATGTCAGGATCTAAGTTTTCCTACAATAAGGGAAGTAATTCCAACTCCCCGTAAGGATTACGTAAGGCAAAATTCATATTTTGCACGCGTTCAATAAACTGAACGACACTTTCGTCCTGACCTTGTTTTGTAGTGACTAACTCAGTCCTCATAAACCGTTGTTTGTCTTCGGACATGAAGTAAGCCTGAAATCTTAACTTAAAATTAAGTAATGACATTTCCTCCTCCATCTTCTCCTGCCGATACCATACACGTGCTCCATCTACCATTAAAGTAGGCATTAATCGTAAAAGATCAATGTCGTTTAATGAATGTAGCAATTGAAAACCATCCAATTGATATAGGAAATTGGCAGCCTCTGCACAATTACCGTTGAATCTAAAATCAGGTTTTATTACCCTAACACCTTGTGACATAGTTGAAGCTGCAGTAGCATTCAAATTGTTAGTGGCGTAGGAAGCTACATACGTATATACTAAATCCGTTAATTCGTTAAGTCTAGCACTTAACCTAACATACGATGGATCTGGTGCCGGAACAGGCAAAAATGAATTAATAGAGGTTGAATTTAAAGGTCCATAGGAAGCTACGGAACCCTGACCCGCTACTGGTACAGTTCCTTGAGGAACATAGAGTGAAGGACCAAAAGTTGTAGGTTGGCCTAACACTGAGGAAATGTTCGAAATGGGTGATATGTTAACAAAAGGATTTGTGGAAGGATAACTGCTTGCGGTAGCCACAGGCTGTTGTCCTAACACTGACGTGGTACTTGTTATAGGCCTAGTGTTCACAGTCACATGTGAGCTTGGTACACTAACATTGGCATGCGTATTAGTGGTAAGCCTTGTTTGTGAAGGCGCAACGGAAAAGGGGTTTACACCTGTCTGTGTGGTACTAAACCTAATTCGCGGTACACTGGGATTAATATTAGCAAATGGATAACCAGTTTGATTTACGGAGACGGGCGGATTACTCATAGCTGGTGGTTGAGATACAATAGGATCAGAGAGACGTAACTGATTAAAGCAAGCGGCTAGATCACGATCGCTTTGTGCAGGGCGTGATCGCGCTCTTGAGTCTCTCTGATTGGCTAACCTATCAGGGCGCCTAGCACCCGCAGCCAACACGGGGGGAACGTCCGATTCACGGTCGGAACCCGGGGCTGCCGTAGTCCTACTACGCCACATTGTCTAACAAGTCAGAACTGGTTTATCGGAGGGGAAAGAACCGCACTAACCGTTAAGCCTAAAATTTGGTTCTAAGCCTAGGCTATCCAATTAACTTTAAATTTAAATTTAAATTAACTCTAACCTAACATACGAAATATCGTGTCCTGGCAAGCTCGCCAATTACTTCTCCCCTGTAACCGATTTGCTTTAAAAGCTGAGGTATACAGAGTCAGAAATAATGAGACAAAATTAGTTGAGAAAATTCTATCCCGTTTTATTTCCAGGTTCTGATTAGGTAAGTGTTTACATTCAAATAATAAATAATTTTTTGGGGGTTAGTTAATTTAGTAATAATTATGATAATGGCTATATACAATGCAGTACTTAATCGGGGAAGCGCCAGTAGGGAATGTCCGTTAAATAAACATTACACTTACAGTATTTAGAAGAGCCAAGTGAACGATGTCTGTTGGTCTTGTTTAAACGGTAGGCGGCTAGACTGAGAAGCGCGCGGAATTCACTAAGTTGCAAACTAAACCGTTAGAGGGTCGGAAAGGCGACCGTCTATTGCTGCCGGTGATAGATGTCAATCACTCGGGTGTTAAATAGGAGATCCCACTGACTAACTTTCTAACCGAAGTACCACGGATGAACTAACCACTGATCCCACGGCTGTTCAGGCTATATATACTTTTCCCTTATCTCTAGTTAGGCCTATCTAGACTAGGGGGCGCTCAAGTAGTGCAATAGTGCTCCCCTCTAGCTAGAGACTCCATCGGATTAGGATGGATGTAGGCTTAGGGTTCAGTGAGATCTAATTTGGTGCCTGAATGGGTAAGTCTAAATGTTTGGATGTTGTTTGTGAAGGCCCAAATGTAGCGTTCCGCTACAATCTTATTAGTTAATTTATGATATATATTTATACCTCGAAAATTGGCTATTTATAAAAGGTGCCATTTTTCTCCGTTTTTAGTAAATTCTCACTTTTGTGACGTATGCCGGCCCTTGTATTGTCATTGGCTCCCTAGCCGCTCCTAGTCCACCACTACTTTTACAGGAGTCGGCTGCTTACGGAAGCTAGGGAAAAATA
Organism: Phalangium opilio; assembly: GCA_019434445.1. Lineage (NCBI taxonomy): Eukaryota > Metazoa > Arthropoda > Arachnida > Opiliones > Phalangiidae > Phalangium > Phalangium opilio. The sequence continues at coordinate 24,711 of JAEQBA010002257.1, read as the reverse complement.
TATACATATACTTTATGTTCTCCTTCTTGTTCGGCAATTGGCTGTTCGTAACCATGCAAATTAAAAATGAAACATTGTACAACTAAAGGATGCCAGAATCAAATTGGCGAATCCATGAGGTTATTTGGTGTTCCAAATATAATTAAATATCCCGATTTTGTAATGCTATGCGTAAAGTACGCTCGAAATGATATTCAAAAACTTCATGAAAAAATAACTAAGCCTTTGCTCAAGGAAGAACTGGCCATATAAGGTTTGTCAGGCACACTTTAATGAAAAATGCTTCAAAATTGATCTAAGAGCTAAATAATACTTAAAAAACGTAGCAAAAGTCGATCTTATTCACGGTTCTTATCCAACAATTTTTGATTTCCAAACCTCCGCCAACGTTGACTTTGTAAACAAAACAGTCCTCCCTTCAGAGCCATGCATTTAGAGTTCTACGTCTACGATTCGAGAGTCAATTAATATAGACAATCAAACCAAAAACTTTGAACAAGAAATCGTTGAACAACCTTTTACAGCCAGTGTCGCAACTCAAACTTGTAACAATAAATTTATGGTAGATAAAACTCCTTCAGTTCAACATAAATAATCCCAAGTTGATATTCAAGAATTTAATTTCGAATTGCTAGTTGATCAATTAAGGCTCAGATTCATATAGTGAGAGTAAAATTAAAGAAAGTATAGCCCTCGCAATATATTACTCAAGAAAACTTTAAATAGAATATTCATAGGCACTTCCTTCATCAAATTCCACTGAATCAGACCCACATATTGAAACTGTTTTTGTCAATTCAAGCCTAGTGTGCTAAATCACAAGCAAATGCCCGTTCATCAATGATTTGTCACCAATAGCATCAGTAAGTAATTTTACCAATGTTAGTACCGAAACTTCAGCCAAACATTGTCAAAATCCCTCTTTTTATTAGCCAAGCGAAATGGAGAGTGAGGATTTCTGTGATGATTCATTCCGACCAATGGCGCCGCCAGAATTTTTTACAGATAGGCTAAGGAAGATTTGGGAGGCCCCTTATAAAATTTCAAGAGAAAAATTTAGTTGCCCAGTGTCGATAATATTAAATTAACAACTATTTTTATCATATTGTTTATATAGAAAAGTTAAATATATTAAAGTTCAGTACTATCAGACATTATTGCATACTCTATAGTTTGTGAAAAAAATAAAAACACGGAGTCGGAGAGAGAGAGGGGGGATTTTCAGTTAAGTCCCCGATGAGGTCACCGTGCACTGTCGATGTGGTGAGAAAAGGGGAAATCGGTTTACCTAAAGAAGTCTGACCTCGAAGTTTTGTGGGACAAGAAGGAACGGGAGAGAAGGAGATTGGGCAAAGAGCGCGAAACAAACAAGATGACCCAAGGGCTCGGCTCATAATTTTAGCCACATCGAAACAAATAGAAAATTTCAGTGAATAGCCCTTGACGCGCTACCTTTAAGTGTGATATAACGATTACTAGTAATCCTAACTTCAATTCATTTACTTCTGTTATAATTATTATAGTGCAACACAAATTGGAAACTTGAGTGATTACCCCCTCCATGCGCACCTTTTAACAGTGCAAAAATGATTAATCGTAACGCATAATTAAACCCTTAATTTAAGTAAAGAAAATCAGACTGATTGGTCACTCGATGCGATATCCCTAACTGTGCTAAAATGATTGCCCGTAATCTGTACATCAATAATTTACCTCCTTTTATAATTGTAATAACGCGACACTAACAGAAAACTTGAGTGTGTAGCCCCACAATGCGCAGCCTTTAAAGTGCTAAAACAATTACCAGTAACGCATACCTAAACCTAAATTGAAGTACAGAAAATCTGAGTGATTAGTCCCTCGATTCCCTGATCTAAAAAATAATTACCTGGACCGTAATCCTTACGTTCATAAATTTACTTATGTTCAAATTGTAATATACCATATTAAATATATAAAGATACTATATACTTCCTTTTGCTTTTAAAATCATTCTCGCTTTCTGGAGAAATACGCGTAAATTAACTTACTCTTACAATCCCCATCCATGTAAAAAAAAGAACGAAAAATATCACCTCACCACAATCCTCTCCCATTCACTGCCCCTTCAATGACGAACCAAAAATTTTACACTACTACTACGAGAATAACAAACTAAGATCCTCATCGTAGATGTACATCATACGATGTTGCTAGAAATCAAAAAGCGAGATAACTTTTCTGGCTAGTCAAAAACTTTTAACACAAGTGTGTTAACCCATTTTGTAGAATATTGTAAAAATCCAATGCCAAAAGGTTCAGCCTTATGAAAATTGTCCTGTAGGCCTAGATCAAAATATTGTAATAATAGTATAATGGAGACCTAATTTCGGGGCCCCTCTGAAATTTACAGGTAGGCTCTAGCCTACCCAGCCTACCCCCTAGCGGCGCCACTGAAAAGAAAAGTTAATTTAACACCAAGACCATGTAATGCTAGTCAAAATTTTTAGAGAAAAGAAAAGTTATTTCCCGACATCTTTAAACAATTCGTAATCTGTTAGTTTAGACTCTGTATATATATGGTTTTTAGAATTAGTTAGTAAATAATTAGAGAATACCATTAACAATAATCAAAGACCGTGCATTACGCCACTCTTTTATACCTGCAAAAAACCCTGGAGGTCGCCGTCATTCGCTATTACAATCCGTATGTTGGGGTATTTTTAGAGATCGTCAAAGTGGTTTATGTTCCGATCAATGTCCACCGTTAATTTGGTCGACAGGTTGGCTTTGAAGATTTCAACCAATATGAAACAGCCGAGAGAGTAAGTGGACAATAAAATCTTCTTGGTAGTTTCGTATTTGTTCGGGGAATTGGTGGAGACACCAAGAAAAATCCGGCGGACTCTCGACATAAGTTCATTGGCAATAGCGAAGAAATTGAACAAGACGAGGAAGAAGATGATAATCATCCACACCTACGAAAGTTAAGGATTTTGCTAGAAGAAATCTACTAAAGATGAAAATGTATACGGACATTTGGACGAAAGACATTAAAGACTCCACTCAGTGATATATGGTTTTCGGCTTCTTGGTAATAAGACAACGTGTTATATTCGAAGATCGAAATCGTGTATGTTAAAGTTCGATTAAATTGACTTAAATAAGCCAGACCCCCATAGTCAGCCGATGACACGTGTGGATAAACATCTCCATCCTAAACGGAATAAAAACAATTGAAAGTTTTGAGGTTCACGCACTTTCTCCTATTAAGAATGCAATTTTTACCGTGTAATAGATATCATAGCTCGGAATGAACGTCACGTTTAGTCTACCAAAAATATACAACAATTTTAATAAACTAAAGTGAGCGAGGAACCCATTCAAAATTTACCGGTCTTTCATATAGCATACGAATTCCATAATTATTTTATCTCCTGGATGATATTTTGCTATGTCAAGAGTTTTCGTCATATCGTCATAATATTCCTTAAGATGACAAGAAAGGTATTGACTTATTATTAGTTTTTTAGCGGTGGATCGTCATTATCGACAAGTGAAGTAAAACACGATATCTGACTTAACAAACGTTTATCATTATAATTATTGAAAATTAATTCACAGACTACTTGCGTATAAAACACAGGATGTTTAAAAATAAGTCAACTTTAGTCAATTTAGCATATTTACTACCTATATTTTAATATACTAGTGTGGGTTAGGCATTGCATTTAGCGCTTTCAGCTAGTCATTCCTCAAGTTTTACTTGCAATGAATTTCCCTCTCGGTCATGAAAGGAACCAATGGGAGAGCCATGAGTTGACGAATTTGCTTTTTAGCGCGCGAAATATTATGGCAAATGATGAGTAACATTTCCCAGGGCCCAAAGATGGAAAAGTAAAGAGTAATAATCAGGGTTCAAAAAAACACAGTTCACTAGGTTTTAATAAAGTGCTCCCTGATACACTGACCCCAACTTTTGGAATAAATAAACTGGTCCGAGCAATTGATAAACTGGTTTAGGACTTGTAAACCTGTCTTAATTCCTACCCTGTAGTGACGAGCTCATGTAAACAATAAAGATGGCCGCGAGCTATACGGACGCTCAGGAGGTTTAAGAATCGGTCTTTAGTGTATCGGGGAGACGGGGACTCCGGGTCCGAGTAACGGGAGTTTCTGAAGCGCTTGCAAATCTTATTTAAATTTATATTTTTATTATTATGTAACCGATTTATATTACTGAACGAATTGTACCTTATACTGTAGCAGACCACCCTAAAAGTAAGGCCAAGGTTTTTCAACTGTTGCTGATATTTAACTAGTTATGCCACCGCATGGATATTTTAAAATCCTTTCCTAACATTAGAATAAGGTACACACTTCGGCGTATGAGCTAGAGGTTATGAAAAAACATTGCTTTGGTGACGATGGCCTAGGTTGCCAAACTAACAAAAAACTCTTGGCAACTTAGCTGCCAGAATACAAAGCAGAGCAGGTGAGATACTTTAAGGAAGACAAAATAGTAAAATATTGCTAATCTATTCTTAAACAAAATAATATGTTCTTTTTGGACTGGTACAGTTTTACTACCCCCATTATAGGAAAGGCCTATTAATAATTATCTTAATGTTCTTTTTATTGATGAACTTAAGTTGTAAATTTTTTATTTCATACTTTCATAGTAACGTTAATTAAGCTTCAATACTTTGATTTAACTTTAAATTTCTAGTCCTTATTTAATTCAAGGATGATGTCAGTTTGTAAGTCTCGTTAATTTAATTCCCCCCTTTCCCACAGAGAGGGTCTGAAATTTAAATCACTTCGCAGAGACTGGAGGTCTTCAACATTCAGTGACAGACTCTCATTCTCAATGGGCATTTAAAAAACTGAATCAATTTAAATTGAAATTCCAAATTATAATTAAATACTTTTTGTTTGATACGTTGATATTAACGTAATCAATCCTTGAATACTCTATTGGTACTATCAACACTCTCGTTAAATTTATTACTTCAATAATATAATTTTTTTAAATATAATAATCAAATTAGCGACTTATAATTAGTTAACTTTAAATGAATATGTTTCATTAATTAAAATTACATTTCTAAATATTGTTAGGTAGATAGCACTTTCATGTTTCATGTAGAAATTTCATATTTCCGTGGATTAAGAAATGAACACGTTGATTCCGTTTGTCGTTGATTGAAATTAGTTTTATTTTGATCATAAATTTCATTTTATATCTTTGAGTTGTTGATTTTATTTTTACATTTATCACTTACGTAACTGTTATTAGTCGATAAACCCAACGAGAGCGGAAACTGCCAAAATGATTAGTTAATTCTGCAAAAATCTACCTATTATTTTATGTCAGTTCCATTAAGTGATCATTTAATTTTGAACTTGCCAAACAAATAGTGAGCAATGATACCTCCGTCCCAAACTAGTTATAGTTTTAAAACGCTGACTCGAGTTTCATTTCGTTCATACATTTAATTTTTTTCATTCAGTTGTTGATTTTTATTAGTAAATCAACCTTACGAGAGCGCGATATCTTAGAGTATAAAACCTTGACCCTAACTTTTAAGCAGACGAGTCTTCTAAAACGATATCATTGGTGAAATTAAAAAACTCTCTCTGCTGAGCGCGCCTTCCGTCGGGGAGAACTTTAATTTCTTTTTTGATTAATATGATAATATTAATTGTAATGTTTAAGTTCCCAAGTAGAAATCTAATCTTGCCAAGGATTAAATAGATATATAATATTTATAAATTGCAAAAAAAAAATTGCATATAATATTTATAAATTGCAAAAAAAAATTGCAAGCAACACAGCACTAAAAGCAGTCTGGCGCGCGTGCGAAGTCTGTCTCTCTCTCTCTCTCTCCTCTACCGCGATACAATATATATTCGACTGCATCCAGTGGAGCACGTCGTGGGGGTGGGGTGGGGGGGGGGGTACATATCCTTCTACCTCTCTCTTCTCTTGACTATAACTTAACTCGCTCTATATTATAAGCGAGCGTGACTACGTGGTAGGGCGCGCGGGCGTCTTCACTGACGTCTAATATGGATTGGGACGTCGCAGGTTCGCCTCCCGACACCGACAGAAAAATAATTTCATTTGAAATAAAATGCATTACGCCACCTAAGAGGTGTAATATGAACTCCGGGTGAATAGGTGAATGTTTAAAGTATTTCGTCTTGCGGAACTTGTTTAAAAATAAGAAATCGTCATCACAGTTGCGCGAGATTTTGCACGTGACGTGAGTCTGGTGATTTGTTGTTAAGCCATGGATATAGAATGCGCGCGAGGAATTTTTTTTCACACTATCTTATTGTATGAAAACATATTTCCTTGCGTGCATTCTTTCCATGATCTTACGAATTTGAGTGCGAGCGTCATTTCTCCAGACTAGAAATGTCACTCGTGACGATTTGTTATATTTTTCAATTAGTTCCTCCTACTTTATATATTTACCTATTTGGAGTCGAAAATTCGCGGGAAATTTGAAATTCAAAGTTTATTTATAACGAAACTCATCAGGTCACACCAAAATCCAGCCAGCCGACCTGCCGACCAGGCGACCAGCCATCTTAGGTTGGAACAATACTTTCGCTGCTCAAAGAGCGCAAAAGTAAAAAGTAACGCTCTAATGCAAATCTCGGTAATTACTTTTGCGCTCTTTTGAGCAACGAAAGTATTTTTAAGTAATAGAAACGCGTATAATTTTCCTCCTAATAGTTTTGTTTGCGTTCCTTATTCTTATGCGAGGATAGATCATTTCAAAAGAAATTGAACCCATGCCAACAACATTGCGCTGTTACCAAATCGTTAGTAGGCCTCAACTCTAGAATGAACCTAATTAACTGCGTCTATATAACACTTGATTTCACGCCTAAATATGCTGTTAAGATTGCATTGATTGATTGAAAGCAGGTCGACACCAGTATTATATAATGGAAATTGCAAAAAACTACACAGCAGAAAATAAATAATGTTAATGACATGGTAATAATACATTACGAGAACTTACCAAATTTGCAAAACGCAGAGCTTCACGTTTATCTATAACAAGTGGAATATTGTTGAGGAATTCCTTTCATCGACACCTCGAGAATGAGTTCTCTGTTGGCTGTGGACATCATTTACCTGCTTTGTGATATGTTGTCACATCTTTCTCCTCTCTTCAGGCGTGTTACCAAAGTCACTGATGGCCAACATGGGTTCGCTCTTTCTTACAGCCTTCCACTCTTAGAGGGAATGCGGCGACTTTTTTTCTGTTTTTTTTAGTCATGTTTCATTACTATGTATAATTCAATTCAATAATTACAAATAAATCTTAGCATATTACAACATATCAATATACATTTAATAACGACTTGTAAAGTTGAACATACATTACACAGGAATAAGAAAATACTGTTTTACCATACCAATAAAGCTACTGACACAAACATCTGCGTGACCTTCACGTACTGTAATAATTACGCCTTCATTAAGCTCATCGACACTCGTATAGGTAGTTGTGGTTCGATATTATCAAGGTGAAAAAAACACAGAAACAGGAAAAGATTTGACGTTTAATACTTAATTCAATTACAATTATTTTTTTTTACAAATGTCACATGAAAATGGATAAATTACTCAACATTAAACGATGTTACCTTAATAAGGGGCTGTCTCAAATACGGTGACGTCATTTAATAAAGATCTGACGGCACAAAATTACTATTCAGTTCAAATAATAGGTGACGTTAATAGCTTAAACGTTTCGGGTGAAAGGTTGCACCTTTGACGACAAATTTACACTGTTTACTGAACTTACACCGAAATTTAGTTCAACTTGAGACGCAAACTAAACTGAATTGTAAGGCTTATTTTCGCCGGTTGAAAAACCAATCACCTGCCCTAGGAATGTGAACGTCATCGGTGGACGTAGCTAACTAAAAGGCCAAGGGCAATAGTTGACGGCCCAACCAGCGAGCTTAAGGCAGAAGGAGGAGCTTACTTTTTCTGCAGAATACGGCCGATGTTTTGGTTAAAGTGTAATGTTTATTACTGGCTGTCACAGAGAGTACTGTACGTCTTATACAAGTTCAAAGTTATAAGAAACCTCGTATTGGCAAGAAAGATTATAATATAAGTCATAAGTTACGAGATTTTACGCTTCTACTCTTACGACGGTATCAGTGGAAAAGTAAGTCGCATCCCCTTTAATGTACGACATTGCTCTGCGCTTTCCTATTGGATCCCGCGGGGATAGGTCATATAGACGTGAATGACGTATTCTGACTAGAGAAAATAACCTCGAGCAAAATAAACAGATAATGGAGGCTGCCCGCGGTGCTCAAAACGCTACGAGAGTTGTTTTTATTTGTCATTTGTCATTAACAAGTTAGTTAAAGGTTTAGAACCTAACTTGATGGATTTTGAATATGTAACTCTACGTGAAAATCGTTCTACAATTATTTTCTAAATCGAATCAAGTGTACCATACTTATGATTTCGTGAGGTCCAAAAACAAAACCAATGCTTAACGAAAAAGGTAAAAGAGATAGACAGTGGAAAACATAGACTAAGATAAAATATTAAGTCGTGCCTCCGTTTCCACCCCGTCTCACCCATGAAGGGGGATTGTCGTCTATCACGTAAGCACCGAACACTAATTTGTCCCTTCTTATAGTTTATTCCTTCTTGGTATTAGATTTGATATTTCAGACTAATATTTCTTTAATTTACTTAAACTCTAAAAAGCTTATCAGTAATTATTTAGGTAAATTCCATGTGTTTTTTCGCTATCTTAAAGCGCATTTGACAAAAAATATTACACTTTGAAAAGAGAGTAGAGATGATCAAGTCCACCAAAACATGAATATTTTTAATATATTAACATTTTATGAAAAACACTAAACATTTATTTACTTGTGTACTTAATATAATTAAGACTGCCTTAAACGCTCAAAAACTGTTATATTATCTAAATGGCAAGAATAAGGATTCTTTGTAAAATTTAGTGTTTGTGCAAATTTTTGACTTTAAAAGCTAATTTATACCACGATCTTGTAAATAATTGGCATTTCTCTATTACCCTAAAATATTTTTAAAAATAGAGTCATTTAAACTATACAATTCCCTTATTTTAGGTTACAAGACTTGTATATGAATAGTATTCAAATTTGGCTTTTCAGAGAAAACTAGACATGAGCGGTCTATTTTTCCACTGAACCCATGAATCGTTAGACGAATTATATATAAAAAAGTTAGACATCATGTTAACGAAAAATGGTAATTTCTTAGGTCGTGCAGGGGGTTTATCACTTTAAACTTGTTGCGTTTCAAAAAATGTAAGCCTTGATCATCCTTGGTATTTTCAAAATTCTAATGGATTAAACATTTTTATCAAACTGCCACATCAAAAGACTTACCAATAATCATTTTATACTCTTCTACCATGGAGTTGAAGTTGATAAAACAAGATGGTTCAGCCCATAATTGAGCCACATCGTTTACGTACTCTCGCTATCTAATTACAATAAATATACTTCTAATGAAATATGTAAATTATTCCCAGAGGGAATCGTTTTTCAATGCCTGCTTGGCAACGTGAATCACGTGTCGACAACGCCCGTTACTTATTTAACTGGTACAACCATTACCACTACATTTACTACCATCTTGTTTTATAAAATGTGTAACTAATATATGACGTCAATCTAAATCTAATATAACACTCTGTACATCTGTGAAAAGTGCGAAAGCATGTTGCTATATAGAGGTAATAAACAGTGAATTGAATTGAATTATTATTCGGGTAAAGCTATTACCACTACATCTACTACCACTACTACTTGGGTAAAACTATTATGCCCATCCATATCTTGAAGCTACGAAGAAACCAAAAGATCTATGGGCAAAATTGCCCAAGCGCTCTTCTATAGAATCCTCGCCTGCTCGTACAGCTTCTATATCCTTTTCCTCTCTCTCTCTCTCTCTACTTTGCGAAGTACTATTTAAAAATAACAAACAAAACATCTTCTATTCATCTTCTTTAACATCTTCTACACATCAGGTCAAACTAATAGCCCATTGTATATACGGTGTGGCAAAAAAATGGGAGCATGATAGAAACCTGCCCTTAAACTAATCTTAATGGCGTGAATGAAAATTTATATTTTAAAACTTCTTAGAACTGTCTAAAGTAAAATCCCAAAGAAAGTTCAATGGCAAGTGTACCAATTGACAATAAATGGCCAAAAAGGTATATTTTGAAAAGAGGTTTAAGTGTTTCTAAAAGCATTGTAGAAAACACAGCTTGGAACTTTCTCTCCTCCAATTTCTTATTCGTATGATATCTAGATTTGATCGTTTTCCTTGTGTGTTGACTTGTTTCAACATATCTCAAAATTCTGTAATCAATATAAACGTCATCATGATTAAACATCAAATATTAAAAATTTAAAAGTAATAGATCTAGTGTCTTGCTTTGTGAAATGAAGCTGGGCTTATACTTTCTCGACGCACAATCTCTCATTAATGGGATTTTAGGAAAAATAAATTATGGTTCAGGCAAAAAAACATTTTGCATGATAGTGCGTGGCATTATGTGTAAAAAACATTCTCGTGTGCAGGTAGATAATAGAATATAGCGGCTGATACCAAAATTTGCAGAACAATGACGAGAATTCGAAAATGGAAGGTACGAGTTTAGAGGATGCGACCGGTGGGCGGTAGCCCACGTAATAGGGTTTTTTGTGTTTGAAATTTTTGACTTATTAAAATTTAAATGTAAAAACTAAGAAATGGTTTACTACGAACGTATACTCAGTACTTAACACCTTAGTTAGCGAAATCTACCTTACCTACCATATTAAAGTTAGAGGGTGCAACTAACTGTTGAGGTCACTAATTTTCTATATAATTCCATAGACAAAAACGCAAAGCACTTGGCATATTCTCAGACCTAAAAATCGGTTTCGATACCGTTTCACATGATTATTAGTCCATGAGCCAGAAAATAAAATATTAGCTGCCGGTAACCTCCGTGGTGGCAAAATTTTGACTGTGCCACTTGATATCTTATGACCCCAGTATAAGATTAAGCCATGATAACCCGCCGGATAAGGGTGCTTTTGTGAGCTACAGAGGTCAAAAGGTCAAATTTGCAATTTTTCATTTGCCTGTAACTTTTTTGTTTTAATTCCCATTTTAACGCGGATATATTCATTGTTCTCAGAATTTTATGGGCTTTTTTATGCATATTCAAATCTATGTCGATTACCAGTTGGTCGCTAGGTGGTGCTGATAACCTGATGTTAATAAATCCTGAACCCCTAGCCCAAAAATAGTCATAAAAATATACATTTTAATGATTTTGGCCCTGGGAATTCGAATATGCAAGTCCCAAATGGGTTATCCTTTCACACGGCAAGGAATCCATCAAAATAAAATATCATCTTTCCTTTTGTCTAAACAAAAATTTATTTATGATAAAACAAAATAACACGCTATCAATTTCAATGTCTTCGACATAATTTATTTATTGCTTAGTTCACTCATCCTCATAGTCAGACTCATTTGTAGTTAACTGGCAGTCATCGATTTCTGGTTACTACATTTTGTGAATTTGCACAGCTCCGTGCATTTGAGCCCATTGTCGATGCAAGTGCAATTGCCTTCTTTGCAAATTCAGGTGCAATTGCACTTCATAAATTCAATTACAGATGCGGGAGCTGGAAACCCAGTCATCCATTCAATTTCTAAATTTCCAAGGCTATCCATTTTCCAGCCGTGTTCAGTTGGATCGGGAATACTGTAATTTAGCTTTAAGCACCTTCTCCATATGCCACATTGGTAGTTGGCACGTTTAGAGTGTTGTTGTAAGCAATCCTTGCATGGAGGCAACTGCGCAGATGAGGGCTGACCTCTTTTTGAGCAAAATAACAAATATCGACATTCATTGATATCACAGACCTTTTCTTTGGAAGCGTACATGCGGCATGTAAATTCTTCAAGTTGTTTCAGCAAATCTTCTGTCATTTCCCACGATTTTCCCAGTCTTGAGAAGGTATCTTGGAACCTTTTTTCTTTCTTCATAATTTCTAATGCTCTTAGTTTTCCTTTCCCAGCGAAAGCACTTACTGTGTCGCAGCCGGTGAACGCATGAAGGCCGACAAGGGCTTCACAAACATCTGACCCGAGAGCACTGTACAACTTTGAAATATCACGAATATTTCGACGACATATGCTGCCCACCTTTTGGTATATTTGACTAGAAATTTGACTGCAAATGGATAGGCTCAATATTAGTATGTCAGTATCTTCCGCAGATAAGACAATAGCCTTGTATCCCTCTTTTGATGCATGATTAGCGTGAAGAAAAATTCTGGTATCGGCTTCCTCGTGAGTCGATTTTAAATCGACAACCTCAGTCCAGCATTCTTCTGTAAGACGAAAGCACTGATCTCCATTTGTAACGAAAAGTGTTTTCTTCATTAGTCGTTCCCTAATTAGGATCAGGTTTCTTCCACACTTCTACAAGAAAGGTAATAAGGCTAGACTTGTTGTGTGAAACTCTTAAAAACTTTCTCCATTGTTGAACTTTGTGAGATGGAGCAATATTCATGAACGTTGGTCCACAATCGGAACCCCGTAAGCGTCTCTCTTGTGTTTTGATAGACATTTCTTTATGAACATCGAAGACAACATCTATTCGATTGTTGTCTCTACCTTCTTTGAGAACCACCGCTAAGACATAGTTGAATATTTCACCAAATGTCTGTTCATCACCCTTAATCTTTTGAATTAAATTCATCCATCGATAATAAGGGCACTTGGAGATGGAATTTGGTCGACGGAACAGGCACTCTTTTCAATACCATGTGCCAAAGTTGATTTGTTCGTTTTTCGCAAAGAACCGTCTGATGTGGCTAACGCCCATGGAATTGGACTTAGGGGATGTGCAAGAACATCTTTCAAATCGAGACTTCGGCTTTGTGCAATTAAAATCATGTGGGCGAATAGATTTCGGTCAGCTTTTAAGACCACCTCGGTATTTTGATTTTTAAGTGTTCTTGACTTTCTTGTGATATCCGTGAATGTCTTCAGTTTCTTTTTATGGATGGTGCTGTGAAACTTTTCTGTGGGAGTTTCACTTTCTAGCCTATTTTGGCAGAACAATTTATACGCCGTTTCCCCAATTGCATGCGCGTTCAGAAGATTTTCGGTTACTTCTGGTGAGCTAGCATCGATGTGGATAGACTAATTAGTTCCGTATTTGGAGAGCTCATTGGATTTATCCAATCATTCAGAAGATCCATTAAAACTTTGACGGCCTTTTGATCTTCGCCAATTCTGCTTTTTTGTAAATCTTTGTGCGAGAATTTAGTGCCGGAAAAGTAGGTAAGATCGCGCAACTGTTTAACACAAAGACTTCTGTATTCCGCTGTTAGATAGTATCTGTTTAGAGCTCCTGTCTTAAGACTGAATCCCTTGGTTCCACCAGCTGTCTGAGTGTCCCTATTTATAGTTACTTCTATGGTTTGATCTGCTGGTATTTTACCGAATGGGTTCGAATCTCCAACCTGAACAGAAAATCCGCCATTCTTGAAATTTTCGAATACATCGGGATGCGTTTCTTCAAGATGGGTCATTTGGTCTAAATATACGGGTAAGTATCGCGAGTAGTTAACCTTATCATAAGCAAAGGCCCATGGAATCATAGCTCGAATGGCTCGCAAATGCAGGCTCCAATTTCCTTCTCTCGAAGCTCTCAAGAGGTCCAAGACAATTTGAACCATATAAACATATGACATCCAAAATGCTGCTAAATGACCTTTGCTTCCATTGCGCATGAAATCAAGGCATTCTTCTAAAAGATGCAGAAGTTTTTGGCATGATTCTTTACTAAAGAGATCTTGTAGAGTTTGCTGTTTCAGGTCGTAGCAAATGCTGTCGAAACTGGCTTTTAGATCTTCTTCGGAATGTTTCTGAAGTAGCCATATACTAAATTCGTCCCACGCAAGTCGAAGTCGAGCTTCAAAATCTTATTTGTGTAGTCGGATACCTCTGTTGTATTGTCGTCCTTCCAAAACGCTTTCAACAGTTCCTTCAGCTATAATGCCTGATTCAACGCAAAGCTCTCGTAGCCCTGCATCCTTAAACCTTTTCCCGATTGTTGAAAGGAGGACACCGATAGTATGGAATTCTCCCATTCGTAGAACAATTCTTTTATATTTTTCAGGGCGTTTACAAGCTATTTCTGTCGCTTTTGCGTATATCGCTTGGTCAAAAACGCAAACTACATTTTCAATTTCGAGTTGAGACATTATTTGTAAAGATCGTTCTAAAATTTCGTTGACGGTGTTCAGGCTGGTCGCCGGTGCGTTGATAGTCGGAAGATATCCAATTGAATCTTTAACAACGTCGGGATCGCTTCTCATCAAAATATTAAAGCCCGTTCAGCTCGGAGGAACTATAAATACGGCTCATTATCCAGAAATGATTTTTGAGATTAGAATTTCCGATGTATTCGTCACCTGGAACTGTAATTGGCCTCCGAGGTGGTGGCCCTGATCTCTCCCCAGAAAAATAGTCAGGTAGTGGAAGTGTCTCGGCTGTTATGTTTCTTTGCTTGGTCTTCTGAAAACCCGTAAATGACGAGTCTTGTTTGGGACCAATCATTGGTAATTGAATTGCAATACCATTGACCCGATGGGAGGTTCCAGCCCCTGTTATTGTTTCTTCAAGACGATCGATGTTATGCCAAACTAGGGTTGTAAAAGTCAAAGGGCAAATGTTTGAAGGTAGAACAGTATCCTGATCTTGAGTTGATTGAAGTTTTTGAAGGCATAAGGCTGTTTCGATTTCTTCGTAAACGGTATAAGAGACGCAGTGACCAAGTCGGTTTAGGATGCGAATGAGTTCAACATTGCCAGTTAGAGACTTTATAACAAATGGAAGTAAAACATGCTTAGGAGGGCGTTTTTGTCAACTAGAAACTCCATAGAATAGATCTTGAGCAATTGAGTTTATAACACTTTGAGATCTTTGAGATGTTGATCCTTTTTCTTTCCCAGTAATTACAAGGCGAAGAAACGACTTTACTGAGTCCGGAATGTTGATCGCATTTTGGCAGAAACGAGGCGCCCATCTAAGTCTGACGGTTGGGGAGGCCACATTGTTTCTGGTACTTCCGTTTTTAAATCAGATCGCATTTTTAACCCAGATATTGTGAGCGCTTCTCCGAAATCTGGGTCCGACTTCAATGATTTTAGGGAACGTTTTAAGTTCAAATTCTCTTTGACCAGATCATCTCTGCAAATGATATCCGGATAAACCAGGGGTAAATAACGAAAGGAGTTAGAGACGCTAGCTTCCGTAGTGTAGAATACAGTGGGACTTTCAAACGTAGGCACAGAAAAGAGAAAACGCCTCGGTCGTGCCGTCTATAATTCTAAATAAGTATGATATTTTCCAACCAATAGCGTGGCAGCAAAGTTTCGAAAGTCATGCTGGGATATCGATTTTCTCCTGTCTGCTAGTGTTCGTCTGCTTACGACTGAGTGACAATTAGGCTTAGAGTAAAGTTTATTCAATAATGTGCTTTGAATTAGAAACATGCAACTTTAAAGTTGGTAAATTCCAAATTCGATAATAAAATGGAATTAAATGTCGTTTTTGCATCCTTCAATACAGTTTTAGTTGTTTTAATTTCTTTAGTCACAGATACAGTCGATGATCCTGATCTCACAGTTCCCCCTGGCACTGACTCGGAAAAATCACTAGGCCTTGGCTCACTGCGCCGACTCTATAACCGTGCACTTACGGCAGAACAAGTTTGAACATATTTTGAGGATTTCCCCGGCTTCAAATTGCAAATTGTTGACTTATCTTTCTTCTTTAAATCGCTGTTTTATCGCGATTGAATATATTAATTATATTGGGTTGATTTATGAGACGAATGCACAACATCGACACCCGCCATTTTACTTTACCCAGAATACCTTGCAGCGCGAAATTTTAAGGCAAAACTTTTAAGGTTCTAGTCTTATTTAAAATACAGTTCCAAAGATGGCCCTACGTTAGTTTCAAATTCTATGACGTTTCAAGGTCCCACTGTATTCTACACTACGGAAGCTAGCGTCTCTAACTCCTTTCGTTATTTACCCCTGGTAATATATTTCTGCACATATTTAAAGTAAGAGATATTTGATTTGTAAGCCAAAAGAAATTAATAAAGTAGTCTCTGGAGAGTGTATCAGGGAAACCTCTGTAACTAAGCAAGTTTATGATATTACCATCTCTGTAAGTGTTCGAATTAAATAAATATATATTTATATTTTATATTGTAAGTTAATTAAATTAACTTGCAAGTGCTTCTAGACAGACACATTTTTGAGGGTAACTATATCTGTACATTTAATTTGGGAATTTAGGTTTTGGGATTAGATAAGCTAAAGTGTAAATGATAATTTGATGTTTAATTTTAAGTATTGGCATTCGCAATGAAATCTTTCTATTAACGTTTGATTACTCGAACAAGCCTAATAATAAATTTTACGAAGCACAAGCACTTTCTTTGGTTCATTTCACTTTACAGTAACAAATTTTGACAATGAAAAATTATCATTTCCAGTTTAAATTTGCCTAAAAACGATAATGATCATTTATTTATTTAAATCTTAATTGGGTTCTTTTCAGTTACATATTTGCCAAACAAAAAATATCGTTTCAAGTTTAAATTTACCTATAAACGTTAATGAAAATTTCTATAATAAACTCTTAATTTTAACTAATAAGAGTAATCAATTACTAATCATCACTTATGATCACTAACTTTAAGAAAAAAAGTTCAATATTATTTTTATAAACGTAATCAAAATAAGCATTGGCAATATAATAATTAAAAACCTAATACTACAACTTCACATTAAGTAAAGATTACAGAAATGAATGTACTTGTTTCTCTCACCAGAAGGAAAACAGTTATATAGACATCAAGAAAAAATATCAACATCATCATCCCATTCTTAAACGCAACAATTATGAACCAAATTTCAAAATTTGATAAAACCCTCTTCGAATTCACTTCCTTGCAGATTGCAGAGGCTATGCCCACCGGCGTAGCCCTATTGTAGCGCCATCTACGTACAATACTATTTTAGCAACAATTTGTGAGCAATAATTGTTAATTGCTAACTCTAATTTAGTTTTTCAATTGTAAATTTTATGTATGAAAAAAAGAGTTTAAAATAACTTTGGCATATGCATTTAAAATTAAGCTGACATGATGGCGCTAAATATTGCATAGATCTGAAGTAGATAACCCGCCTTTATTCCTATAATAGCCCACTCAATCCGCGCTCACGGGCGCTGCGCTGCTCGCGCTATAGCTGCTATATCTATAGCGCGTGCAGCTTGCGTCGTGATGCGCGTGATCGAGTAGGCTATAATCCTACTCTCCAAGTATTCTACCCCCATCACCCTTGTCGTATACTTTTCGTAACTTTTGAGCTCCTTTGCTAGTAACCGTTATATATCGTTTACTCGTTGTTGTTCAAGGTTTGCTGAATAAGCAAGTTTCACTACAAAAAGAAAATAATCAATTGTTGTAGCTAAGTATTATTTTTGTGATCTAAGCAAGACCACATTTCCCATATTTTTACCTCTCCGAGTGACGTAAGTCACGGAGAGGTTCTGTAACGATCGTGTGTGTCCGTCTGTGTGTGGGTGGGTGTGTGTGTGCGTCTGTATACGATTGACAAGTGGGGATTCTGACAATCTTTTCACCCACATAGTGGGGACCCGACTTACATGTGGGGACATTTTAAAGTCCTCACATGTAAGTAATTAGATAAATGATATATTTAGACTAATTAGAGCCCAAATAAATTTTTTTAAAAAAGTCCCCACTTGTAAGGTACTTGGTCTTTTCACATTACAAGTGGGGACCATGGAAATTAACACATATCCGAGAGATGTCGCCAGAGGTTTCACACACCCGGGTACCCAGTTGTACGAAATGAGGACCATATGGTCTCTTCGGCGTACATGTGGGGGCTCAAAAATGGGTTTTCATTACAATAAGCACAGATAGATGTCGCTACTTTAGAAATACAAAATATACATTATTCAGCGATAACAATATAAAATCTTGTATCTCACAGACCGAACGGTGATTTTTTCATAATTTAATTACACTTGACGTACGAAAACTACTTTTCCTAATTCTTTAGGCGTCATTAAATTAACTTCGTTTAAAACATTAACTCGATTTAAAAAACTGTATGTCCCCAGATGTACATTAAAAAGATGGCCAAGTTCCCCACATTTTAAAATGGGACTAACGTTACATATAATGTAAATTTCATCATAATTATCAATATTTTAATTAAAAAAAGTGAATTAAAATGAATTTTGAAAACATGTATATTAACGACCCCACTTGTCCGTTGAAATGACAGCGAAGGTCCCCACTTGTAAAATTATCTAGTTTAAAAAATATCTTCAAATATTTGAAGGAACCGTAAAAATCCTATTTCTAAAATTTCATCATAATAATCTACATTTTAATTACAAAAGTATAATATACATGTATTTAGAAAATGTGTGTATAAAAGACCCCACTTGTCTGTTGAAATGACAGCCAAGGTCCCCACTTGTAAATTTATCGAGTGTGAAAAATTATCTTGAAATACTTGATGTAACCATATAGGCTTTGACACTAATTCAAAATCTAAAAATTTATACACAAATGTCCCCAGATATATGGTAGGAAGACGGTTTAGGTCCCCACTTGTAAACCTGAAATTGGCTCAAAACTTAAAGTTAAGCTAGAAATAGGACTGATTACTTAATTTCATTCTGATAATCAATATTTTAACTATAAAATTATAATATACATGAAATTTGAAAATGTGTGTTTAAAAGACCCCACTTGTCTGTTGAAATGACTGTGAAGGTCCCCACTTGTAAATTTATCGAGTGTGAAAAATGAAATACTTGATGGACCATATAGGCTTTGACACTAATTCAAAATCTAATAATTTATACACAAATGTCCCCAGATATAAGGTTGGAAGACGGTTTAGGTCCCCACTTGTAAATTTATCAAGTGTGAAAAAAGACATTAAATACTGATAATCATATAACTTAAAATAATTACAAAATATAAAATTTGTTTAAAAGACCCCACTTGTCTGTTGAAATGACGGTGAAGGTCCCCACTTGTAAATTTATCGAGTGTGAAAAATGAAATTGAAATACTGATGGAACCATATAGGCTTTGACACTAATTCAAAATCTAATAATTTATACACAAATGTCCCCAGATATAAGGTTGGAAGACGGTTTAGGTCCCCACTTGTAAACCTGAAATTAGCTCAAAACTTAAGTGTTAAGCTAGAAATAGGACTGATTACTTAAATTTCATTCTGATAATCAATATTTTAACTATAAAATTATAATATACATGAAATTAGAAAATGTGTGTTTAAAAGACCCCACTTGTCTGTTGAAATGACTGTGAAGGTCCCCACTTGTAAATTTATCGAGTGTGAAAAATGAAATTGAAATACTTGATGGAACCATATAGGCTTTGACACTAATTCAAAATCTAATAATTTATACACAAATGTCCCCAGATATAAGGTTGGAAGACGGTTTAGGTCCCCACTTGTAAACCTGAAATTAGCTCAAAACTTAAGTGTTAAGCTAGAAATAGGACTGATTACTTAAATTTCATTCTGATAATCAATATTTAAACTATAAAATTAAAATATACATGAAATTAGAAAATGTGTGTTTAAAAGACCCCACTTGTCTGTTGAAATGACTGTGAAGGTCCCCACTTGTAAATTTATCGAGTGTGAAAAATGAAATTGAAATACCTGATGGAACCATATAGGCTTCGACACTAATTCAAAATCTAATAATTTATACACAAATGTCCCCAGATATAAGGTTGGAAGACGGTTTAGGTCCCCACTTGTAAACCTGAAATTAGCTCAAAACTTAAGTGTTAAGCCTTTAAAAGGACGATTACCTAAATTTCATTATAATAATCAATATTTAAACTATAAAATTAAAATATACATGAAATTAGAAAATGTGTGTTTAAAAGACCCCACTTGTCTGTTGAAATGACGGTGAAGGTCCCCACTTGTAAATTTATCGAGTGTGAAAATGAAATTGAAATACTGATGGAACCATATAGGCTTTGACACTAATTAAAACTAATAATTTATACACAAATGTCCCCAGATATAAGGTTGGAAGACGGTTTAGGTCCCCACTTGTAAACCTGAAATTAGCTCAAAACTTAAGTGTTAAGCTTAAATAGGTTGATTACCTAAATTTCATTCTATAATCAATATTTAAACTATAAAATTAAAATATACATGAAATTAGAAAATGTGTGTTAAAAGACCCCACTTGTCTGTTGAAATGAGTGAAGGTCCCCACTTGTAAATTTATCGAGTGTGAAAAATGAAATTGAAATACCTGATGGAACCATATAGGCTTCGACACTATTCAAAATCTAATAATTTATACACAAATGTCCCCAGATATAAGGTTGGAAGACGGTTTAGGTCCCCACTTGTAAACCTGAAATTAGCTCAAAACTTAAGTGTTAAGCTAGAAATAGGACTGATTACTAAATTTCATTCTGATAATCAATATTTAAACTATAAAATTAAAATATACATGAAATTAGAAAATGTGTGTTTAAAAGACCCCACTTGTCTGTTGAAATGACTGTGAAGGTCCCCACTTGTAAATTTATCGAGTGTGAAAAATGAAATTGAAATACCTGATGGAACCATATAGGCTTTGACACTAATTCAAAATCTAATAATTTATACACAAATGTCCCCAGATATAAGGTTGGAAGACGGTTTAGGTCCCCACTTGTAAACCTGAAATTAGCTCAAAACTTAAGTGTTAAGCTTTAAAAGGTCCGATTACCTAAATTTCATTATAATAATCAATATTTAAACTATAAAATTAAAATATACATGAAATTAGAAATGTGTGTTTAAAAGACCCCACTTGTCTGTTGAAATGACGTGAAGGTCCCCACTTGTAAATTTATCGAGTGTGAAAAATGAAATTGAAATACTTGATGGAACCATATAGGCTTTGACACTAATTCAAAATCTAATAATTTATACACAAATGTCCCCAGATATAAGGTTGGAAGACGGTTTAGGTCCCCACTTGTAAACCTGAAATTAGCTCAAAACTTAAGTGTTAAGCTTAAAAGGACTGATTACTAAATTTCATTATATAATCAATATTTAAACTATAAAATTAAAATATACATGAAATTAGAAAATGTGTGTTTAAAAGACCCCACTTGTCTGTTGAAATGACTGTGAAGGTCCCCACTTGTAAATTTATCGAGTGTGAAAAATGAAATTGAAATACTGATGGAACCATATAGGCTTTGACACTAATTCAAAATCTAATAATTTATACACAAATGTCCCCAGATATAAGGTTGGAAGACGGTTTAGGTCCCCACTTGTAAACCTGAAATTAGCTCAAAACTTAAGTGTTAAGCTAGAAATAGGACTGATTACTTAAATTTCATTCTGATAATCAATATTTAAACTATAAAATTAAATATACATGAAATTAGAAAATGTGTGTTTAAAAGACCCCACTTGTCTGTTGAAATGACGGTGAAGGTCCCCACTTGTAAATTTATCGAGTGTGAAAAATGAAATTGAAATACTTGATGGAACCATATAGGCTTTGACACTAATTAAATCTAATAATTATACACAAATGTCCCCAGATATAAGGTTGGAAGACGGTTTAGGTCCCCACTTGTAAACCTGAAATTAGCTCAAAACTTAAGTGTTAAGCTTAAAAGGTCCGATTACCTAATTTCATTATAATAATCAATATTATAAAATATAAAATAAAATATACATGAAATTAGAAAATGTGTGTTTAAAAGACCCCACTTGTCTGTTGAAATGACGGTGAAGGTCCCCACTTGTAAATTTATCGAGTGTGAAAAATGAAATTGAAATACTGATGGAACCATATAGGCTTTGACACTAATTCAAAATCTAATAATTTATACACAAATGTCCCCAGATATAAGGTTGGAAGACGGTTTAGGTCCCCACTTGTAAACCTGAAATTAGCTCAAAACTTAAGTGTTAAGCTAGAAATAGGACTGATTACTTAAATTTCATTCTGATAATCAATATTTAAACTATAAAATTAAAATATACATGAAATTAGAAAATGTGTGTTTAAAAGACCCCACTTGTCTGTTGAAATGACTGTGAAGGTCCCCACTTGTAAATTTATCGAGTGTGAAAAATGAAATTGAAATACTTGATGGAACCATATAGGCTTTGACACTAATTCAAAACTAATAATTTATACACAAATGTCCCCAGATATAAGGTTGGAAGACGGTTTAGGTCCCCACTTGTAAACCTGAAATTAGCTCAAAACTTAAGTGTTAAGCTTTAAAAGGTCCGATTACCTAAATTTCATTCTGATAATCAATATTTAAACTATAAAATTAAAATATACATGAAATTAGAAAATGTGTGTTTAAAAGACCCCACTGTCTGTTGTCTGTTGAAAGACTGTGAAGGTCCCCACTTGTAAATTTATCGAGTGTGAAAAATGAAATTGAAATACTGATGGAACCATATAGGCTTTGACACTAATTCAAAATAATAATTATACACAAATGTCCCCAGATATAAGGTGGAAGACGTTTAGGTCCCCACTTGTAAACCTGAAATTAGCTCAAAACTTAAGTGTTAAGCTTTAATAGGACCGATTACCTAAATTTCATTCTGATAATCAATATTTAAACTATAAAATTAAAATATACATGAAATTAGAAAATGTGTGTTTAAAAGACCCCACTTGTCTGTTGAAATGACGGTGAAGGTCCCCACTTGTAAATTTATCGAGTGTGAAAAATGAAATTGAAATACTTGATGGAACCATATAGGCTTTGACACTAATTCAAAATCTAATAATTTATACACAAATGTCCCCAGATATAAGGTGGAAGACGGTTTAGGTCCCCACTTGTAAACCTGAAATTAGCTCAAAACTTAAGTGTTAAGCTTTAATAGGACCGATTACCTAAATTTCATTATGATAATCAATATTTAAACTATAAAATTAAAATATACATGAAATTAGAAAATGTGTGTTTAAAAGACCCCACTTGTCTGTTGAAATGACTGTGAAGGTCCCCACTTGTAAATTTATCGAGTGTGAAAAATGAAATTGAAATACTTGATGGAACCATATAGGCTTTGACACTAATTCAAAATCTAATAATTTATACACAAATGTCCCCAGATATAAGGTTGGAAGACGGTTTAGGTCCCCACTTGTAAACCTGAAATTAGCTCAAAACTTAAGTGTTAAGCCTTAAAAAGGTCCGATTACCTAAATTTCATTCTGATAATCAATATTTAAACTATAAAATTAAAATATACATGAAATTAGAAAATGTGTGTTTAAAAGACCCCACTTGTCTGTTGAAATGACGGTGAAGGTCCCCACTTGTAAATTTATCGAGTGTGAAAAATGAAATTGAAATACCTGATGGAACCATATAGGCTTGACACTAATTCAAAATCTAATAATTTATACACAAATGTCCCCAGATATAAGGTTGGAAGACGGTTTAGGTCCCCACTTGTAAACCTGAAATTAGCTCAAAACTTAAGTGTTAAGCTAGAAATAGGACTGATTACTTAAATTTCATTCTAATAATCAATATTTAAACTATAAAATTAAAATATACATGAAATTAGAAAATGTGTGTTTAAAAGACCCCACTTGTCTGTTGAAATGACTGTGAAGGTCCCCACTTGTAAATTTATCGAGTGTGAAAAATGAAATTGAAATACCTGATGGAACCATATAGGCTTTGACACTAATTAAAATCTAATAATTTATACACAAATGTCCCCAGATATAAGGTGGAAGACGGTTTAGGTCCCCACTTGTAAACCTGAAATTAGCTCAAAACTTAAGTGTTAAGCTAGAAATAGGACTGATTACTAAATTTCATTCTGATAATCAATATTTAAACTATAAAATTAAATATACATGAAATTAGAAAATGTGTGTTTAAAAGACCCCACTTGTCTGTTGAAATGACTGTGAAGGTCCCCACTTGTAAATTTATCGAGTGTGAAAAATGAAATTGAAATACCTGATGGAACCATATAGGCTTTGACACTAATTCAAAATCTAATAATTTATACACAAATGTCCCCAGATATAAGGTGGAAGACGGTTTAGGTCCCCACTTGTAAACCTGAAATCAGCTCAAAACTTAAGTGTTAAGCCTTAAAAGGTCCGATTACTAAATTTCATTCTGATAATCAATATTTAAACTATAAAATTAAAATATACATGAAATTAGAAAATGTGTGTTTAAAAGACCCCACTTGTCTGTTGAAATGACTGTGAAGGTCCCCACTTGTAAATTTATCGAGTGTGAAAAATGAAATTGAAATACTTGATGGAACCATATAGGCTTTGACACTAATTCAAAATCTAATAATTTATACACAAATGTCCCCAGATATAAGGTTGGAAGACGGTTTAGGTCCCCACTTGTAAACCTGAAATTAGCTCAAAACTTAAGTGTTAAGCTAGAAATAGGACTGATTACTTAAATTTCATTCTAAAAATCAATATTTAAAAACTATAAAATTAAA
>JAEQBA010002256.1:11813-35662 GCA_019434445.1 Phalangium opilio | reverse complement strand
AATCGGATTCGGAATAAAATTTGGCAAGGCTTAACGTCTTTCATTATCAATGGCTTGAATCCAAATATGCTCTCTATATAATTTCAAAACATGTGCTACAATAGGACTTGGTCTATACATACTATAGGTATTATAATAAATTACCCGCCAAAATGACGTCAATATTGTTATTTCGGTAAATTTTAACATTGTTACGTCATCGCTATGTTAAAATGGTTATTTTTACACCATAATTCGTTAGTTTTAATTATATTTAGTCAATATAAATGGGGTTTTTTAGTAATTTATTTGTGATGCTAATTTCCTAGACCTTGTCTTGTCTCCTTGATTCGTTAAGCCTTGGCGACAAAAGTATGCCTGACTTCGGCCACGTTAAGTGGTATTAATACGGATTTTACAGGTTTAAAATCATTTATAAACGTAACTATAGTTTTAAATATTAATAATAACAACTTAAAAGCGTACTTACCATAATTTCCATAATTGATGTAAATTAAACGTAAAAATAACGTCTTTTTACCGCATAACAAAATCCCGGATCCGGGCACTTAACGATCGCCTCCGTGGGAAAAAAATGGACATGAAGGCCCTCTATCGATCGTATTTCGTGCTCAAGAAAAATGTCCATTTTTTGTAACCTTGAAATTTTAACATAAAATCGATATTTCTAACATCTTTAAATTGATATTAATCAAAGATAAAATAACCTATTTAAAAAATAACTATTTTCAAATGTAATTATGCCTAAAAATTTATATTTAAAACTGTTTTTGGAAAATGGGAAAAAGTTGATTTACGTTCAGGCCGCTATATTCAATTTGAGTCAAGTAGGCTCTGAGTCTGGCACACTCGATCACGCAAAAAGCAACTCGACGTCTGATTGTTGAAAAACTGGCTGGCTTCTATCTTTGGAGAAATGGCGCGAGGTTAAATCTAAACCTCACGGAATTTTAACAACTAACAATTTTATAACAATTTGAAATAATTTTATTGGCACAAAATCAGGTACCACTCTGATATACAAACGCATAATTTCTTTCAGGAACGAATTAATATTAATAATAATTAAATAAATTTGTTGTTTACCTTTCTTAATTAGGGTGGTGTTTTTTTTCACACAAATACAGGAGGTAGTGCAATCATGACGTAGTAAAAGCCCAAGAAGTTTTATTATTATTTAGTAGTAGTAAAAATTGGTAGAAATATCTATAAACTAATTTAAAGAAATAAAAATTAACATTATTAACATCACTATAACGTCGGGTGTTAATAATTAATTATCAACTATAATTCAGTTAATTTTAAGTGCTTGGGCTTGAGAAAAATTTTAATTTAATAAAAACTTTAGTTATTGAGTGCAAAAATTGCAATGTGTTTTTTTTTTTGTAACAAATATTTCTGAGAACTAAAAACTATAATTTTGATTAATATCAAAGTGTTTTTGATTATCCAAATAAAATTATTATATGCGATTTAATATACGTTTTTTTTTGTTTTTGTTCATAAGCCAAATGTACATACTTAGGCCCCAAAACATTACTATAAATTTACCTACAATGATTTATTTAATTTACGCATTTGAGCTTGCGTATTTAAAATCTCTTAAAGAGTAAAAGTTAAGCAATTCGTCATTTACGTAAATTTTGTTTTTATTTATTTATTTGTTTATAAATATTCCATATAATTATTAGAATTCTATATGTATATTAATGGTTGCACGTTTTGAATTAATTTTCGAAGCGATTACGTAATCGTAACCTTTTCAAACATGCTTAACCTTTGACCCTTTTCGAGTTATTATACATTTTAAGCCCTTTTCTATTTACAAGAATGGGTTTTTGTTAGTTTTTTACTTTTGCGCCACCGAATTGTTGGCGTGCAAAAGTTATGTTTATTTATTTAAAATCGGGATTCAAAACTTTTCCCGCTATTTTCTAATAAAAATTATACCTACTTTTGGGCAATTCATGCTGTCCTGTCTTAATTGTTTGTTTATGTACACAACAAGTTTGTTTTTGTTTTTTGCGTAAATGTATTTTGTTTGTTTTCCAATTTGTGTACTAATTTAACTTGATTTACAAATCTCAACTTGGCCACGGAAGGGTTCAACTTGGGGAGGGGGGAGGTAAAGTTTGTTAGGGGTGAAAAAAACAGAGGGGAAAGACTAGAGGCGACATCTGGTGGTGGCCTTGAGAGAAATTAATATCTTTTATATTTGCAACGAAACTTGGAGATGATAATTGAAGGGTCAGTAGCGTTTAATTATGATTACTTTAAACGGTTAAGTAGTTTTAAATGCATTAATATGTAAAAATAAGCGCAAAAATCTAATTTTTGTTGTTATTTGAAATTAAATAGGCAATTTGTATCGCGGCTTCGACGGGAAATATCTGTATTATTTTTAAATATAAAATGTTTAAAAACTAAAATTAACGCGATGCATATGCTACTACCCTTTTTAGTGCGAATTAAGTCCATTTAAGCGTGTTATACTGTAAAAATGCTGCAAATAAAATTATTTGTTTTTTGATGTATAGCTTATATACTTCCTAAGTTAATTTGCGAGGAATATCGGTTAATTTTTTACCGATATTTTTTATCTTAGGGAAGTTACAACATTGATATTCATGTGTACTTTATTGCAGGTAGCCCTTCACTAAGTATAGAGTTTATGTCGTCCATTATTGATGGACATTTTGTTTTTAAGAATTAAAATATATATACATATTAAATTAAAACGACATTTCTTAGTTAATTTTAATTAATTTAAGTCCAAAATGGAGTTCAAAGCAACAGCTAGATCAGGCATTTTTGCATTTATTTAAAAGGCAAGCGTGTCTTCTATAATATAGAACCGATTTTAAGGGTTGGTTTAGGCCCTAATTTAAAAGTTCCATATATATTTTGGTTAATTTAAGCCTTGGCTGATCTTCCAGTGGCGTTCGCAAAATTTCAATGATAAATGGCTTTTAACTGACCTCTACTTTGATTAATAGTTACTTTGCGCCATCTTGGGTTAATTTGAAAACTCGATAGTTCCATATATATTAATTAATATAAGCCTTGGCTGATCTGCCAGTGGCGTTTGCAAATGCAAAATTGCAATAAAAACTGCTTCTTACTGACCTCCATTTTGGTTAATAGTAACTTGGCGCCATCTATTCATTTGCAGCAGAATCGAATTTGATACGCATGCGCGGGCGCCATCTTGATGGAAGTAGCGTAACTTCTGTCAAGTTTGTTCGATTCTAATACTTCTTTTTTTGTTTCTTTGTTTAATTATTTTCTCCTTTAAAATAATTAGTATAGTTTTAAATTTTAATTAATATCTTACGTTACCAGAATAGCCCGAGTAATGAAAAGAATTTTTTAGAAAATTTTAATTTTAATTTTAAATTTTTCTAAATTTATATATTTTTTTAAATCCTAATGCACACATAGTTAAGGGGAAGAAAATGTATAAGAAATGTTTTTTTTTATAATAATATACACTATAAGATAGAGCCTATGGTAGTATATTGTTTTAAAGTATTGCATTCAGTATTTTTTTTTTATGAATATATAAAATTTTTTTGAATGAGATTCGAAGACTGTTTTGTTTTTAATGATGGAAATAAAACCCAGCAGCACCGCAACGTTTAAATTTCTACTTCATTGTTTGTTTATTTAAGTTTCTGCGCGCTTCGATAGAAACAATATTAAATTTAAATTAAAGTTTTTGCTTTCTTTATTATAATTGGAATGCATTAGATTATGATTGGTTGAAAGGCAGCCAATCATATTTGAGGAAATAATTCAGTTTGTTTGATTGGTTAGTTGGTTTATATCGCTGCTATTGTCGTTCTGATTGGACAGAAATGTATCCAATCAGATTGCTGATTTTGATTTTTTAAATTTAAGATCGTCATCTTCATCTAGTGGCATAGACTTTAATTATAATTAATTTAAAAAGCTGTTTAATTTAATTTAAAAATTAAATGCGAGTGATTGTTAGTAATGTTGCAAATTAACACCTAAATTGTTTTTCTAACTATATGGCACTTGAGATATCTCAATTTTCATATTGGCGCTTAAGTGTATAATTATTTTAAGTAATTAAATTACGATCTGACTAGAAAATAGATTATTTTTTTAATTGAAAATCCTATCTTTGGGTTTTAATTTTTCTTTTTTATATATCTTTGGCTTAATTATTAATTTTAATCCCTAATTCTAATTAATATAATTAAATTAAATTAACCCAAATATAAATTAAAGCCTTAAATGTTTAAATATATATATAAATTGAAAAATATTAATTGTGTTGTAAATAATGTGTAATTAGGATTTAAATGAATTAATTAAGTAATTAACTAAATAGCTATATTTAAAGTTTCACGTAACCTGTACGGTACCAGCCACACATTGCTGTTCTCAGTCCAACACTTACTTACCTACATCGCCTGCAATATTTAAAGTATAAATATTGCGACCCAAAAGCGAACAAGTTAACAACACATGTACAGTTTCAATCTTTAGTATAATTTTAACAATCTTTCCCCTTTTCTTAATCTTAATTGCTTAGTAAATTTTAAATTTGATTTGATTTTTTCAATATTTCAAAATATTAACCCTTCATACCTAACAGGAAATATATACAAAAATTAATACGCGTTAATTAACACTTAAATTGTTAATTTTAATATTTTCTTAAATTTTTTTTTAAATTTCTTTCGTATTTAACATCTTAATTCCGAGTTAGTTCCCCATTTCTGTCCCCAATTAAGAATAAATTAGATAATTAGTCAAATTAGTAATTAGCTAGAATACATTATAATTAGGAAGATTTTTAAGTGTTTTTTGCTTGATTAAGGAACAATTTATTTTTACACCCAAATTTTAAATTTTAAATTTTTTCCCATAATCCCATACCCGATACTGGGAAGACACAAATTTCAAAGGGAGTATGACATACCAAAAAACCAGTAAAATAAAAATTGTGACCCATTAACGTAAATTTCCCCCCAAAAAACGAACTAACATGATCAGGGTTAATAAAGAAATGGTTAGTTAATTCGACTAACCAATAATTTTTAAAGTTTAAAAATATCCTCTTTACACATTACATAACCCTGATACGTTGTCCCAATCCCAATCCCAATAGGAATGTGTTACGTGTTATTTATACTCAATTAATTAATTAATTAATTAATTAATTAATTAATTTTAATTAAATTGGAATTAATTTAATTTATTTAGCAATTAAATACTTTATCCGTATCCGGTTAATTGTTTAATTTGTTCCTTTGTGGCCTTGCTACTGGGTTTAAGTTAGTTAATATATATTTCTTTATATATAATATTATATAATTTAATTTATTTTAATTATTTTACCTAATTAGGCAGTTTTAATTAGGCCTACTTCGTTAAGCCTTTGCAGCTAGACGTGTTGAATGTACTCTGGATTGAGAAAAGAAAAACCGAAGAATTCAGTTTGATCCAAGTTCATCATGAACAGCTTGTCCGTCGGTGTTAAGTCCGTCTTTTCGCTCGTAAATTGCTTGTCAAAGTTACTAACATCCTTTCGATGTTTCTGTATAAATGACGTAGTTTTTTATACAGACGCATGCGCGTGAGTGACGTCATGAACGGAAGAAGAAGTAGATAAAAGGAGAGAAAATATTTTCTTAAAATTAGATCATTTTACAAATTGATTGTCAGTTCTGGTTGGTTAAACCGAACCGTAGTTAATTTTTTTTAATCTAATTTAATTCAATTTAGTTTAAGTTATAAACGGTCGAGACAAATTTGTGATTTGACAGAAAGGAAACGAGACTTATTTTAAAATGATTGGGTTATTATTATGGCGTCTATTATCTTGATTCATCGGTGATTGTTGAACAATTTAAAACAGGAAATTGAATGAATGTTTCCTGATTTGCGTTGATATGTCAAATCAATCACTGACAATTTGGGAATTTTGTAAATTGGTTTGAAACAGTAACAGTAACAGTTCGATTATCAAATTTTTAAAGCGACACAGCGAATTTTTATTTTGAAGCGATGTTACTTGTATTTGTGGGAGGAGCTTACGGAAGACCACGCCCACAACGTGTAGAATTATCCTTACATAAAGTAGATTAGAATTCCTGATGTATTTTCTATTTTATCCATTCCAAATCATGCTGATTTAATTTCAATTTTTTTAATGAGATATTTAAACTATAATAATTATAGTTTAATATTAAGTCATAAAAATTATTTTAATTAAGAAATACGTACTGTTAAAAACCAATTTTTATAGATAATAGATAATAGATAATACGCCAATCAGATAAATAATATCTCAAATATAACTTAAAATAATAATAATTATAGTTATAATTTTGTAAGTCCTAAAAACACAATTCCTTAATTAAAAATAATTATTAAATAGTAAATAAAAACCAATATTGCGTTTTGTGTTAATTAAATATACCTCTTAATTAATTAACTGAACCAAATTTTATAAAACATTTCTGTAAAATACCAGTAATGTACGTAGAACTTCGTTGTCCCCGAACATTGAATTATACATCAAAATATCACGGTATGAAACTGGGTAGCGGTAATGTTATAACATCTACGTTATATATATAGTGCATCTAAGCCTAAAAAGCAATATTACATGCAATATCTACTCTACGTGTTATCTAACAGAACGGTGTATTAATAAATATAATAATATTTAGCGTCTAATATACCGATACCCAAATTTCAAATTATTAGATTTTAGGAGTTCAAAACGTACAATTTTTCTTTTAAAATATTTTACAGAAAATTCAAAAAAAATCAGAAGAAAACCTCGATGTTCGTTACCTGAAACTTAACAAAAGGTTTAAATACTTAACAATTAATAGTATTTACACAAATTTTTAAGGTCTATTAAATCTAATTAGTTTAATTTTAATTGCTATATTTAATTTAAAATTATTAGCTTAGTCCGAATATCCGAAATAGATAAAAAATACTTGTTTTAAAATAAGGATATCATTCTCTTGATAAGTATGGGTCTAAAGTCTAAACGATATACGCACGCGTCTCGTACCGGTGTTTTTTTTCTCTCGTAGATTCGCATCTCCTGGTGGCGGGAACAGAAACCATGATAGCCTACTGGGATCTCTACATACTCTACCCGTAACCCCACTAAATTACCAAAGAAAGGAAATTAGATCATAGTAGGTTATGCCTCAATTCTGTTCCGGAAACATTTAGACATAGATGTCGCTGGAGTCTCTGTAATTTTCTGTCACAGAAAACACTACGGTAGACCCATACTTAGCCATTATAGAATTATGGCGTTAAAAGATTTAATAGACCTTTTAAACATAAAAAGCACTAAATAGATATTTTGTTGTTTGTGGTGATGTGTTTTACAACAATTAAAATGTAAAAAAAAGAAGTTAGGTTTAACATATTTTGAGAGAAGAAGGGGGAATGTTTGTGGTGTGTGTTAATATTTTTTTTACGTAAATATTTGGTAAATTGGTATGGTTTGGTTGAAATATAAATGGTAGGTGATAGATATACGGTGGGTTGGTATAGAAAATATATACTAATAGCAATAGATTTGTTAACAGTTAAAATGTTGAAAATGATTTACCAGATAATTAAATGGCCATGTTTAGTGTACATATTGTGCGCATGTACACATACACCGATGTTAGCAATCATGGAAAAAGATAAAATTATTCATAGGCAAATTAATTCATCTTTTTTCGAATGTTTTCTTTGTTTTCACTAGATTTTTTTTGACACTTGATCTAGAAAAATGTCGAAAACTACAGGGACTCAAAAAAGAAATGTTGTTTTCAAAATATGAGTTCGTTCATTGATCTGAGAATGATGTTTAAAGTGAATTTAATTTGGTATTGTAATTACGGTGTCGATATTTATGTGAAAACATTAGTTTATTCATAAGTTCATAAGGTATGTATGTTCCGTAATAAGTTTGTTAATCTCTGGTAACTTGGAAACTGGAGCTTGTAATTTTGAAGTGATTGAATTACGTAGGTCATAGATTCAGGGTAAAGCGACATACGCCTGGTGAGGAGGCGCTGCTGTCAAATTTGGGTAACTTAGTAAGTGTTCAGACTAAATAGGACCTAGATGGAACTTGGTCCTAGCTGCAAAATTAATTAACCACCACCGAGTGTAGTTAGGGCTTCAATTGACTCGCTTAATTGTCGTTCTCCTTCTCGAACTAGTTATCTCGAGAACTGTAAGTCTCTCAGTAGCATTACGAACTAGTATAGGTAGTGCCATTCATACTTATGGAACGGAACATATCACTAATAAACTTATGATGAAACAACGTGTTGAAGAAGTTGAGGAACACTCTACTTTCTTTCTGCCTTCAAAGGGGTACATTACTTATGGGGGTTTAACATAATATACTTATGTTAGTACGTAAATTAGATTTTAATATGCTTATACATAAACATTGTATTGCATCGTAACTTAAAAAGGCTTCTATACTCTCCCATCATTACGTATGTGCAATACAACATGAACGGGATGAACATTTAACCCTTGACTTACGAAGAAAATTAATAAATGTTGAGCAACAAATTTTGGATCTGAACTAATTAGCGAAATAATTAAAAGGCATAATTAACAATACCAAATCATTACTAACACTTTAGGTTAATTGAGGGGGGGG
The DNA here is from genome assembly GCA_019434445.1 of Phalangium opilio. Lineage (NCBI taxonomy): Eukaryota > Metazoa > Arthropoda > Arachnida > Opiliones > Phalangiidae > Phalangium > Phalangium opilio. The sequence continues at coordinate 26,982 of JAEQBA010002256.1, read as the reverse complement.
GGACTAAAAATATCTTGTAGAGATTCGAAAAACATTTAATAACAATTTTTCATTCCATAAAACCAAAAAAAAAAAAAAATGTTTAATTAACATATATAATTATTTTGTTTTTGTTTAGATAATTCTTTGTAAATATTTATCCGTTTTTGCGTACGTGTGTACAACATCGTAATCTTTTTGAACCATTTATTAGGTTATTTAGAATTATTTTTTCGTATAGTAACATCTACATGTATAGTAAAAGAGTAAACTTGTATATATACTGTATATATATATATATAATATTTTTTTTATTATTTTATATATTTGTTTGTATGTATTAAATTTAGGCCTGTGCTAGTTTCAAAAATGTTTAGTTTTCATTTTTAGTTATAATCATACCGTAGATAAACAGAACAAATATGTATGTATATATAGCCCGGTTTTGCGACTTTGGTTGGTCACATGTAATATGATTTTGGCACTACTTTTTCGTATCTGTAGAAGTATGTTGACCAAAACGAAAGTATTGGTTTTGGGATTATAAAATTTTGAATTTTTATAAAGAAAATTGAGGGTTTATAGAGAAAAAACATGAGGGGGAAGGTACTGAAAAGGCGGCCACCCAAAAAGAGGTCTGAACATTACTTTTGCACCTCTAAAAAGCGCAAAAGTAAAAACATGTATTTTAAACCAAATTTAAGTTTTTTAAGTTAACAACTCAATTTTTCCACTCAAATTCGAGGCTTATGAATCCAAAATATTTTTTTCTTGTCAAATTCAGGATTTACAAACGAAAAATTAAGCTTTTCATACTAAAATTCATAGTTTATAAAAACCAAAATTTGATGATAAAAAAATGAATCCCGAAACCAATACTTCCTTTTTTCGTCAACACATTCTGAAACAACCCTTTTAACACTATATAATTTCAAACCCCACGTCCTTAACAGAATTAACCCTTCACAGGTAATTATCTAAACAAGTCGCGCGTGGATATCGTGAACCGCCAAAAATTAAAACAAGATTATTATGTAAATAAAAATCTGATTTTCAAATAAACTTAAAATTAAAAAAAAACATAAAATCCAAATATATAATAATAAGAATAATAATTAACAAATTAGAGATAATAATATTTTAATTTTCTAGGAATATAGAAAAGGTTCCGTATGTTCTTGCACCATATAATGTTCCTAAAATTTTAGCTAAAAATTGGAATTAATTATCAATAAAAAATTATAGATTTAATTAAGATATTTTAAAAAATTAACTAGAATTTAACCATTTTTTTTTTAACTTGGCACGATTTTTGAAGGTATATAAGCTAGCATATTCTAATACTCTATTATTAAACAGCTACGTTCATTAAATTTTAAGCGCCCCTTAATTAGATCTAATTACTAATTAGGCAAGGACATAAATATAATATAACTACATTAAAATTTACTACACGTGTATAATAATTTTGATAATGTTTTTAAATCCTTACATGTGCTTTTTTTAAATTTCCACTTCGATATCAACAGCAACGTTTCAATATACTTCTTATCATAAATATTAATTAACATTAATTAACCTTTAGCAATATTGTGCCCAACACTGATAGTGATATATTTTTTCAACATGTGTTTGTGTGTATGTGTGTGTGTAAACAATGTGTTTTGTTTTTGTCGTGTAATAAGATTTATAATTAGCAATTACATTTAGTGAATTTGTATGATTTTTTGAATAAAATTTGTTTAACTTCTTTGTTAATTATGTACATATTAAAATAGAACCATATACGCATGTGCTAAGTATGTATGTTTTGAAATAAGTGGTATAATAACCATAAGTGCACAAAAGTTCCATGTTAAATATTGATGTTTTACATGAACATTAAAACATTTTTCATCCATAATACTTGGGGACAAAATGTTTCGTAAATTGATTACCCACTGTCCTTTGTGTCATCGTAAACCCTTCAAAAATGTCACACTTATTGTCGTTATATCACTTATGATCATGTGTATTAATCGAAAAAGTTTTTGTGTTTTAGAATAATTTTAGCTAATTTACTTTTAGTTAGACGTTTCTTTTTATTTACCCTGTTGAAACCGGTAGTAGGCCTTTTAAAGGGTTTGTGTGTTTAATTAATTTTAAGCTTAATTAGTGTAATTAATTGTACAGGCGGTGTGATGTACAACTTTACCACAATACCAAATTGTACACGATAATCGAAAAATTACGTTTTTTTTCTTAAAAATGTTTCCTTAACTGCAGGCTTTTGCGCCTAAAACCACTTAACACTTAAGATTAAAGTGTTAACATCACCTAAACGCACCAAAAACTATTTACCCAAACCACAGCCCACTCGATCACGCAAGTTGGCTGTGCCTAAACACTAACTAAATGAACCAAATTCATCAAAACAATTTCATCAATAATGATTTGATGAAACGCAATTTTGATGTACACTGCAATAGTACCTATATGTGCATATTTATATTCAAATAGAAAAATGTTAAACGTACAACTGATCGCGTTGCATTGCCCTTACCTTAACGGTTAATTTATATTTGTTTAGTGGTTCAATTCAGTTCAATTCCACCAAAACTCGACTCGAGCCACAAATGCAAAACGTTAAGTTTAAAAATTACACATAAACATGCTAGCAGTTCTATAACGTTTGATATATATATATGAATTCGAAAAAGTTTGAAAGATAAAACATTTTACAATGAAAAATGTGAAAGAAAAAAAAAGATGCATTATGGGTAGTAAAGATCACGTGAGGGTGTAAAAGGAGAAATGTGAGAATTATAGTGAGTTTTTTTATAGGAAAACAGAAAATAATATAGGATTTTTTTAGAGAATTTTGAGGGTTTATTTATTTATTTATTTTTTTTTTTTGGAAATCTGCGATTTTTTGTTATTAATTAATTTTATTATTATTAATTTATCACAGCACTGCTTGGATTGAAAAAAATTAAAGAATTTGACTAATTTTATTTAATGTTAGCTGAAGTAAGGAGTCCAAATATAATGTTTATGTGCTCAGATTTTAACGCGTTTTAAATAAGCTAAAAACAATACGAAAATGAAATTGAAAATTTATTTTGCTAATCGAATCCCGTTTCTGGCGTGTTTAGTCGTCGTGTTTAGCACTAATGTTTTAGCTCCCATGTTAACGAGGTGAAAACACACGAGCACATTTTCATAAACTAATAATAAACTTAACATAATTTCAACGTTTCTTCGTGTGTTTAGGGGAATGTCTCAGTGTGCAATTAAGAAAGCACATAAAGGCAAAGCTACCAAATCTCAAATTTTTCAAGCTACTCCAATTTCAGAACTACTTTTTGTATAAACCGCCGGGCATTTTACTTTATGTAACCCTCCACCTAAGCCCCCTTAACAGTACCAGAATCTTACCTAAAAAACACCGCTAAAATATAAAATAATAAAACATAACTCAAAAAAATTCAATTAACTAATCATTAATTAATTAATAATTTCAAACAACCTTTATTACTTACAAATTAAATAAACTTAATTAAATTAACTATCCAATTAGGAAATTAATTTCCGCATTAATTAATCAAAACAAAAGAAGAAATCCTAATTAACTATTTAAATAATTAAACTAACCAATTAGAATTAAATAAAAAATTCATGAAAACGTAGGCCTAGGTAACAAAATTAATTCCAACAAATTAATTAGTGAAAATAGTAAGAAAATGTGAGATTAATAAAGTGTTAGGAAAAACATTGATAGTGTCAATGAAAACAGATTCGAGCAAAAGATATAGTGAAATAAAAATGAGCGATTTTAGTAAGTATGATTGAGTGTTAGTTAATTAGGAAGAATTATAATTAGTGTTGATTTATCTGGCACTTGATTGCTAGCATAATCAGATAACACTATATGGATAACAATTAATTAATGCGGGTTGGAAGCCATACAGCTAATTAGCTGTACGTGTTCATGACCGCTGGGGAATGGTTTTAAGGTGTGTATTTTTTGAACTGATTCAGATTAAATATTTATAATAATAACAACAATAACAACAACAACAGCAATTAATGAAGACAATTGAATTGAAAGGGTTAACGTTATGATAAACAAGACGGAAATACGGTTTGTTTGGTTCTTGCATCACATTTCGTGTTGAGCATTGACATTATTTTAACTTTTGTTGTGGAGGGTAATTGGTATGGTATGGTATGGTGTGAGAAAATTGAGGTTTGTTTCATAGCGAGAAGTCTGTTATTCAATTCTTAGAATTAGAGTTGGGGTTTTTGACCACGTTTTTGCGTTGAAGTTTAGAGTTTATGAAAATATTTCCGTGTGTGTAACTCTAAGTTTGACTTTGACGTTTTTGAAGGAAGTTGAATCGCATTTCGACTCAACAACGTGTGATGTTTCTAAGTCAATTCTCGGGTTTTCACTCAAAATTTGACATTTCTAAGTCAATTTTCGGGTTTTTACTCAAAAATTTGACTTTTTCAAAGTAAATGTTCGAGTTTTTGGACTCAAAAATGACCATTTTTAAAGTAAATTTTTGGGTTTTCGGACTCAAAAATGACCATTTTTATAGTAAATTTTCGGGTTTTCGGACTCAAATTAACAGTTTCGAGTTTTTTGAACTCAAAAATTCGACATTTTGAAAGTAAATTTTCGGGTTTTCGGACTCAAAATTAACAGTTTCGAGTTTTTTGAACTCAAAAATTCGACATTTTGAAAGTAAATTTTCGGGTTTTCGGACTCAAAATTAACAGTTTCGAGTTTTTTGAACTCAAAAATTCGACATTTTGAAAGTAAATTTTCGGGTTTTCGGACTCAAAATTAACAGTTTCGAGTTTTTTGAACTCAAAAATTCGACATTTTGAAAGTAAATTTTCGAGTTTTCGGACTCAAAATTAACAGTTTCGAGTTTTCACTCAAAACATAACACAAAAAATCCCCTAACAACACATATTGAAGAGACTTCCCGCTAAAAATCATCCCATAAAACAATACCGCAATCTTCCCGGGAGGGGGGGGGGAGAAGAGGGGGCATTAATTATAATTAAAAACTAACCTAATTAACAGCGAGAGCGCGCGCAATTAGCCTAAAAATAACTTTATTCGACCCAGTACCTTAGCGATTAAAGAGATTACCATCGAAAGTTGATTAGGTAGGTTTGAATTCATTTTAAAGGCATATTAGTAAAATTTAAAAATAGTATTATTAGTTAAAGTGTGTTAAAAGGTGCATATATATGTGTATTATATCATATCATAATTATTTATGTTATGTTTTAAAAATGTGAGGTATTATATATATGCAGGCATAAAGTGAGTGTGTACTTGTTTTTATGTTTATGTGTATATTAGTGTGTTCTTTTGAAATTGGAAAATAACACGCATATATATTATATATAGTATAGTATATGACAGGGAAAATATATGTATGTATATATATATTTATATGTACTTTCAACTGTCTCTGGTTTACGAGATTTTTTTCATCTTTTTGAGTTTCATCTCATAATTTTTAATTATATATCAGTTAATAATTAATTAAATTAATTATTTATTTAATTAATTTCCGTTAGGTCTTAATTGTATCTTTCCCCCTAATTACCTTAATTGTTTTTCTTTAATAATAATAATAATAATTACTTCCGAAAGATTAATATTAATATTAATGTTAATATTAAATTGGTAATGGTTGGTTAATATATATAATCTTAATTCCTATTAATTATTAATTAATTTGTACGCCATTAATTAATCGATTAACTCAGAGTCCAGGTTTAATTTCGGCGTAAAATGGATTGGTAAAAGTGAATCCGTCAAATTCGCTGCCGGTCAAATTATTGATGACGACCATGTCAGCCGGGGTCAAAGTCGTTTTCGCATTCGTGAAGATCGGGTCAAAATTTTCACCGGCTCGAGGATTTTTCTGTGTGCAAAAAAAGAACAAATAATGGGCAAGCCAAAAAAAAGTAAATAAATAAATAAATTATACAAAAAAATAAATAATCAAAATAAAAACTCTTTTAATTGGATCAATCATAATCGTAAGGGTTTAATTGCTAAATTGTTTTATAAATTTTCAATTGAAGAACCACATGCCTTGATTGGTTTGATAATAATGTACAGTACGATGCTCTTTAACAATGGATATGTATTATGGATTCCCATCTATTACTTTATAGCCCACAAGGAATTCCGCTTAGGCGCCCGTTCCGCCCCAGAGAAAGAAATATGACTTATAACCCCCCCCAACCTTGTGTGAGAGAGGGAGAGGGAAATTCGTGTTTTCTCTCTCTTTATCTCTCGCTACGCATGGGCGAAAACTCAAACCCACCACTCACGATACTCCGTTTCTCCGGAGAGATATATCGTTACTTTTCCCCACGTGATCTAGATTCTTCTGAGTTCTGACTCAATTTAGAGCCGCTTCACATCCGCGTATTTGGAGGCCAGCTTTTGGGCTTAGGTGGGAATCCGTAATACGATAGTGTTTATACATATCTATGATTTAACTTTGATTAAATCGTTATTATATGGCCGTTATGACGCTGGTCGTTTTTAAATTTAACTCTAAGCATTATTTATAGATATTTCTGAACAGAAATTGGTGAAATAAAAGTTGTACACTTGATTTTTAATTTCTAATTAGATAAACTAAGCTCTATTTTGTACTTTTTCGGGTATTTTAAACTACGAAAAACCTTATTATAGTCGAAAGATAACGGTACTATCCTTAAAATGGCTTGAAATTCCCGTTAAATTAAATAACGTAACAATAGGGATGACCCTCAAGAATCTCGTTTTGCGAGTTATGTTCTAAAATGAACTTGATTAGTAATATAACTTAATAAAATTAAAACTTGAAAATAACCTTCAATATTCGTACTTTTAAAAATATACTTATGAAGAATGTTTGTAGTAAAAATAAATTGAGGCAAAGGTCTAAGTGGTTCTTCAGAAGAATAATAACACGTTCGAAATAAACTTCTCAATTACGTCTAATAAATAATTTTCTAATTCCTTAAATGAGTTAACTCCCTACAAATACTTAAGCGATACGTTGTCTTACACAAGTTATAAATTAAAGAACATGCATATAAAGGAATATAAATAATATAAAAACAGCCATGCAATAAAAGCAGAAGTATTAACAGAACAGCTACGAAAAAATAAATGTATTAAACACCTAGAAATTAAAATAGCCAAGGGGTAAGGTATTGAGGGATCGGGTTTTGAACATAAATCAGCACATTAATAATGAAATAATTGGGCAATTCTAGTATCTACAGGGTTAAATAAATAAAACAAAGCCAATGTTATATATGCACTCTTGATTGTCAGAGCCAATATGTATCGTTTGCCAAATTAATTTTAAATTCGACACCACCAATGTTTCGTTGAGTGAAACCGACACTATTGATAAATTCAACCTTAGATTTTTTGTTCCAAAAAGGAAGGGTTTAAGAACAGTGGGATGGTTCTATGGTGCAATCAATTTTGAGTCGAAAATGTTTAATACTTCATCCCATGTTCATAAAACTTGAGTAAGGGGGTGCATCCCTTATGGGGCCAAAATGGGCCATAGAAGTATAGAACATTCTCGACACAAAAAGGATTTCCCATTCAGTATTAATTAAACTTCCTCAATATATACTTCCAATAATTTTGTTAAAATAATAATGCCCAATTTTTGTTTTCATTGACACAAATAAAATACTAGACGGGCCGGAAACAAACCGATATGACATCGGTATCAGTGACACTTTAAGCGATAGATCGGTTCGAGGTTAATTTATCGATTAATCAGTTAATAATGGTTAAAAAATAGGTCTAAATCGGTTCATTGGGTTAAATAATCGGTTATCTCGCAGTTCAAATAAAAATAACTAAAAATAAAATCTGATTCTGAAATTTAAATTTTCCTGAAAAATATTGGTTGAACAGGGATATTAGATGTTTTAAGAGGGATTCGAGGCGAGAGGGAAATTGTAAAGCGTTATCAGCGTGTCATGCGCAGTAGAGTCTACCGAATATTAGGTCGCCTACGCTACGACTTCAATTTTACCTTGAAAGGGGGTAAACAAGATGGCGCGCGTTTTAGACCCCCGTTAAAACAACCCTCTGCCGTAATCGCCCAAGAATGTACGTGAAAAGGTTCGACTAATCGCCTTATACTCATCCCTCTTAAAACATCTAATATCCCTGGCTGAAAATCGGATGAAATTGAAATATTGTAGATTTGATTTGATTTGATTTCAAAATAAAACGTATAATTGTATGTTTATCACCATTATTTTAACATTTAATAAATAAATAAATTTCTACTTCAGGAGATTTAGGCCTACGTATGTTACTATATTTTCAATATTTTGTTTACTTATTTGTTTGTTACGAAGAAACCTTATTTTCATTATTAATAGGACAGAGTTAATTAGAGACGGGAATGGTAATCAACCCTTAATTAAAATTAAACATGCTAATAGTAAAGATGAAATAAAGAATACTGACAAAGAAGACAAGAAAAATAGTCCACAAAAAGAGAAAAATATTTACAGAATTTCGTGCAAAATATTAATTATTTTAATTATTAATAATTAAAACTTAAATTTAACCTTTACCCCTAGAGGTCACCACAAACTTACCAAACCATAATTGTTCTTTAGAAAAATTAATTTGAAATTAGAATTGATGCTCATTACCCAACATGCTTAAATTAGTTTAAAAAAACCAATTAAATGAAATTGTATTTAAACCATCATGACACAAATATGGTTAAAAAGTACCATAACCAACAGTAACAGCAAAATCCCCAGTATACCATTTACCATAAGCCACATAGACAAAAACCCCACACAATTCAATTCAATTCAATTATAAATGTTCCATAACCATCCATGAGTTGCTATCAAGACCAAGGCTTAGCATTATGGACGATAATTTAACCTGACTGTAGTCAATTCTCGTGTCTTTGCAACGTAAATTTTCATTGTGATTGCGTTGCAAATTACGCGACATACTTATGGAACATAACTAGAGATTTCTATATCATCAAAATCATTTGATAAATCGTCGTTATTCGCGATACAGTTGGCAAGGCTTAAGTAAAAGTAAAAACTACTAAGCCTTGCATCAGGCATCGCGAATAATGTTTTATAAAAATTAAATATTTGAATTTGTTGCGCATCCACTGGCCTAGATGGCGGCAATAGAGTGAAAGAAATAATGGCTGCTTACCCTCTAGGCCAGTCGGGGACCTACCGCTCAACGCAAAGGCTTAAAAAATACCTACCTAATTCCGCAATTAAACCTAAATTTCTATTAATACTAAATCATGAACGATATTCTTAAAAATTTCATAATTATTTACGCCATATTCCCGTGCGTCTACCGAGGCTTATGACGCCGATTTTAACTGACAAATAATGCGTCGTCTGCTTATGAGTATTAATTTTGAACGGATTTGTCGGTTGAAATTCGAGTTATAAGCCTTGGCACATACACGTTTAATAAGGTGGATTAACGAAAGTGTGAAAATTATCTACTTATTCAATTTATCTAATTCAATCAATTGTAATAACTAATAAGACTACCGTATGATAAAACATCGTGCTTGTAAATCGACAAAATGCGTTTTTTTGATAAATGAAAAATAAAGATGTTTCGAAAGAATATTAAAAACATATGAAAAGCATGGACTTACGATTCTTGGTTTAAACGGCGGTTGAACTTCCCTGTTCTCAATCTTTAACCAATCAATGCGACGGAAGAAAGGGTGGCCCCTAACATCTTCCTCACCTCGAGAACCGCAACCCAATCGTTTAGCAGGGTTTTTCGTCAAAAACTGCAAAACGGTACAAAGTTCTAATTGTAGTAGAAAACCTCGTTGCCAAAATTCGCTAAGCCTTGGTTTCTAAATTTTAAAACTCCGCGCGATTAACAACTAATACTGTCACGTGATTAAAAAATACGGTCGGCCAATCGTAAGGAAGAACACGCTTACCACTAATACAAAGCCCACTATCAAATAAAATCTAAATTATCCGTTAAGCCTTTGTCTTTTGAAAAATTAAAACGTCGCGTGTTTAAATAATTCGTAATATCACGTGATCAGTTCCGGCTTCTACAACGCGCACTAGAACATGAAACCAAGGAGGATAATATGGAGGGCCGACTTAGCCTTTGGGGGGTGTTAAGTGATTTTTGGAGTTCGATCCTGCTGACACCTGGTTCATTTACGGAAAACTATTGGTTTGGCGGGGGGGTGAGGTAGGGGGATATTTCTTTTGGCGAATCGCGATGGCGGACCGAATATGTTGCAGACGACAAAACGTTAGTTTTCCGCAGATGAACCAGGGGCCACTAGCGTAAGCAGGGCTACCAGTCACTTTCCTAAAATTATACTAAGTCGGCCCTCCATATTATCCTCCTTGATGAAACTTGAATTATCAGTTAAGCCTTTGTCTTTATGAAATTCCGCGCGTAAAGAACTATAGAGTAATGTCACGTGGTTAATGATTAGGGTTAGTTGTAGGCTTAAACAGTGGTAGACTTACCCCTTTGCAAGTATCTTTGGCTTCCTTTGAGAGAGATTTTGGATAGGAGACATTGTGATCTGTTATGGAAGCGAACAACTCCTCTTCGTCTTCACCGTCAAATGGAGGCTAATTACCGGCGATAATAAAACTAAATTAATTAATATTAACAATATTTAAACAGATAAATTAGATTAGCATTTTATTTTCAACTATCATTAAGAAATAAAGCATTACGACAACAAGAACATGGTGTAATTTTATTGATTTTATGATGTTACTTTGCAAAAACCAAGGTCTAATAATTAAACTAGAACAAACCAAACCAGTTCTTACCTGTCCAACAAGCATTTCATAGAGTAAAACACCATACGCCCACCAATCAACTGACTTGCCATAAGGCTGGTACAAAATTATCTACACGAAAGAAAACCCGAATAACACGCTTGTATTTCGACCATAGCATATCAGGAACAAATAGAGTATAATAGAAAGTAAAAACGATGCTTACCTCAGGGGCAATATAGTCAGGAGTCCCGCAAAACGTCTTAGTCGTTTTATCGCTACTGATGCCTTCTTTACACATACCGAAATCGGCTATTTTGATGTGGCCATCTTGATCAAGCAATACGTTGTCTAATTTCAGATCTCTGTTTACAATAATTCAGTTCAGTTCATACGCGTTATTTTTTTTTTGATTCGGAGTTACAGGATCTGTAAATACCTGTAAATAATGCCCCTGTTGTGTAGGAAGAACAAGCCAATTGCTATTTCTGCTGCATAGAAGCTGAAGTAACAATAATTTATATATTAGTATTAAGCAAATGTGCAATTGAAAATCAAGACGTGATATGCCTGTAGGGGCAGATATTAAAAAAATAATAATACTTACACCGCTACTGGCTCTTTGAATTTGCCACATTGTTGAATTTGGAACATGAGATCTCCCCCATTTACGTATTCCATAACAAAATATAATCGGTCCTAATTAAGTGTAAAATGTTAATTGTTTTTAGCAAAAATGCCATCTAGTATCTAGGCGCGCTTTGTGAGAAGAGCTCTACTAATCTTTATGTGTAACCAAATATACTATAATAAGCCTCCCTTCGGCGTGACGGATAGTAAGTTCTGAAGCCCTGCCCACAAAACCCGCATAGAAATTAACATGGGAGATCAATCATTCCGAGTAGCTGTATGTATTCCTGAAGTTATATGCAATAAGGGTGGTAGTTTATACTAACCATTGTTTGGAAACAAGAGTGTAGTTGCACTAGAAAAGGTGGTTTGCTGGCCAAGGCTAGCACCCGTTTTTCAACCATGGCACATTCAACATCATCGTCTTGAATTATAATATCTTTCTTCAGTATTTTGATGGCGTATAACTCGTCGGTACCTTTTCGTTCCGCGAGCATAACCTGCGCACAATTTAAAACTTAACACTATTGCGCATCCGGGGATGGACAAGGTTGCGTTCGCACCTTTCCAAAACTGCCTTTACCGAGCACCATGACAAAGTTGAAATCGGACGCCCTGATGACATCTTGCTTACCCATGTTATGAGGAATGTCAGTCATTTGAGAGATTTTATCAGCTTTTTTCGTAGCCAATGATAACCTTGACTGTAAAGGTCCAAGATGGCGGCAGAGAAATAGGAAACACTTTTAGTTCTACCAGTATTTTTTGGTATTGCAACATTTAGGCTTAATCATGTTTCAATGTCAGAACAAAGCTTCATTTCACAGCCATCTCTAAATATTTCGTGTGCAGTTGATAGTCAGGACGTTGTTAGATACAGGGACATTGTGCTTAAGAAAGGAACAGTTAAAACCGTGGGATAAAATCGATTGTTGCAAATATAATTATCAAAGTTGTGTGGAAAATCATGATTCTTATAAATATTGAGTTCCTGTTGGGGATCGAGAGATTTCCAAATTTTTCGATGCAAAAATATCACTATCAGAAATGGGATGATTGTTAGCGTATCAACTGTCAGTACATCTAGGAATGCAGGTGGACGGTGAAAGTTAAGAAACAGGGGAAAGAATTTCTCTATACCCTTTAGTGCACACTATCTATTACTTTCAGAAGTACTGTTTTAATCTTAGAGCGCGGTGTCGACTAAGTTTCTTAAATAGAAGGCCTCTGAAGGTACCCTCAATGTCCTGACTACCAAGTACCAACATCATTTAACACTATTGTGTCGTTCATATCATCATAGTACAATTCAAACAAACTTGTTGTGCCAAAGTCATTCAATATTTCTACTAATATAAGCAAAAGCTCACAGATAATAACCCAAAGTATACTTCGTTCACGATTCCCAGCCTTTAGCTGCAGATGGCGCTACGTAAAATGAGAAGCAAACGATTCTCCTCTCAACCCCTAAACGAACCAACGAATCAGAGAAGAGCTGTTTTGAGCTCAAAGGTCTATAGAAAATAGTACTCTACGGTGGCGATCCAAACGTTAATTCTTGGTACTATATTGAGCCTGTTCACAAGTGTTCCCTGTACTACGGTCGTGAAGGTAATCCTACGCAGAAGGGGTCGACACTATATTGAGAGGGAAAGGGGCGTTTCTCATGTTACACATCGCTAGCAATCTTCAATGAAGTACACTTTATGTTTTAACCTATGAACTTTTGCTCTAAGTGTCTACGATCATGGCAAATCAGTGGTTGTCAGGCGATAACAGTCGTGCGTTGCGGTTTACCGTGATTGTTGTTGGTGGTCACGACCGATTTTACGAATTACGAACGACATCGAGATGGTGTAATAACTTTGCTCTTTTTCTCACCGTTCCTACCTTCATCTGGCTCTTCAACTCCGAGATATCGCCATCATCCGGAGGCACGTGGACATTGTAGAACTCGCCTTCTTCAGCCGTTAGCAGTTTGTACCAACCCTCCGCCGGGTTCTTCATGATTTCCGAAACGCCGAACGACAATGATCCCATGAAATCGTTCCGAGACGTCCGGTCCCAGTCCCAAACTTCTAGCAGCAACCGCCGGTCCTTGTCCTCAGGCCTCAAATCACTAATTAACATTCAAATAATAATTAACGCGATTTGAAATAACAAAGTTCTCAGATCATCAAATTCATAACATCATATTAAAGTAAGGTTTTAACTAAAACTTATATTTCCTCACTAATTAACATTCAAATAATAATTAACGCGATTTAAAATAACAACGTTTTGAATTATCAAACTCATAACGGATTGTACATAACTTTAAAGTACGGTTTTAACCAAAATTTATATTTCATTAAATTTAATTTCCCTGATTAACTTCTCTGGGAAATACAAAAGCAAGTTATCATTCCTAAGAGTGTATTGTTTGGAATACTATTGTGTCAACTCTTAATTTGTAAATTTTGTTTTAAAACATATTTATTGTAATACTAACAAGTGCATCGCTGCTGGAACACGTGACGTGTTCAAAGTTCATTGCAATTTGAGTAAACCCAATCAAGAAATTTTCCCCCTCAAAATTAAAATAAAATTGTTAAAAAAAAATACTTAAAATTTCTTAACTTAAGCTAATAGAGTAGTGGCACTACATGTTAATTTCTCATAGAATATAACGTAGCCAAAGGTAGGGAGGTGCCATTACTCTATAAATATATTTATAAATATGGTCCTTTGGAAATAGCTGCATTACCCTGGAAGTTATCTTCACCCTGAACACGCGTATGCAGCAGTGTAAACATTTCTACAGGGGCTACAGAGTTAACAATGGGTACAAATCGCCTAGATGTCGGCTTCACCCTTAAAACACCTCTATTAGAATTTTACCAACTAACTTTCGAAAAAGGGTTTTATTTGTAACCCAAAATAAAAATTCATATCTTAATTTATTTAGGAGAACGAATCTATTGAACCAGAAATAAATAAAACTGCCAATACGATAGTTAAATAAATTAATAAATAAATGGGTGTAAGTTTGTTCTTACAATACAAGCGTTTCTCTCCAGGCTGGATTGAGGTTAGCCTTGATGGTCTTTGTCTTCTTTTTGACGGAGTCGCCATTGTCAGGAATAAGTTTCATCTTGACATATGGATCCGATAAACCATTCGGATCCATTGGAATCAAATTCTTGGCCTGGCGAACTGAAGAAGAATAAAAGAATAAAAAAGAAAAACTAATAAATATCCGATAAGTTGAAAACCCCGACGAATTTTAAGTAGGCTAGAGAAAAAGCCTCATAAGTTTATTTTATATGTGGTTCCAAATAAGTTGAACAGTTGCAAGGTGAAATGATTTTCCAAATAGTAGCTGCGTAAAATCAGGAAGTTATTCATTTATATGAAGTAAGAATGGATAACCGACTTCACTTGGCCACCCCCCTCCCTCGGTCACGTGCCTCTCAAGTATTTAAAATATTTTTTAACCCACCCGCTTATGCTTTCTTTTGAGCCCCTACTAGCTAATCTTCTGCACACCAATTTTAGCGTTGCCAAAGGCAGGAACCAATGATAGCTCGTTAACGTAGAGGGCGGAGCTAAAACTAGCCTTGGCCAAGCTAAGCTCCATCTCCCGACTATGGGAGCATCTAGTAGCATTAGTTGAACTAAACCACAGCCGAGACTCGCTATAAGTAGAGTGGTTATTCATTTTGCTACTTTTAAAATAAATAAATAAATTACTGGT
>JAEQBA010002256.1:0-10256 GCA_019434445.1 Phalangium opilio | reverse complement strand
AAAACGTATAATTCTAAGAAACATTTACAGTCCACATTCGATTAGTACATTTGAGAAGCAAGAAAACGTTTGATTGCGACAAACTGCGATCGCAAATTTAGCCGGCGTTCTTACTACTGGAACACCAACTGGCAACACACGAGAAAGAATAAACATAGTTGCAGTACACCCCACGTGGTACATGTGTCAATTTGTTGTTTTTTTGTAATATATATATGCTCATAATAAAAACAATTTTAAATATGATTCAGAGTTGTGTTTTGATTTGTTTTGTTAAATACATTTCAGTGTCGTCTGCTTGATAAAGCGTTATGTAACATAAGTTTATAAGACATGTTCCGTTCCATAAGTATGAATGGCACTAGCAATACAAGTTCGTAATGCTACTGAGAGACTTACAGTACTCGAGATAACTAGTTCGAGAAGGAGAACGACGGAAGCGAGTCAATTGAAGTCCTAACTACACTCGGTGTGGTGGTTAATTAATTTTGCAGGACCAAGTTCCATCTAGGTCCTATTTAGTCTGAACTACTAAGCCCAAATTTGACAGCAGCGCCTCACTCACCAGGCGTATGTCGCTTTACCCTCTATGACACCTACTACTTCAATCACTAAAAAATTACAAGCTCCAGTTTCCAAGTTACCAGCGACAAACTTATCACGGAACATATCTTATAAACTTATATGGTAGATATATAACATTTGTAACAAGCGCCTTTCAGTTGGTTTATAACAACAGTAGGTACTAAGTAGATAACACTAGGTACTTATAACTTGAGTTACGTAGGTATTCATCGCTAACAAAGCGACGTGGTACCGTGGTAAGACAACAACAACCATTATCGTTCCTGGCCATTGTAAGTAAATCATTTTCAGTCTACGTCCGCATAACTTTATAAATGTTAATTCATATTTATGATACGTTTAAAATCGGATATGTCCTATATATTTAAAGAACAAAGCCTTATCTAAATCAGGATGTTTCTGATAACTCTGGTGGCATAAATTAAGTCTGGGGATGTTCTTTGGGAAATAAATTTATGGTCGAAAATGTATGTAATTTCTATCTCCATTTTGTTTGCCCTAAGGGACATTGTTTTCAAGTTATGATTTGATTTCATTGTTTTAGGGATGACCCCTTAATTAAATTAAATTAGAAATTATTGTCTAAATCAGTTTCTTAATTAAATTTAAGGGGTCATCCGTAAAATACTGATACTCCAATCTTAACTCGATTTGAAACCAGTGTCCCTTAGGACAAACAAAATGTCATAAATAGAAGTATAGAACATTTTCGACTCAAAATTAATTTCCCATAGAACCAATTATACTTCGGTCCTATAATTACCCTTTTTAGGAACATTCTGTACAGAGCGATGCTATTTAAGGATAAGAGTATCATAGTTTCAGTTTCTTACGGGTTAAACCGGTTGAATCAGCTAATACCTTTACTTAGAGTATAGGCAGAAGTATATAATACTTCTCTTCGAGAGAAGTGTACCACACCACAAAGCAGGGTTCCGTAATTGTAACAACATGATTCTTCCCAACCAACCTACATCAGAATTAACATTTATTATAGGCAAGGTTAATTGCTAAACCGACTCATGCACATAGTTAATTCCTAATCATTACCATATCTATTAGCGCTGCTTAACTATTTGCCAAGACGCATGCATGCGCTTGTGTGTTAATTAATTTTTGGTCCCACGTCAATTAAGATAATCAAGGTTTGTGGGTTAATTGATTACTGCATTGGGATTTAGTAAATACCATAAAGTTATAGTTAATTCACCCTAGCACGGTGAGCGATAGTTATATACCCATCTTAATTAAGTTTGATGAGCGGGAGAGCAAATTAACAAAAAGGGTAGGGGTCCCTCGCCTGGGAAGAATCATTCATGTTACATAACTAAATAATATTAAGAGATGATAAAGAGTGTCACACTTTCTTCAGTATTATCCCCTTCAGGTACAGGTAAGCAATTCTTTTTACAACTACGTATTTTAGAAGGAGACATTTTCGTGGCAAGTGTTCAAACATCAACAACTACCTTTTAAAACATTTCCTGACGCGTGAATAAATATACGTTCTCGTGGAAATGTTTAAAAATATGGCAAACATTTCGTCGCATTCTAAACCGGACCTTGACGAGGAGTTTTCGTTAACAACAACTACAGTTACATTTCAAAGTGTAGTCATCGAAGAGGCAGCGGTGACAGATGCACTCCAAGCTACTATGAGTGAAGTTGATATAAAATCCATAGATACCAGCGATGTTGGCAATTTGTTGGGGAAATTCAAACGTTGGCAAATCATTTATTTCGCCACTATTGTTTATATCTATGGTGTTACGTCATTCTCATCGTTAGGTGTCATTTTTCTGGCACCTGATTTGAATTTTACGTGCGTGGAACAATCCCACGTGACGTTTACAAATTTTACCGGGATTTTGAACGCGAAAACATTGGAAAATAACCAATGCGAGTACGTTGCAAATGGAAGCGTCGTGCCTTGTAACAGCTGGGAATATGATAGGAGTTTTTATAAACAAACCTTTACCGAAGAGGTTAGTACTGGCCATTTTTGATATGTTTCATAGTTTTAACCCTAAGTAGGTAGTAAAGGGACCCACCTGTAAATAAGCCACAGGCTTAGTGTGGAAATCCCTTCATAGACAAAGCCTAGATTATTAATTAAAGTTTGCTAGGGGGTGATTTTAATATAAAATAAATACCACTCCCGTAGTTATTACTCCATATATGGGAAAAAACCTGGAAAATTCAGGGAAATATATGGGAAAAATAACACTGGAAAACTCAGGGAAATCGGTTTTCAAACGTTGTATGTACACGGTATTATTTCAAATAATATTTAGTCAAACGATCCCCGTTTGTATATGTATCTGCGGTGTAGTGGTTATATCATCCGTTACATGCACGGAGGGCCTCAGGTTCGAGGCCGCGTGGGAGTAGTGAAATGCTTTAATGCTCATTAGTTTAAATTCTCAACTAAATTAGCTCAAAGAGAGATAAACATTGTGTATCATGGCGCAGTTGGTAGCGCCGTTGAATGCCGGGTTCTATAAGGTCAGTCTGCGAAGATGGCCAGTATCACATGTAGGATTAGTGACCGGTGAAGTGCATGGTCAGATACAGATTTTCTATTATTTTATAGTTAGTTTTTAATTTAAATAAGATTTAGTCAGATAATCATTATCTGTATCTGCTGTTCAGTGGTTATCTCCTCCGCTTCGCACACGCAAGGCCCAGAATTCGAGACCACGTGGGTGCGGAGCATATTTTTTCATGCTAATTATTTTAAATTGACAACTAAATTAAGATTCAATTTTCGTGATGGGTCAGTGTCCCAGGGTTCATACAAACCTGGAAAACAGGCAAAACTTGGAAAACTCGGGGAAATAAATATATGAAGAAAAAACTTAGTAAAATAAGCTCATCTTAATTTTATGGAGAGGACGTTTACGAACATATCGCTAGATTACTCGGGCCTTGATTGTTGTAACCCGTCCCCAAGTATTTAGTATCAGGGTAAACTCCACTTGTTCCATAGTTACTTGTATCATGACTTCTCAAAATTACATTGCAGTACAACTTGGTATGCAGCAGGTCGTACATGAAATCATTGGCCAACAGCCTTCAACATGTAGGGGACGTCGTAGGAGCACTATTCTTGGGTCATTTAGCTGACCGGTGAGTTTAGTCTACCTGCGTCCAGATGTACATGTGTTGGGATAGCTTTGGTAGTTTGGTATTTAGATTCAATGGGATCGGTTTACCGTCTTCTAGTCTGCATGGACCATTCCATAAATTACTTGAAGAGAATCCAACACACAGGGGCGGTAGGGCGTCTCCCCTCTTAGGTAACACATTCCCTTGGCGCCAACCAAGAGACAACTCTGGAACTAACGTTCTCAGCCACTAGCGGTCACATGCTACTTGGTTAACGCCAGGGAAATAACCCAAGAAGGTTGTGATCTCCTCCGCCCCTGTAAGGTTTGCTTCTCTTATGAAATTATTGGAAAGGTCTATATAGCCACCACTAACAGTTGAAAATTTTTAAACAGATATGGACGACGACGTGTTTTACTGTCTAGCATGTTTTGTGGAATTACAGCGTCATTATTAAGTCAATTCGCACCTTCATTCGAGTACATTCTAGTAGGAAAGGTTTTCTATGGCTTCTCTGGAATTGGTTTGGCCTCCGTTGGCTTTGTGTTGCGTAAGTACTTGGTTATAATGACTCAATTACAACGTTTATATAACTGATTAATTATACCTCAATTAAAAGAACATATGCTTTTTCTAAATATAAAAGGAATTAAATATTAAACAAATTAAAATAAATGATCTCTTATTACAATATGATAATTAGTTCATTTAATTAGTCTTAAAAATAATCAAGGACTACTGCCTCGCCATCCGCCATTGGTTTAGTGCAGGCGTCTGCTAAATCGAACCCCTCTAACCCCTTGGTTGAATCCTCACAGGCTGTGAGAGGTAAGGGTAAGATAGGTTCTGGGTAGCAGACGCGGATGGCGAGGCACTAGTCCTTGATTATTTTTAATCTGACTAATTAAATGTACTAATTATCATATTGTAATAAGAGATAATTTATTTTTTATATTTAATTCCTTTTGTATTTAGAAAAGGCAGCCGTTCTTTTAAAGGTACTTGAACTTTTAGTTTAAGTGAAAATTGAAAATCTTTATACAATGAATTAAAGTCATGGAGATATGTGGCATCGAATACCGAGGAATTCTGGGAATCGCCGTTGAATTTGGATGGGTTACTTATTACGTGGCTTTACCAGGACTCTCGTGGCTTCTAAGGGACTCCAATTACTTGCAATGGATTTTCACTATATCTTACTTCTTGCTTTGCCTCATGTACTTGTACGTATTTCAATGTTTCTACCAGGAATACATACCGCTACTGGGAATCATTGTGCTCCCATGTTAATTTCTATGAATTCGGTTTTTGTGGGTATACCGGGCTTAAGAACTTACTACGCTTATTAATAATTCTGATGGCGTCTTTCTAACTGTCGTTTCATTGGTAATTGGTAACAACGCGAGTTCCTATGCGCGTAAGACGCAAGGTGCAACGCGCAGCGAGATAGGTTATTAATTCGCGAGGCCGTAAACGAGACCCGCCTAGTTAGGATAATTAGCTGTATCAGAAGAGGATAATTGAAGAAGCGTGACACTCTGTATCCCCTCTTAATATTCTTTAGTTATGTAACATGAATGATTCTTCCCGGGCGAGGGAGACAGACCCTTTTTGCTAATTTGCTCGATCCCGCTCATCAAACTTAATTAAGATGGGTATATAACTGTGGCTCACCGTGCTAGGGTGAATTAACTATAACTGTTTGGTATTTACTAAATCCCAATGCAGCAAACAATTAACCAACAAACCTTGATTGTCTTAATTGACGTGCTGTAACAAAATTAATTAACACACAAGCGCACGCATGCATGCGCCTTGGCAAATAGTTAAGCAGCGCTAATAGATATAGTAATGATGAGAAATTAACTATTTACATGGCGTATGTGATTCGGTTTAGTAATTAACCTTGCTATAAAAATGTTAATTCTGATGTTGGTTGGGATTAAAGAATCGTGTTACAAATACGGTACCCGCTTTGTGATAGGTGGTACACTTCTCTCGAAGAGAAGAATTATATACCTCTAAAAGAACTGCTATTTTTAGCACAGTACCCGAGTCACCACGTTGGTTGCTACTTAAGAACAGACCCAAGGAAGCTATCAAAGTTATGCAAAAAGCGTTGGATATGAACAAAATGGAAATAAATAATTTAGACGAAGTTGTGGCTAAGCTGTCCTCAATCATTAAAGTGAGCTTTAGATAATTTGAAGTGCGTTGCAATTACGGAAATTTATTCAAAAGTCTATTTGCAGTTATCAGAACAAAACGTTAAGTCAAACAGCGCCATAGACTTATTTCGTACACCATCTCTGAGAAAACGAACCTTGATTCTTTACTTATATTGGTGAGAATATTCCTTGTCTTAAACTCAACGAAAAAATATATATAAGTGCTTCTAAATTCAGGGGGAGTCTTGGGATTTTGAGTCGAAAATGCAATTTCCATGCCTCTTTACATTTTAACGTCCTGGCCACTGTTTTCTAGTTAAGATTTAATCAATATATACTGAATAACAATGCCCGTATCTCTAGAAAATCCAGAGTTATGAACCTCCAAAGTTGGGTGTAAGGCAATTCCTATGGAGGGTATGGTTGTTGTTATACTCAAAGGACATCCCCGTATATAAAGTAGAACAAGAGTTACGACTTTTACGAGCCTATAAAGTTTAGTGTAAAGCTATACCTATTAAGGGTAATTTCCTTAATTACTCGGCCCCTGTTTACTCGATCCCCACGTTTTTAGTATCGTTGGATGGGCGACAAATTGGACGATAACATACTCAAAGGACATCCCCGTATCTCTACTAGAACCAGAGTTACGAGCCTCCAAAGTTGGGTCTAATGCTATTCCTATGGAGGGGTTGTTTGTTTACGTTTTGCTTAATTACTTGGCCGCTGTTTGTCGTAGCCCTAAGTTTTTAGTATGGTTAGATGGGGGACAAATTGCACTATTACATATCCAAAGAACATCCCCTTGTCTCTAGTAGAAACAGAGTTACGAGCCTGCAAAGTATAGCCGAAAGCTATTCCTATGGAGGGGTTTGATTGTTTACGTTTTGCTTAATTACTCGGCCCCTGTTTGTCGTAGCCCTACGTTTTTAGTATGGTTAGATGGGGGACAAATTGCACTACAACATATCCGAAGGACATCCCCGTATCTCTACTAGAACCAGAGTTACGAGCCTCCAAAGTTGGGTCTAATGCTATTCCTATGGAGGGGTTGTTTGTTTACGTTTTGCTTAATTACTTGGCCGCTGTTTGTCGTAGCCCTAAGTTTTTAGTATGGTTAGATGGGGGACAAATTGCACTATTACATATCCAAAGAACATCCCCTTGTCTCTAGTAGAAACAGAGTTACGAGCCTGCAAAGTATAGCCGAAAGCTATTCCTATGGAGGGGTTTGATTGTTTACGTTTTGCTTAATTACTCGGCCCCTGTTTGTCGTAGCCCTACGTTTTTAGTATGGTTAGATGGGGGACAAATTGCACTACAACATATCCGAAGGACATCCCCGTGTCTCTAGTAGAAACAGAGTTACGAGCCTGCAAAGTAAAGTCTAAAGCTATTCCTATGGCGGGGTTTGTTTGAACACTTTTTCCTTAATTACTCTGCTGTTTTCTCGTTCACCAATAATAGCATATCTGTAGTGTAGTGGTTAACACATCCGCCTCACACGCGGACGGCCATAGGTTCGAAACCGCAAAGTTTTTTTTTTTTTTTTTTTTGCTTGGGATATCTAAAGACCTTTATAATTATCCGACCATTTAAGTCAAGGTGACATTATTTACATTCCCGTATCTCTGGTAGAACCAGAGTTACGAGCCTGCAAAGAATAGTCTAATGCTATTCCTATGGAGGGGTTTGATTGTTTACGTTTTGCTTAATTACTCGGCCCCTGTTTGTCGTAGCCCTACGTTTTTAGTATGGTTAGATGGGGGACAAATTGCACTATAACTTACTCAAAGGACATCCCCGTATCTCTACTAGAACCAGAGTTACGAGCCTCCAAAATTGGGTCAAATGCTTTTCCTATGGAGGGGTTGTTCGTTTACGTTTTGCTTAATTACTTGGCCCATGTTTATCGTAACCCAAAGTTTTTAGTATGGAAAGATGGGGGACAAATTGCACTATAACTTACTCAAAGGACATCCCCGTATCTCTACTAGAACCAGAGTTACGAGCCTCCAAAATTGGGTCAAACACTTTTCCTATGGAGGGGCTGTTTGCTTACGTTTTGCTTAATTACTTGGCCCATGTTTGTCGTAGCCCTAAGTTTTTAGTATGGTTAGATGGGGGACAAATTGCACTATTACATATCCAAAGAACATCCCCTTGTCTCTAGTAGAAACAGAGTTACGAGCCTGCAAAGTATAGTCGAAAGCTATTCCTATGGAGGGGTTTGATTGTTTACGTTTTGCTTAATTACTCGGCCCCTGTTTGTCGTAGCCCTACGTTTTTAGTATGGTTAGATGGGGGACAAATTGCACTATAACTTACTCAAAGGACATCCCCGTATCTCTACTAGAACCAGAGTTACGAGCCTTCAAAATTGGGACTAAAGCTATTCCTATGGAGGGGTTTGATTGTTTACCTTTTGCTTAATTACTCGGCCCCTGTTTGTCGTAGCCCTACGTTTTTAGTACGGTTAGATGGGGGACAAATTGCACTATAACATATCCGAGGGACATCCCCGTATCTCTAGTAGAAACAGAGTTACGAGCCTGCAAAGTATAGTCTAAAGCTATTCCTATGGCAAGGTTTGTTTAAACACGTTTTCCTTAATTACTCAGCCTGTTTTCTCGGTCACCAATAATAACATATCTGTAGTTTAGTGGTTAACACATCCGCCTCACACCCGGAAGGCCATAGGTTCGAAACCGCGATGTTTTTTTTTCTTTTTTTTTTCTTGGGATATCTAAAGACCTTTATAATTATCCGAACATTTAAGTCAAGGTGACATTATTTACATTCCCGTATCTCTGGTAGAACCAGAGTTACGAGCCTCCAAAGTTGGGTCTAATGCTATTCCTATGGAGGGGTTGTTTGTTTACGTTTTGCTTAATTACTTGGCCCCTGTTTGTCGTAGCCCTACGTTTTTAGTATGGTTAGATGGGGGACAAATAGCACTATAACTTGCTCAAAGGATATCCCCGTATCTCAACTAGAACTAGAGTTACGAGCCTCCAATATTGGGTCAAATGCTTTTACTATGGAGGGGTTGTTCGTTTACGTTTTGCTTAATTACTTGGCCCATGTTTGTCGTAGCCCAAAGACTTTAGTATGGTTAGATGGGAGACAAATTGCACTATAACTTACTCAAAGGACATCCCGGTATCTCTACTAGAACCAGAGTTACGAGCCTCCAAAATTGGGTCAAACGCTTTTCCTATGGAGGGGTTGTTTGTTTACGTTTTGCTTAATTACTTGGCCCATGTTTGTCGTAGCCCTACGTTTTTAGTATGGTTAGATGGGGGACAAATTGCACTATAACATACTTAAAGGACATCGCCGAATCTTTACTAGAACCAGAGTTACGAGTCTCCAAAGTTGGGTCTAATGCTATTCCTAAGGAAGGAGTTGTTTGTTTACATTTTCCTTAATTACTCGGCCTTGTATTCTCGGTCACCCATAATATCATATCTGTAGTTAAGTGGTTAACACATCCGCCTCACTACCGGAAGGCCACAGGTTCGAAACCGGGAAGTTTTTTTTTTCGCTTGGGATATGTAAAGACCTTTTTAATTATCCGAACATTTGTGTCAAGGTCACATTATTTACATCCCCGTATCTCTGGTAGAACCAGAGTTCCGAGCCCCCAAAATTAAGTTTAATGCATTTCCTATGGAGGGGTTTGTTTCTTTACGTTTTGCTTAAGTACTCGGCCCCTGTTTGTCGTAGCCCAAAGTTTTTAGTATGGTTAGGTGGGGGACAAATTGGGCTATAACATACTCAAAGAACATCCCCGTATCTCTAGTAGAAAAAGAGTTACGAGCCTGCAAAGTTTATTTTCAAAAATCAAAAGTAACCTCCTAACAATAAGTGAGACAAAAAATAAGTTGACGACGATATTGAGGTAGCCTCAAGTTTAAAGTATCCTTGTATGGGGAGCAAAGAGTACTATAACATATCCAAAGGAGATCCCCGTATCTCTTATAGAACGAGAGTTATGAGCCTACAAAGTTCAGTGTTAAAATCATAAGTAATATAATAACAATAAGTGAGACGATACCATACGTTGACGAACATTTTGCTTAATATCTCGGCCCCTGTTTGTCGTAGCCATATGTTCTTAGTATGGTTGGATGGGGGACAAATTGGACTATAACATACTCAAAGGACATCCCCCCATGTCTAGTAGAACCAGAGTTACGAGTCTCTAAAGTTGGGTGTGACGCTATTTCTATGGCATGTTTTTGAATATTTCGCTTAATTTTTCGGCCCCAGTTTGACGCAGCCCCAAACCTTTGGTATAGTAGGATGGGGGACAAATTGGACGATAACATACTCAAAGGACATCCCCGTATCTCTACTAGAACCAGAGTAACGAGCCTCCAAAGTTGGGTC
>JAEQBA010002255.1:182445-242031 GCA_019434445.1 Phalangium opilio | reverse complement strand
GCTTGGAAACAGTGCTGCTAGAACATGACCATTATTGTTTTGCGCGTGGGTTACCAAAGGGACAATGAAAAGGTTATAAAATTTTGAAGAAAAAAATTATTCCAGAAGCTTTGCAAATTCTACACCTGTTGGTTTTACTCAATGCCACCCATCGCTCAGACTACTCCAGCTGGTGAGAAACACAAAGAGAATATGCAAACTTCCTGAATATTAATTGTAAAAAAATCTTTCTTAATTTATTTACAAGGGTAATGTAATATATATATATATATATATATATTTTGGTAACCGCAATTGGGGAAATAATTCTCAAACTTTATAAAAACAATTCTCCAATAATAGTAGGATATTAGTTAGTGGGACAAATTAATAAGTTCATATGGCTATTAAGTAGTTTAAAAATAAATTTTTGTAAGTGCTATTAGATTGGGTCGGGTACACATTATTGATAAGTTATACAAAGAAAAGGTTATATTAATAAATAATATTTAAACATAAAATCTTCGCTACAGGGGTTGAAATTAAAACAGTATATTATTAAATTAAATTAATTTAGTTTATAAAATCTCGTGGATTTTTTTTAACGGTTTGAAATTCTTAATGCAAAAAAATTATAAGCGTCTTAATGTTTAAAAAAATATAGCGCGCTTAAAAGAGAAAAACGGTAGTTGCGAAATTGATATTTAGAGAACTCTTCGAATATATTAATTTTAATCAATATTTATTTAAAATTTGAATAAGAGTGTTTTAATCTCAGCCCAAAAAAACTGTTCAATGTTAACTAAAGGGATGCGTTTGTGTCAAGACTTTCACCAGCTTATTAAAGATTATTATTTAATCACATGGCATTACCAACAGGGGCTACGTTTTAACCTGTTTTTACATGAAATACCATTGGGGCAAGAATAATACAGCGTACTAAAATTACTTCATTGGAAAATTCTAAAGTTAATGCAACAATCATCATCCTTTTTCATAACAATAGCATGGCCCTACAATCCTCCCTACAGTTATTATAGTCTGGGCAACATCAAAATTTATCTCGAACCATTGTAAACCTTTAACTTGCTCGAGAATTAACAATTTACCCAATCATAAAATACTTTAAAGGGAATATGAAACTATTAGTATATCTTTGACAGATATGATGCTCCTTTCTGGTACGAATATTGAAATTTTAGGCTTTACCCATGGTAAATTTGATATGGATTCTTCAAGCACGTTAGATTCCCTTAATGTGTCTGGACTCTTTCCAAGAGCAGAACAGTGACGTCAGTCAAGTTACTGACGAATCTCTCCCTTTTTCTGATCATTGTATCACTGACCTCGTACCAGCCGTTGTCTTTTCTCACAAAGTTCACATAATGTCCCTCGGCTAACGATTGACCTTTATGAATAATCACTCCTTTAGTTTTAAAAAGCATCTTGCTCAAAGTGACATTTTGATTTTCAAAACTTGATATTTTGGTCGAAATCTTAATTGGACGACCATCTTTGTAATCGCCACGGAGAAGACACAAAAATACGTACTTCCCGCTGGATATCAATACATCACGCTCTTGTATTTTTGGGTTGTTACAAAATACGCATGGCATCTCTGTCAATCTCATTCTTTTTTCTAGAGATTTCCAATCAATTTTATCTCGGTTTTCTAGTGGAAGATTGAAAATGTTGCTTTCAACAATATTTTCCGAATTTTGTTCAACTTGACATTTGGGGCATTTGGTAACATTTCGCGACTTTGACCAAAAAAGATCTTTTAGAGCCTTAGAGTAATCGCCTTCCATTTCTTGGCTTAGTGTCGTCAAGAGTACCATCAAAAATTCACTGG
This sequence comes from Phalangium opilio, assembly GCA_019434445.1. NCBI lineage: Eukaryota > Metazoa > Arthropoda > Arachnida > Opiliones > Phalangiidae > Phalangium > Phalangium opilio. Next base: position 240,200 of record JAEQBA010002255.1, on the reverse strand, counting down.
CGTCTTGTTGAACGTTTTGCGTAAAATGATTTCCGACAGCCATTCTCAGTTCCAACCCTTTACGACTGAAGCTACCTTGAGAACTCTCTATGTCGTTTATCGTGTTTTGGAGGCAACGTAAAACTGGTTTTTCAATGAATGACCCATTGTAAGATTTAACCAATTCTCTTAATTCCGGCACTAATAAGAGCAGTTGCAAAACGCTATTAGAGTAGCACGTTACTTGATCATCGTTAGCTAAACCCTTCAAGGGCAAACTATCCAAACTCTGTTGGGCTTTCCTTTTCTTCTTCGGTGTTTCTTCACATCTCTCTTCCTCGCCTTCTAAAAGGCTTTTAGATAGTGTAGGCGCACTTCTTTTCCCACCTCGACTTTCTTTCGACTCCGTTATTTCCAAAAGAGGCAGATCTGGCCTATATTTTTTGCGAAGCCTGTTATACTCCATAATGGCTCGTCCATCCGCCTTAATTTTAGTCGGATCGAACTGTAATAGATGGAGTCCGGCCAAGGACGTCACTCTCGATAAAGCCACATACGCCATGCCCGTTCCGAATAAATTCGAACCCAAATCCATAATGGCGCATTTTAAACTCATGCCTTGGCTTTTGTGTATCGTAATAGCGTACGCCAGGATGACGGGAAACTGGGAGCGTTTAACGTAAATGTTTGCCATGAGCAAAAATTTGACGCAAATTTTCTCAACTAAAAAGTCAGTGTTAGCGTCGTCGTTATTCGGTTCGCGATCTACTCTTAGAAAAATCCCAGTAACGTTTCCATGTTCGTCCTTCTTGAACCCAGTTACGAAACCCATCGTACCATTTACAACGCCTTTTTCAAAACTGATATTCCTTCTGACCATTATTCGGCAGCCAACGCAAAGAACTAACTCGCTCTCCAAACCGCCTGTTTGGACGGTTCGTTTTGTAGCCCTTGCAGTCTCCTGAGAATGTTTTTATTCATTTTTCTGCCATAGTCAGCGAGTCTATCCTGACAAGGAATGACTTCAACTTTCTCGCCGTTTTTTCGCAGCATATCAAAGTTGAATTTTACGCACATGGCTAATTTAGGCATCAAACAAATTGGGTGAAACCCTTCATTGGACAGCTTAATGAAAAGCTCCATAGCCACCTCGATGTTATTTCCTCCAGCAACCAATCTAGTTCCTAAGGTTGCAACATCAGCTTCGGAAATATTTCCAATTCTAACTCTGCTTAGAATGTCGCCGTAACTTTGGTCGTTGGCTTGTCTAACATTTTGCGTTAGTTCATCGTATTTAAAAAACTTCCAAAGATCAATTCATCCGATGCAATTGAATCTAAGTCTGGCTTCTTCGGAAGTGATTTTGATAAACGCTGGATTTCCTTGAACCGGAGGCAATTGGAAAAAGTCTCCCAAAACAAGAATAAATACAACTCCACCAAATGGTTGGTTCATTTCCCAAAATTCGTTCAGCCTCAAGTGAACGTGAGTCAGTAAAACCGATGAGACCATAGAAATTTCATCAATAATTAACAGTTTTAAATTACCCAAAGTTTCTTTCATAATGCTTATATTCTCAGAACTCAGGGAATGGTATTCGGCGATACGCCCATGATCTACCGGCAACATTAGTAATCTGTGTAACGTTACGCCATTAACATTCAACGCTGCCAAACCCGTTGGCGCGGCAATGGCCACGCTAGCAGGATTTTGAAAGAGTCGCCTTACAGCGCTGGCGAGAGTGTCGATAAGAAACGATTTGCCAGTTCCACCAGGTCCCGACACAAAAAGGCACTTGTTTCTAGATTTTTCTCCCTCTTGGGAGAAGTGATTCATGATCTGATCATAGATTCTCTTTTGATCCGAGTTTAGTGACGCCACATTGTCAACATCAGTCTCGAAATTCATTTCCATGGCAGCTTCCACATCAGCCATCGCGTGTTCGGTTTCGATAACAATTTCTTTCCCTTGCAGCGCATTTTCATCGTCCTCACTTTCTGCCTCCGAAATTATGGTTTCTGGCTCTTTCGCCTTTTTAGAAGCCTCCCGTTTCTTTTGAACTTCTTTGGAAACCGAGAGTTTGTCGTGATATTCTCTCATGTCCTTCAACACCGAAAGCGAGTTTTCGAAAGCATCGGCGTATGTTTCAAAATCGCCCAATAGCTCATTTTCGTCACGCCACGGTTTGAAGAGGATCAATAGAGCGTGACAATACTTTTCTTTCTCCTCTATCGGATCGTGAATGTAGTGCTCCACTATGTAGGGCTTAATTCTCTTTCTCATGAAACCCAAATTGAATTTCAACTCGATTACATTCGCATTTTTCTCGACACCATCAGAGTGCTTCGCGTAATCGTAAAACTGACCAAATTCCCGCAAACTAATATTTTCCAAGCTGTCGGGACGATTCGGATACTTGTCGTCGACGAACCCTTTTTGGCAAGTGTCCTTGCTTTCGGGGTCAGTTTCCCTCAAACGAGCGAGTTCCTTGTAACCTTTCAAAATTCTCGATCGGTTTTCTTTCAAGTTAGTGTTTATAAATTTAGTGCTGTCAGACTTGTTGTAAAGGTCTTGGCCCAGCATCATATCGAGAGCTTCATAAATTCCTATTTGCTTGCACGTCAAAGATTTCAATCTATAGGCAAATAATTTTTTGGACAAACTTTCGTTGCCTAACTCGGCAAAAGTTTGGTCCATGTCAGCCCGGTCTCCCTTTGTCACGTAAGCCGTGACATAGTTTGCCACTATTTCCGATTTGTCAGCGACAAATTGCAAATCCATGTTGGCTTTGGAAGCCAATAGTAGCGTGGGATTATAATCATTTATTAAATCTTCGTGCTGTTTTCTCGGCAAGTCGTACAGCCGTTTCTGCACCTTTTTCATCTTACGGTGACGAGTAACTGATCTAACGGCATTCATAGTCGCTACGTTTGTAACGTTACGAGGGAAACCGTAACGACACACTCTCGATCCTTTTTTAGAATTTTTCACCTTCTTGTAACAACTGGAGGTGCATTTGTGAAATTGAAATTTTTTTACGAGCCGGTGCAATTCTGGACTTATCGATGCGCTTGGCATCGAACACGTGACGTGTTTTTGCACGTAATCCAAAATAGTCTCGGCCGAAGAAGTTCCAATCTTTGGAGCGTCCTTGGCCCACAAAAGCATGTGATAGTGAGGTAAACCACGAGATTGGTATTCAACCCGCCAAAAATGATGTTCTATCATGCCAAGAACTGGATTCTGCTTACACAAGACAAAGTTGTTTAGCAGCGACCTCACTTTGTTGTGAAAGTGCAAATTTACGCTAAGCGGATCCAAATTCAACAATTCAGCCACCGTCATCGACTCTACTCCTGGAACGTCTGAATTCACTTTTCTCAAGTGATCGTGCAGTTCCATATCATCGTACTCGGCCGGATTAAAAGTTAAAAGCCAGGTGGGAGGACCAAATTCCCGAATCATCGCTAAACGTTTCTAAGAACTTTATACCAGTAGTCCTTAGTTCCTCGAATATGACCCAAGAAAGTAGCTAAATTACTCTCAAGTTCTTTATCGCCAGATTCAACGCGACTGAGCAAATTTTCAACCCCAATAGGCATGGGTTTTTTTACACGAAGAACGTAGTTCAAACTGCTAGAAATCGCTTTCATTTCGCATTCTTGATAAGAATGGAACAAATACGCGTAATCTCGTCTAAAAATTGGACTCTTGTTCAAAAGACGGGATAAACGATACTCGGTTTCCGTTATTTTCCCAAATGGTCTATCATCGTGCTTGCCAAAGCGATCCTTAGGGAACAAATGAACAAAGCTCATGTATTCCAAGTTTTTGTCCCAAGTGCTAACTGGCTCGACTTCGACGCGCTTCATTTGGTAAGCGCCAAGTAAATCTTTCGGTGGTTGAACGTTCACTGGATGAATAGAGTAATGATCGTACAGATCATTGGCTTCACCCTCAGATAGTTTTCGCAACAAAGCCTCGGGCTGTGTTAGAATTTTGTAGGCGTCGCCGGGGGCAAGGCTAGACTGATTTCCATCCTGCTCCTGCATGTTAGAAGCGTTTTAGTCACCTTGGACGTCGTGACTACTATCCGCTGGTCCTTCTGTTGGAAGCGCAGCGGAAGCGCGTGTCAACGCATCAGATCCATCATTAATTAACGCAAGTGGATCTGTTACGCTCAGTAATTCTTCGGGCGTCAATGAATTTTCATTTCCATCAATTTCTTGCGTGCCACAAATATATTCCTCATTCATTGTCAAAATGTCAATGTCTTTATAAAAAGGGTTTATCTTTTTCAGCACACTGAATGCTTTCAACACTTTTTCGAGGCAAACAACCTGTTGCCAAACTTTTTTGTCCGCTGTGGGAACGCCATTCACCAAGATATGCAGTTCGTGATTTTTGGGCAATGTCTTGGGAATCATCTTCAAATTTTTCTCCACGGGAATTGGAAGATAAATTACTCTTCCATTCAAAGCTTTAACCGTGCCAAACTGCATGTTGGAGTTGGTTTTGGTGCCTAACCGCACCACAGTGTGGAAGGCCTTCACAAGCTGAATTAAAACTTTCTCAAACATGTTTAAACTGGTGACATCTAGTGGAGGATTGTCAACCGCCAAGTTGTTCAGAAAACATCTGATGGGAACTTTACCCTTTCCCAAATCCGTAGCGCAGTAACGACATAGTAGCATGTCTGCTTCTCTCGTGTCGGAATTATTCATTATCCAGCCAGCTCTTAAAATCAGATAGGCCTCGTTCTCAAAAACAGCTCTGTTTACCAGTTTTTCTACTGCTCTTAAATCAGATTTTTTCAGTAATCTTAAACAGCAGTCGCAGGGCGTGTCGTGAAACTCGTTGGTGTTTAGCATTGCCCGAGCGAATTGATTCTCGTAAAGACTCAAGATTTGACTTTCATCGAGACTCGGCTGAGGAGCGTTAACGCTTCCTTCGGGAGCATCGTTTTGTTCCTTATTTAAATTTTTCCCACGTGTAGCAAGGGTTTTCCTTAATTCCGCCATGACATTCGTCACAGACTCGTAATCACCACTTTCAATTTCAGTTGAGATTTTAGTTAACGCGTTGAGTAACGCTTTGACGTGATAAATATTATTCAGAATATTTCTAATTCCCGAATAGTGAGGAGCCAGTTCAGCTAAAGCACGCAAATGACTTTGGCACTCTTCGCTATCAGCGCAGTAAGCAGTGTGTCCTAGGAACGGAACTATTTTCACCACTACTTCGTCCCCATCTGGTGGTATAGACACGTTTGATTTTGCGCAAAATTGTTTTCTTAATTCGCAAAGGTCCAAATCTGACTCAAAAATTTTAGTCAAAGATTTTTCATTGGCAGTCGCAACTGTGTTTACGAAAGCTAGTACTTTTGCAATGGCTTGATTTCTAACTTTACAAATATGACTGCATTCCCAATAAACTGTTTTGGGTTGGGTTTCAATGAACCCATCTTCGTTGATCACTAAATTTGCTTTGGGGTTCTTCTCCTCATTCTCAACAACGTTGAAAAGATTCGTAACAACCCCCGACTCATTAATTTGTAAGACTCGTTCAATGACATGAGTTTTGTCATTGTTTCTTATTTCAACGAAATTTCCCATTTCATCAACAAACAGTTCTTTAGTCGAATTGGAAGCACGGTCTCTCAGAACCTTTCGTACACTACCATCAGAATGCAATTGAAAAATTTTGGTATAGCGTGACTCTTCGTCATTTTTCAGTATTCTGCCATTATTCCCAATTGCATAATAGGTAATTTCATGAAAATAGGCTTCTTTTAGGCTACTGTGAAGCCTTTTCCCACCCACAACTTCCGTCAAATTGTCACAAGTGACTGACCCAATTTCTTTGATTTTTTTTGACAAAATCCTTAAATTCGCTAACCATCCCTGATAGTTGGGCGTGGTATGCCGAATACATTTGTCTTTTCAAATGCAATATTTTACCAGCTAACAATTGGCATTTTAGCTAATTAAGCTAGATTAGCGATTACAGCTAATTAAGCTAGATTAGCGATTACAGCTAATTAAGCTAGATTAGCGATCACAGCTAATTAAGCTAGATTAGCGATCACAGCTAATTAAGCTAGATTAGCGATTACAGGTAATTAATATACATTGCCGACGGCAGGTAATTAATATAGATTGCCGACGGCAGGTAATTAATATAGATTGCCGACGGCAAGTAATTAAGATAGATTGCCGACGGCAAGTAATTAAGATAGATTACCGACGGCAGGTAATTAAGATAGATTACCGACGGCAGGTAATTAAGATAGATTACCGACGGCAGGTAATTAAGATAGATTACCGACGGTAGGTAATTAAGATAGATTACCGACGGCAGGTAATTAAGCTAGAATACCGATGGCAGGTAATTAAGCTAGAATACCGATGGCAGGTAATTAAGCTAGAATACCGATGGCAGGTAATTAAGCTAGAATACCGATGGCAGGTAATTAAGCTAGAATACCGATGGCAGGTATTTAACTAGAATACCGATGGCAGGTAATTAAGAAAGGCTGCACTTGGACTACAAATATTCAAACATTCTTGCTCATTCGCATCTGGCTCGTCGACGAGGGATCAGTGAGATGAAAATGTCGTATTATTTTCCAAAGCATGCCTTCGATTTTTCCACCGAAGTAAAAATTGACGGATTAATAGTAATTAGTACCAGTTTGAGCATATGGTCTCCTTAAAGTCTCCGACAATATTATTTCCGTTTTTGATTAGTAAAGAGAGAGTAAGTAGCGTTGTGAAAGGGTCGCGGTACTTTAATGACTTTCACGAAGCTTATTTAGTATGATCGCTCGAAATTTGCGATGTGGCACTTAGACTGGCTTTTTCAAGGTTGAGGAAAATATCTCTTTCGCTAGTTTAATATCAATAGCGACCACGAGCCTCGAAAATGCCATTAATAGCCTTGTTCGTTCCGAAACGTGTTCTCGGCAACGTCAAGAAGTTGAACCTTTTGCGCAAAGCAACGATGTTTGATTCTTGTGTTTGGGAGATTTTCATCATTAGGAAATTTATACGTAAACGAGTTGAATGACGCTTTAAGCCGCCCGCCTATCTGATACGTGTTTCTGTCTTCCTCCACAGGTCAAAGTCAACTTTTAGAGTACTTTCGCTAAAACTCGCTTAACTGTCAGGAACGTCAGGATATTCCAGAAGTGCTCTACCATATTGCTATGGACAACTGATAAGACGGGAAGTACCTTTTATGGTTGAAAGAATGAGGGATGCCAAAGCCTTACGAGGAATTTTATTAAAATTGTTTGGGAAATATCGGAGACTAAAATTCCAATAATGGATAGAAACACGGAGATAACTCTACTGAAATTTTACTCGAAATGCAATTCTTTCGTTCACGCTAACGCTACCCCCCCCTTCGTAGAACAACAAGCATCGGCTCTTTTTTTGAAAGCAGCCACTCTCGGTTTTCGAAAGAAATCGAATGTAGCCATTACAAAGATATGTAAAGAGAAGGAAACAATTTTAAGGTAAATCGAATTGTTAAATCGAATTTTGGCAGACTTTTCAAGAGAGTCGGCCGCTGGCGTCGCTCGATTAGAAGCTATATGTTTAATTTCTGGATTTCTGAATCCCAGTGAAGTAGCTGCTTGGGCACCACCGCTTTAATGGAGAAAAAAATTATCACGTCAAACACGCTTTACGCCATATCTGGCGAAACTTTAAAGCTCCGTTGCGAAGCTCTTTTTATTCCATATATGAATTTAGTATCTCATCACTGACGGTTATGCTGGAAAATAATGGCACCGATTTTTGGAATATCACGACAGGTATTAATTTTATATCTATATAAATCAAAGTCCTGACTGACAGACTGACTGATAATAAACGCCCAGCCCAAACCACTTGCCCTAGAAGGCTGAAAATTTGCCCGAACGTTACTCATAAGTAGTAGGCGAGTACTAAGAAATATTTTTCCAATCTTCCGCCATCTTAAAAAATGGCGTCCAGAAATGTAAAAATCTTCTTTTTGCAACAAAGTCCGCGCGTTTCAACCAAATTCGCAAATATTTAGTACACTGATTTCCTTTAACCTATAGAGGGGCTGAATGGTCTTTCGGGTTCGATTTGTCACCATCTTTTTAAATGGCGACTAAAAACTTAAAAACCTTTCTTTATGAAATAATGTGTGCGTGAAAAGTAATAAAAAATGCATCCCTAGGGGCTGACGGGCAACGCCGAGTGCCTTCACTCCCAGGGTGCTACAAAAATATTAGTCATCAGTTAAATCTACCCATTCTTTATATCCTTTTGATGGAAGTTCTTTTTACACGCGAGCGACGCCGCGGGTAACAGCTAGTATAACATAATTTGGTAGCAAAACGTAACCTAACAAAACCAAACATCCAAGTGTAAGAAGGATCGAATATTCATAGAACCAATACTTTTAATTTTGTCGCGTTCGTAAGTACTTTAGCTTGAGAAGTAATATATAGTATAAAAATCTTATCCAATAGGATATATAAGCCGTACAATAATTAACCGATTATAAAACGTTGAATAAGTATTTATTTTTTAATTTTAGATGATTTAATTACCGTGGAAGCTGGAGAAGCGGTTTTGTCCTGTTTTCTGTATGGAAGGAGCGTTAGAACCAGATTTGCTAAAGGTTTCAGCTCTCATTTATGTAATGATTTGGGGTTTGAGCGGAGCACTTTTCGTCACGGAACAACATGTTTTCCTGAAATTGGCAAATACCTCGCTGTTGACGAAGAGAATAAATGCAATATTCATGTCATTTTCCTTACGCCGAGCATTTGGACGAGAAAGGTTTCGACAAAAATATAAACTTTTCGAAAATATTTGGTGTTGTCGCAAACATAACCGATAGTGAAAGCAGTAGAATTTATTCGGGCGTAATTATCACTTACGGGAAATACTCAAGACGTTCTAGAAATTTTGCGGAGACGAGAGTGACCTTAAGACATTTCAGTAATCGAGTAATTATTAATTCCATACTCTTTGCCAATCTTTTATTCTCATTGGAATATTCGTATTTAGTAAATAGTCCAGGGGTCCTTTTTCTATGCACCGTTATTTCACAGTATCTTAGTCAACATAATATGAAAAAAATAATAGCGAGGTTAGGCGTTACTCTCGAAAAAGAATTATTCAAGCAAAAGAGTTGCTTATTTTTTCCATAAGCGCCCGATACAGTTTTAGTTGTGACAGTTTCGGGATTGAACGAAGAAATACTATTAATTGAAACTGCTGATTTATGGAATAAGGCTGTCGTTGAAGTATTTCGCAGTTGTAAGAAAGAAAATTTAATGCTTTTAGGCAGATATGTAAATAATTTACATATTCATGAGTTTGAAAACCTGGACTACAACGGCATCCTCCGTGACACAAGTAGTAGCCAAAATCTAAATGCCGAAACTTTGAAATGTATTATAGAAAAACATTACACGCCTTTATATTTATAACTAATAAATATAGAGATTACGAAAACCTTTTTTTAATGGTTGTTGAAAAATAAATAAAGTCTTATTACTAAAGTTGCTGCATTTTAGTTTCAGTTATATATCACAAAATGGTTACACTATTAACCATAGCAGTCATTTTGAACAACCTTAATTATAAACAGAGGAGATAGTTTTTGACTAGGCTTATCTTACCTTTTAATCAGTCAAACATTATTTAAGGCCAAATTACACATACATTACATAAGTGTTAAAATGGGTAAACACGTAATTACGAACCTTTTAGAGAAACCAAAAGGTCAGTATTAAACAGGCAACACTATTTACCTTACTCTCATTTGAGTCTTTTGGTAATACAAAGTATGACCTAATGTCTTTTTGTAGCAGACAATCGAGCAGACGACGTCTGTGACGTCATCTGCTCGATGACGTGTTGATCCTCCAACTATATATTGGAGGGAGGATAAGGAACGAGGCAGTTGCTACATCGCAGTGATTGTCACACGGAAGTTCCCTGCCCTTGTGCTGTAAACTGGATTTACACTATCAGGCCGGTTGTCTCTTATGGAGCTCTTGTCTGGTGGTGAAGGGTTCGCATTAAAACAGGCCAAGATGAATTACATAGGTTCAAAGGCTGGCGTGCATCTGTATCACGGGATCTATGAGGACAGCCCCCACAGCTTCTCTGGAAATCCTGCTCAATATGCTTCCTCTCCACCTCTTTATTGAGGAAGAAGCTATTTTGGGAGCCTTAAGGCTCAACAACCACGGCGGGTCACTTTAGTCACACCAAGCTCTTCAGTGAGTACAGCAGTCTTGAGCCATCACTTTTTGGACTGCGATGACTACCTTTTGGCGAAATCGTAATTTTGGGACTTTTATTTTAAAAAATGAGCATAATTAGGTAAAAAAATGGTTTTTATTTGGAAATATTTTTAAATTTAGAGATTTTGGTACAAGCAACAGTATGAAAATTAAAGAAAAACAAATGAATTATTTCCTTGTCTTCTTGAATGGGGGCAAGTGGTCGTCACTGGATGATTCACTTTCATTTGTAGCTTTAAGTTTTAAAAAAACCTATGATTAGTACTCATCATGGCATTTTATTACGCATTCGCTTAGCTTACCCTTTTTTCATTGTTTTAGTTTTTTTAGCCTTTTTTTTATTTTTCTCTTTCCTTGGGCGTCTTTTGCCGCCCTTCACCTTTTTCTTTTACTACTTGATTTTCATTTGACGTTGTCGCGATGTTCAAATCCAGATCTTTTCCCGGAGTGGAAAGTCGGGAATATCTTCACAAAAATTAAAATTAGTAAATATTTTTCAGAACACAATGAAAGCCAAAATTATATCGGTCCAGCTCACCAGAACTTGAACTTGAACATCGAGTATTTTCCCGAGACCGAGTAACGGTATGAACTTCCGTGGTGGACGTTGGTTCCGGTTCCGAATCTTCGTCTAAAAAGTTTTTAATAATCTAAGATTTTTAGACAAATAGGAAAAGTAAGTTTCAATTGTGCCAACCAGATTCCGAATTTTCTTCAACTCCAAAATGAGTGGCTATTTGTAGCAACGAGTCTTCTAATTGAAGAGTTCCATGAACTTTTTTGATTTTTCCGAATAATTTTATCATGGAATTAAATTTGTCAAGCGTTATATCGTGTTGTTCCGGTTTTTTCTTATTTTATCCGCTTGTTCCTGCTGATGCATTTTAACTTTATATTCCTCAATTCTTTTTTTTTGGTATTGATCAATCTTTTCGTCAATATCCGTAATTGCGTCTACAAGCTTTTTTCTATTCGATTTTAATTCGGCTACTGTATTTTCAAGAAGCTTAATGGTGCCAGGAATTATTGAAAATTCTGACTCGTTAATTTCGGGCAGGTTAGGCACATTTTTTAAGCCTGTAAAATAGCCCGTACAAAATTTTACGGCTGCATTTTTGCTGTTAATTAGATTTTTTAGAATCTGCAATATATTGCAAATAAACTGGAATATTCTGGAAAAATACTGGAATAAACCTGAAAAATGTTCAATATCAGACAAAATTAAGGTGATTCCAGAGAGCAATGCAGAACATTTTAGACGTTTTGCAGAAAAAATATCTTCCGTTGGAAAACTCAGTACAACAGTATACAAAATTTAGCAACTCTAGAGTCATAAAATAGTTACCTTACAGCTAGAAAACAGAGGGGAAATAGTAACTCCTGTAAGAAATCAGGATGTTTGTAGGCTCATTACAAGTACTGTACCTTCCAAATATATTGTATGCATGTTACAGTCAGAAATTGCTAAGTTTGTAGGATAATTGCAGGCGTGTTTCGGATACTTTTTACGATAATTGCAGACGCGTTTCAGATACTTTTCAGGATCATCACAGGCGCGTTTCAGATACTTTTCAGGATCATCACAGGCGCGTTTCAGATACTTTTCAGGATCATCACAGACGCGTTTCAGATACTTTTCAGGATCATTACAGGCGCGTTTCAAATACTTTGTAGGAAAATTGCAGGAGCGTTTCATATAATTTTCAGGACCATTACAGGCGCGTTTCATATACTTTTCAGGATCATAGCCGGCGCGTTTCATATACTTTGTAGGAAAATTGCAGGCGCGTTTTAGATACTTTTTTGGATCATTGCAGGCGCGTTTCAGATACTTTGTAGGATAATTGCAGCCGCGTTTCAGATGATTTGCAGGATCATTGCAGCCGCGTTTCAGATAATTTTTAGGATAGTTGCAGGCGCATGTCAGATAATTTTTAGGATAGTTTCAGGCGCATGTCAGATACTTTGCAGGCGCTTTTCATATACTTCGTAGGAAAATTGCAGGCGCGTTTCAGATACTTTTCAGGATCATTACTGGCGCGATTCAGATACTTTTAATGACCATTACAGGCGCGTTTCAGATACGTTTAAGGACCATTACAGGCGCGTTTCAGATACTTTTAAGGACCATTACAGGCGCGTTTCAGATACGATAATTACAGGTGCTTTTCAGATACTTTTTAGGATAATGGCAGGTGCTTTTCAGATAATTTTTAGGATAATTGTAGGCGCGTTTCAGATACTTTTTAGGATAATTACAGGCTCTTTTCATATACTTTGTAGGATAATTGCAGGCGCTTTTCATATACTTTGTAGGATAATTACAGGCGCGTTTCAGATACTTTGTAGGATAATTGCAGGTGCTTGTCAGATACTTTTCAGGATAATTGCAGGCGCATTTCAGATACTTTGCAGGGTCATTGCAGCCGCGTTTCAGATACTTTGTAGGATAATTGCAGCCGCGTTTCAAATACTTTGCAGGATCATTGCAGCCGTGTTTCAGATAATTTTTAGGATAGTTGCAGGCGCATGTCAGATAATTTTTAGGATAGTTGCAGGCGCATGTCAGATACTTTGCAGGATAAATGCAGGCGCTTTTCATATACTTTGTAGGAAAATAGAAGGCGCGTTTCAGATACTTTTCAGGATCATTACTGGCGCGTTTCAGATACTTTTACGCACCATTACAGGCGCGTTTCAGATACTTTAATTTGTACGATAATTGCAGGTGCTTTTCAGATGCTTTTTAGGATAATTGCAGGCGCGTTTCAGATACTTTTTAGGATAATTGCAGGCTCTTTTCATATACTTTGTAGGATAATTGCAGTTGCTTTTCATATACTTTGTAGGATAATTACAGGCGCGTTTCAGATACTTTGTAGGATAATTGCAGGCGCATTTCAGACACTTTTCAGGATAATTTCAGGAGCGTTTCATATACTTTGTAGGAAAATTGCAGGCGCGTTTCAGATACTTTTTAAGGATAATGGCAGGTGCTTTTCAGATAATTTTTAGGTTCATTGCAGCCGCACTTCAGATACTTCGTAGGATAATTACAGGCGCGTTTCAGATACTTTGTAGGATAATTGCAGGTACTTTTCAGAAATTTTTAGGATAATTGCAGGAGCATTTCAGATACTTCGTAGGATAATTGCAGGCGCTTTTCATATACTTTGTAGGATAATTGCAGGCGCTTTTCATATATTTTGTAGGAATATTGCAGGCGCTTTTCATATACTTTTTTGGATCATTGCAGGCGCGTTTCAGATACTTTTTAGGATCATTGCAGGCGTATTTCGGATACTTTGTAGGATAATTGCAGGCGCGTTTCAGATACTTTTTAGATTAATTGAAGGCTCTTTTCATATACTTTGTAGGATAATTGCAGGTGCGTTTCAGATACTTTGTAGGATCATTGCAGCCGCGTTTCAGATACTTCGCAGGAGCATTTCAGATACTCTGTAGGATAATTGCAGGTGCGTTTCAGATACTTTGCAGGGTCATTGCAGCCGCGTTTCAGATTCTTTGTAGGATCATTGCAGGCGCGTTTCAGATACTTTGAAGGATAATTGCAGGCGCGATATAGATACTTTGTGGAATAATTGCAGACGCGTTTCAGATACTTCGCAGGATCATTGCAGGTGCATTTCAGATACATCGCAGGATCATTGCAGGTGGATTTCAGATTCTTTGTAGGGTCATTGCAGGTGCGTTTCAGATACTTTGTAGGATAATTGCAGGTGCATTTCAGATTCTTTGCAGGATCATTGCAGGCGCGTTTCATATGCTTTGCAGAGTCATTGCGGGTTTTCCTATCAATTATTGTGAATCAGTAGCCTTATATACCCTAAATTTCCAAAAAAAATTAAAGAGGCTTACGCTTGAGTTCAAACGTCAACAATAGCTATGTTTAAAATGATTTTAGGAATAAAGTTTCTTAAAACGATTTAACTAGAATTAAGGTAAATTAATGACGATTAAATTAATAAATATCATTTATATTTATTTAAATATTTAAAAATAGCCTCTAAATTGCGTCTCGACTTGGAGAGGTTTATTTTGGATTCCCAACTTGTACTCATCTCTTACAAAAATATTAAGCTGTAATTCATCTGAATACACGCTTTTCTGACTTGCTAAAGTAATATCTGAGATGGTCCAACTGTTTAGGTACATGTACATTAAGTTCTCACCACATCTAGATAAGAAGGTCTTTTCGTCTATCTAACATCCACAACATACACACTCACAGAACGTAATCGAAAAATTCTTTCAAACTTATAGCTAAAAACCGATTACAACTGAAGGGAAGGGTCCCGACAGGCTTGTTTTACGTCTATCCGCAACCAGGAAAACTGCTGTAAACTTATATGATAGCGCTAAAGTACTTTGGTTCGCAATTTCCTTCACATTTCGAGCGCCATGGTGATAGTAGATCTTGTCTTAATCGGTTTCTATCCACGCTTGTTTTTTGTGTACCCGGGGCCACAAACACACACATGCACACCCACACAGAAAGCTAGGTCTGTTCTCAAAAACTGGAATAAAATCACTAAAATAAACTGAAATTAATTTTATTTACTTTTTTTGGATGAAAAATTGTTTTTCTACGACTTTTTACCTCAAATAGAAGTAACTCTTATTTTATTAGGTTTTGAATCTATAGAACTTGACTGCCAACACCTTTGAAAGCTTGGAATCCTTATGTTGTTAGTATTGGATACACCTTAAACATAACTGTATAACTTCGTAAGATGTGTTCCATAAGTTTGTCACTGGTTACTTCATGAAGTGGTGTAGGTGAAACGTCATATTCTCGTAAAGCGACGCCTGTTGAGCCATTGTCAAAGGCTTAATAAGGCTAAATAGGAAGTTGGACTGCAAAACCGAGTGTATTCAATTCTCGCGTCATTCTCGAACTAGCTATCAGTAAGTCTCTAGCATTACGAAGTATAGGCAGTGTCAAACTTATTGAACCATATCTGATAAACTTATGATAACTGTATATACAATACTGGCCCATTTATGACCAAAAAATGTTTCAATGGTGGTTTAAATATTTTTAGGATCGAGACGTGACAGTATTAGATCAAAAGATTTTATTAAGATGAATGAGTAAAGCTTTTTTAAGATGCCTTTTTAGGCCTAACCAATTCTTTATTCAAATTTTAGAAAAATAAAAGCAGTAGTATTAATGCCTAACAGAAGCAGATAAAAATTTAGGGTGCGCTCGAAGTTGACTTCCCGTACAAAAATTTTAAGCTGTAATTCATCTGCATACGCGCTTTTTTATCGCTACCACGCTGTAATAGGTATACATTAAGGCTACATTTCTGCAGCTCAAAAAACGGGAAAATTTCACAGCAATTCTAGAACTGCAAATTGACTGCCGTTTCTTCATTTTCTGTTTGTTAACTGTTAACTGTCTAGCCTGGCAGAAATATGCAGCGCAATTCTGCAAACGCTAAGCAAAAGTAGAAATACCAGCTGTTAGTTTAAAACTGTAATTTGACCGTTTTTATAGATATGATACAGGTCTGCAAAAGTGATGGAAAAGTAGAAATCCAGCTGCTAATTTAGAACTGTAATTTGACCGTTTTAATAGACATGTTACAGGTCTGCAAAAGTGATAGAAAAGTAGAAATCCAGCTGCTAATTTAAAACTGCAATTTGGCCACATTTATAGGCATGTTGCAGGTCTGAAAGAGTGATTGAAAAGTAGAAATCTAGCTGCTAATTTAAAACTGCAATTTGACTACATTTAAAGACATGTTACAGGTCTGCAAAAGTGATGGAACAGTAGAAATACAGCTGCCAATTTAAAACTTTAATTTGACCTAAATTGACCATTTTTATAGACATGTTACAGGTCTGCAAAAGTGATGGAAAAGTAGAAATTCAGCTGCCAATTTAAAACTGTAATTTAACCACATTTAGAGAGATATTGCAGGTATTCAAAAGTAGGAAATTCTACTTTTGAATACCTGCAATATGTCTATAAATGTTGAATAGTTACAGTTTTAAATTGGAAGCTAGATTTCAACTTTCCCATAACTTTTGCAGACCTGTAACATGTGTATAAATGTGGTCAAATTGCAGTTTTAAATTGGCAGCTGGATATCTACTTTTCCATCACTTTTGCAGACCTGTAACATGTCTATATAAATGGTCAAATTACAGTTTTAAATAGGCAGCTGGATTTCTACTTTTCCATCGCTTTTTCAGACTTGTAACATGTCTATACATGTAGTCAAATTACAGTTTTAAACTAGCATCTGGTATTTCTACTTTTCTATCGCTTTTGCACACCTGTAACATGTCTATAAAAATGGTCAAATTACAGTTTTAAATTGGCAGCTGAATATCTACTTTTCCATAAGTTTTGCAGACCTGTAACATGTCTATAAATATGGTCATATTACAGTTTTAAAAGGGCATCTGGATTTCTACTTTTCCATCACATTTGCAGGCCTGTAACATGTCTATAAATGTGGTCAAGTTGCAGTTTTAAACTAGCAGCTGGTATTTCTACTTTTTCATCACTTTTGCAGACCTGTAACATGTCAATAAATATAGTCAAATTGCAGTTTTAAATTGGCAGCTGGATTTCTACTTTTCCATCACTTTTGCAGAACTGTAACATGTCTATAACTGTGGTCAAATTACGGTTTTAAACTAGCAGCTGTTATTTCTACTTTTGAAATCGCGTTTGCAGAATTGCGCTGCATATTTCTGCCAATACAGACAATTAACAGATAATAAACAGAAAATGTAGAAACGGCAGACAATTTGCAGTTCTGGAATTTCTGTGAAATTTTCGCGTTTTTCGAGCTGCAGAAAATGTAGCCTTAATTTATACCTATTACAGCGTGGTAGCGATAAAAAAGCGCGTATGCAGATGAATTACAGCTTAAAATTTTTGTACGGGAGGTAATATATTCATTAATAGAGAGGTAAGTAGGCAACGTCACAAATCTCTGTACTATTTAAGAAGTAATCTCATTCACCTGCCACGGCAAAACTTGGGTCAAAGACCCCTTCTACACCGCAGTGTTGAAACTTTAATAATCTGCTTTGATCTAAGCACAGCAGTTTCGACCAAATTGGATTCTTATCCAAATAACTTCCGTATGCTGATACTACCGGTTCGGGAAAATGGTCCTTCAAATTTATATTAGCTCCATAGAAGCCATCTGAAATTCATTCGCATTACAACAAGACAGTTACGATTAAACAGACGTTAAGCGCGATTATAAAAGATGGCCCAAGGATACTAACGGATAAGTTTGATAATTAACGCGGCCACAATGTTAACGAACACGCAATTTGTTGAATATCCCTTATTTCCGATAGCAAAAAGTTTTGAGAACTTGGGGTGCAGCACACTAATGGCCTTGAGGCGCCTATTACTAAAAAAGATCGATTAAGGTTTTAAATTGAAAGAAATGACACCATTTACAGCGCAAAGGCGAAAAAAGAAAGATGGAGGAGGAACAAAGAAACTTATAGCCCCATCGTATACATACGATGTGGGAAAAAATCTTACGAATTTCCTGGTTGATTAGGTGCAGGGTTTTTTAATGCAGACTTTAGGACTTCGTGCCAAGTAATGTCGTTGAGAGGGTTTGACTCGTTGTGGCTATCGGAAAAGAAGAGCCTAACTTTTCCTTCTAATGGAAGCCTTTCTCCGAGTAAGTCGGCGATTGCTTCACCTAAATCTCCAGCAGTAAAATAGGAACTTGATGGCACTGGACTTTTCATGTTTTTAACCAAGAGGTCTTTAACATTTGTCAAAGACAAATAATCCATGATTGAGTAGTTACGGTTCCTATTTGCAAATGAGAAGAAACAGCTTTTATGACAAAATTTTAAGCAAGGAGATGCATCAAAACCTTTTACCTGAAAATGGTCACCTTGAACAAGCTTTGCCTCTTTGCCGCAACGAGGCAATTCAAAGTGCTTAAATTACATGTACAATTAAACATGCAATGCTTAAACATACTATTATTATCCCCATCCTTTTAAAATACACCGAAGGAAAATATCACCCGGATACAATTCTCTCTCGTTCACTGCCCCTTGAATGACCTACGAAATTTTTATACTGACAAGGCGCTACTCCTTCACGTCTACTAGTACGAGTAGGAGTACAACTTGGCAAGTCAAACCATAAGAGCCTCACCGTAGATGTACATCGTACGTTGTAGCTAAACATTTTACAGATTACTAATGGTTATTTTAAAAATAAAATTCACCACTTTCATTTTAATGAAGTCTGTTGGAGTATACGACCCCAAATATACAAGTTAAGAAAAATTTGACCCCAAACATACAAGTTCAGAAGTATCCGACCCCAAAGACACAAATTCATAAACCCAAATACAAATGGAGAAGTATATCTCTCCGTAGGTATCAAGTATGTATGTTTAATTGGTAGAGGAGGTTCACGGTGCTCATTGATTCAACAAGCTCGAGATGAACGGCGCGAGTAACTGCACATGTTATTAACAATATGTACACCTTTTTCATTATCTTCCTATTTTCAGTTTTCATTAGTAACCCTGGACCTTCTAGACGACGTGAAGTATTTATTATTCATTAAAGAGCAGACACTGGTTACATAATTCTGTGTGTTGCTATAGATCGAACTGGTAACTGGTTGTGGGTATTATTTTCCGAAAAACATAAAACATAATATTAAAGATCGCAGCACGACAGCTAACGCAGCTATACGCGCAATTCTGGATTCACGTTAGGTAGCAATAATGCCAAGACATCCATCGACATAATTATTATCGACGCTATTACTTTTAGGCTATTGAATAGTCGTAAGCAGCATGATAATGACCATTTCATTACCTACTTAGAGAAACATGCGAAGAGGGACACGCCGGTCATTAGAGGTTTCGTGGGTTTTGCATGAGACGATAATACATGTATTTTGACGTTCCATTACATCCTGTTGGGCAATCGTGGTTTTCGTATATCTATTAAGATTATGGTCAGATCTCTAAATAGTCGGCGTACCCTTTAGAAGCAAAGGACTCTTGTCTATATAACAGTTAGCTATTATGTATTGTACGACTCCGACTGATTACAAGGGCATATATCCAGCTTAATTCTTGTTGTGTCTCATGTGTTTAGCATACCTACAGAATCACTTCATAAATGGTAAATATACCATGAAGTTCATTCATAGGCCATCAACACGAAATGTTATATAGCTCGAAAGAAAATTAATCCTATGAAACGTAATGCGTCAAAGACTCAAGAGGACAGCAACAGCACTCAACTCAATGATGACCCGACGTCAAATGACGATTCAACATAATAGTTGTTACTAGTTTTGTACTAAATCATTAAAGAAATATTGATGGTATTTAAAACAGTGTTTATCATTGCAGATTACGTTAGTGTATATAGGAGTAATTACACGCGGCACAGTCAATTAAGCCCCGTTTTCATGGTCGCTTGTAAGCGTCGCGACGTTCCTAGCGTAGTTTTGGAGTGTAATTTTTGCGTATAAATGAGGGCGAGGAAAACCTTCTATGCGAATCCTATTTTCATGGTTGTGTTTGAAATGCGCCCTGTAGGAGGCAGCTCCATCTCTTGCGTATTTTTGTTAATGTTTAAAAATGGCGGAGCAAGCACGTCGATGTTTGCTTATTCGAAAGAAAATTCTCTAATTATAGTTATTAGTACTTAAAAATAAACAAAGAAGAGGTAGTACAAAGCTAAACGTTGGTGGGTTCACCCAATTTGGCTCAATCGAAAAATCGAGGGAGATTTTGGATCATTGGAATGAATTTATTAATATGTATATCCATGCCTTGGCCATTAAATAGATGTTATTACATTTTTATTCGTTAAGCTCGGAGCGATACGCACACATGATCGTAGGTATTTCCAGAACTACACTAGAATGGGCCCTGATAGGTTTGATCAATTATTGAGTTTATTAAAGGGAAGACTACAAAAAACTTGCTTTGGACGTTCAGATGTTATTTCAAAAGGAGAAATGCTTGCTGTTACATTAAGGTGAAGGTTAACATTATTAGCCAAAAGAGGAGAGTATTGATTGCTAAATAGTCTTGTTATTTCCTAGATATTTAGCTACAGGAAATTCCCTCGCGTCCATGGCGTATTCCTTTCGCATGAGTAAAACATCGGCAAGCAATATCATTTAGACAGTATGCCAGGCTTTGTTGGAGATTTTGCAGCCACTCTATTAACCAGTAAGCTAAATAATACTAGAGTATTTCCTGTGATATTTGAAGCCTTGAGTATTAAATTAACATTGTTGCAGACGCCAACAATTGAATCCTGGAGGAAAGCCGCTATGGATTACGAAGCAATATGGAATTTCCCTATGTGCTGTGGCGCAGTGGACTGGAAACATGTTATGATTCAGCAACCTCCAAAATCTGGCTCCCTTTATCATAGTTATAAGGTTTGTGACATGATATGATACGTCTTGCATATTACCAATGCTAACATTGCTATTGCAAAACCATTCAGGACTTTAACTCAATCGTGTTAATGGCGGTAATTGACGCTCATTACCAGTTTTTAACTGTTCATATCGGAGCGTATGGGTCAACATCGAAGGGTGGCGTCTTCAAGCCTTCAACATTTGACCAGTCTTCGCAAAGAGGAAGTGCAGGGTTTCCAGCAGTAATGAAATTACCAGGGTCCGATATCGACGTCCCAAATGTAGATGTGGGTGATGAAGCGTTTCAGTCTCCTGACAACGTTCATGAGACCGTATTCCAGAGACAGTTTAAACGACCAAAGAAGGATTTTAACTATCCATTAAGTCGTGCCAGGTTTGTATTTTGTGGCCAAGGTTTTTTAGCGTCACGACTCTTGAACATTAATGTTTATATTAAATATTTAATAAAAACTATGCCTCCCAAAAGACTTGAGCTGTGAAAGTACTTAAAGTTAATTGTTTTGTAAAATCTATGGATTTCTCATCTCACCTAGTAGACGCGTCTTGATCCGAGAACGAATCGTCAGTTGTCACACTTGAAACAGCTCCTGAAAGGGACCGTCCATAAACTACATCACGCGAAAAAAAGCATTTCATGACCCCCCGTCCCCCCAGATCACGCTTCGTCACGCTTTTCTCAGACCCCTCCCCTAAAAACCACGTCACATTTCTTTAACCCCCCCCTCCGCACTATGATTTGTCTTAATTTACAAATTTAATTTTATTAATTTCTTGAGTGATATGCTGCCCTCTCAGAAATATTTTGCTCGGCTGAAAATTCATGTTCTCTTCCGTTTTAAGCTTTTTCACTCTGCTTTAGAATTTTAATGTCTGGATGTGCTTTTTTATAAGCTTCAAAAAAGTTCCGTAAAGCTTAGTTAAAGGGGCACAATTTTAGGTTTCGACACTGTCACCGAAAACAGACTAATCGAGCTTGAGATTTAGAAAATTTGCCAAAGAATCGAAAAGATTTCAATAGGTAGGGGGGATTTGATTCATCCTCACAAATAATAGGGGCGAATAAACAGAGACATAAGAGAGTTTACGCTGTTTATTTTAAATGCGCTATTTAAATTGGCTATATAAAGATGTAAATAGTAGATAATTGCTCAAATTTTCTACTATTTAAGTGATGATGGAATAACAATTTTGGTAAATTATTGTAACGGTGGACTATGGAATGTTGTCTTTCTTCTTCTATAACATAAGAGAGCCAATCTGCCTCTTACTGACTTCGTAGCAAAATCAATGCTAAATGTGACGTCACGCATCGAAGAACCCCTCCCTCCCCCTTGTCACGGACCGTCACAAATTTATAAACCCCCTCCCCCCATTAGAGTGTGAAGTAGTTTATGAACGGTCCCAAAGACTATCTATTGCAGAAGCGTTTACAACGACTTTAAGGCGTGATTCGTTCTCAGGAATTTCATTTTCCAAGTCTAGATAATCATCGTACTTCGCTTGAAAGACTTGTATCAATAGACTATTAGAAGATATGTTAAATGTTTCCGAAATTTTCTTTTAAAGATCAACATAATTGCCATTTTCATTAATTTTTACCTCTCCGAGTGACGATGACGTCACGGAGAGGTATTGCACTGGACGTGTGGGTCTGTCTGTCACACCCCACGTGACCGCGTTCGCAGTTTGCGTATCGGAGCAAACGTGTTCCCAATTTCCGGACTGCATTGACAGTTCACGGAAATTTGGAAAATTGTGTTTGTCTCCGCTGGCTATACTACTCCACATGGACACTAGTCCGTACTTGTTGGCTTCCAAGCACCACCATCTTCTGTTCTTCGTCAATTTCACCTTGACAACATCTTCTATGCGCCACCATCTTCTGTTCTTCGTCAATTGCACATTGACACCAGCTTCTATGCACCACCATCTTCAGGTCTTTGTTCATTCCACATGGACGCCAGTCAGTACATTCTGGCTTCTTTTCCTTCGTCATCATTTGGTTTCAAGATATACGCGGCGATCGGCTAGGGTTACGAGAAACGTCTAGCCTCCCAATGGCAGGGCTTCCACCATCGGTTCACGCGAATGCGTTTTTATCTATTATTATAATGGAAACGAATCGTATATATACCCCAAAATTTGAAGAAAGCGGGCAAGAGGGGTACCCTTCACTTTAAACGTCAATATTAGCAAAGTTTCGAAAGATAATAGGAACAACTTTATTTTAAACGATTTAACTATTTTTAAAGTTATTTACTGGCGATTAAAATAACGATTATCATTTATATTTAATTAATTATTTATTTAAGATAAACTTATTTCTTTGAAGTGACACAAGTGAGAGTTTATATAGAACGAGTAATGAAGATTGCATTTGAATCGAAACACTACACGCATATCAAAGTTAATATAAAGCGAGTAGGATGATAAGATCTCTTACAAAACGATAACATTTCCTTTTTGCAGTATATTAAATGGAAATATTTTAAATAATTTTCGGCATTACGATTCTTTTAGTAGTTGTGTAGCTATAAAGCTCTGTTTCATCTCAATATTCCAAGAACATCTTTTATATTAACATTTCAAATTTGGTGTTTACTTTTAAATTCAGCTTTACTACATTTATATATAGTGTAAACGCAACTTTTAATTTCACTACATTATGTGGATTTTAATATATCGCCTCTCAATAAGCGTTGAACCGATTGGGTCTATGAAATAAAATACCCTAGATTTAAACCAGAATTGACCTGGTTTCGTGTCCTCTTACAAGAGGTGTTAACGGTTCAGAGTGAGCCGACAGTTAATTACACACTTAAGTGATACATATTAGGTCCTCATTAGAATTGTGAGAATACACAGGGAAATGTTAAACAATCAAACCTTTACAAATGACCTTCGCAATATCCGGCCAATTTGAGCTACGTATTTCCGGTTTTTCTCATTGGCTGGTGGACCCATGGACGAAGTTATACTGAAGAACCAATAGCAACCCATTACTGCCCCCATTACTAAGCGACTAAACAACCAGTGTAAAGCTTACTTCCACCTTTTCAGCCCCAAAATGGAGGGGGTTATGAAAATGCGGAGTCAAATCCCGGAAAACGCTAGCGCCATCTAGACTAAATAAGACTTTAGCTGCTTCCCTCGTTAGAACGTTGATTCCCCCACTATCCGGTTTGATACTATATGCCGCTAGAAGGCGAATGAACAAGTATTTTTCAACTTTCTCCATCTGCCATCCGTCCTTCAGTATTGGTTCGTCCATGGTGGACCTGTGTTTGGAAAATAAATTCGTCTCGACTCGGAGAGGTATATTTTGGTTTCCCAATTTGTTATAATTTTTTTTGATTCCCCGTAGGTAACGTGATATTCTGGCATCTAAACAAGGGAAAAAAGCATTATACATCTGTAAAAATAATCTTAATATAAATTTTAACAAGTTGGGAAAACCAAAATATTACCTCTCCGAGTCAAGAGGTCTACTACTACAAACTTATTTACCTAGATATGGAATTATTTCACTTTTTTGAAGTAAAACTTTACGAAATATTGAAGCAATATTCCAAACATAGCGAATGTACAGTAAAGCAGACGACATTTTACATTCAATAAGGATAAATCTTGGACACATGCAAATCAGTCAAAGGGGAAAAGAACAGGAAATGAAGTCTACGCTTCAGTTGTTTACCCTATATTCTGTTAGCTACATTCACAACTGGTTTGCAGTGTCTCGTCTCACCTCAACAATATTCTTAGTTTGCCAACATGAATGTTAACGTTAAATAACACCAAAGCTAGACGAACTAATAGTCAATGCGCACCATAAAGAGAATAATAAGTCTGTAGCTACTACCCGTTAACAATAAGCCCTTTTACTAATCTAATTGCCACCATGATCTTTTCTTCTATTATAAAATCTTAACCTGATTATTTAAGTGTATTTAACTTTCGGCTCACTCTGAACCGTTAATGTCTCTCCATTTCAGACACGAAAATCAAAGCCACAAGTTTACTTCACCTCACGCCTCAATTATTTACTCTTTGTTTCACTAAGCCTATTGTGGATAATGCTTGTTATACCCGCCGGAGTTTAGGTCTTAGTTTTCTTCATGAAATCACTAAACCAAGGATTATTCTATATACAGATGTAGTATATCTTAAGTAATATATAAACAGCCATTTCAAATAACAATATTAAAAAAAATCTTTGGAATATCAAAATGAAACAGAGCTTTAAAGCTACAAAAGTACTAAATGCATCGTAATTAGGAAAAATACATATTCACTTTATATTATGGAAAAAGGGAATATTAAGGTTCTGTATGATTTCTTAACACATCAACACAAGGCTAAATGCTAACGCGACGCACTAGTGTAACAATGGACGGACACACACAGACAAAAACATAAGCTGCTTTTTAACTCTTTCCGTATTAATTTTGAGTTGAGAAACAAGATTATCTTAAATATTAAAATAAAGATAATTAATTTTAAATATTTTCTTCGTCAGTCTCTACAATCAGCTGTGATAAACTTTTGACTTAGGCTTATAGCGATTTCCACTGACTGCACTAGAGCACTCTAAGTGCACTCTCGGCGCGTTTTCGTCCGCCACTGGGAACACGAGTGCAACACTCGCCCAGAATCGCGTTTTCCACTGACCCCAAAAACTGCCCAGAATTGCTCTTTCGTGCTCTAAAAAATTCGACGGTGCTCGAGTATGACGTAATAAAATTAAAATGGCAGACCACGCGCTATCTCATAGAAGACAGGCTCTTGTTTATGCTTATTTATTTCTGGAATCATCTTCTGAAAGTTCTGAAGATTAAGAATTCGAAGTTCTATCGCATTAAATTTAAAGATATTACGCCTCGTCCTAAAACCAATAATTATATCAGAGACGTTGCCGATCATTACTCAAAATAGATTTTATGTAAATGAAATGAAATCTTAATTCTATTAATTGGTTTCAGCCCATTTGCGTCAAGATATACACACTTTATTACAATTTTGTCCCCGCACGACGCCAATTTTGATTATTCAGAGCGCGCTCGGACCTCTCGATCCTGTTCCACTGACAAAACTATTCTCTCCAAAACTTGCTGAGGGCAGTTACGTCATCCTAACCCTGAGAGCACTCTTTGGAGCAGTCACTAGAAATCGCTTTTAGTGAAATCAGTGAATTTAAAAATTATCGGCTAAATCCTAACTTTAAATTCTTTGTATTAAATTATAATAAAGTCTAACTTACAAGAATAAAATAAAATTAGCACTAATTAACCCCTTCTTTTATATGAAAAGTGAAAAAATTCGCCTTAAAGGCCGGATTTTCTGCTAGAGTGTTCTCCTGGTACAGAAAATGATTCGCGACCGAATAACAATAGAGAAGCGAGCCGTCTCAAAAATTCGGTTCTACTGGTACAGAAAATCGAGGGTTAGGGGTTCTCCCGGTACAGAAAATTGAGAAACGGAAGTCACGTTAAAATGTTTGACCCCCCCTACATTTTCGCCCTAAACTTCGGCGCCCGATATTTTCGAAAATTCTGTTCTCCGGGTACATAAGCCCGAGCAATAAGCATATAGTAAAAGCAAACTATAGCATTGAAGCTCAAGCAATAGCCATTTTAGCAATCTTCTGAACCACAAATGGGTTTTGTTGAATACTATGGTAGTTAGTCTCGTCAATTGTTAGCCAGCGCAACACAAAACTTTCATAGAATCAGTGGCGAAGTGTGTAGAGAATCTGTATTCGATATAATAAACTACTTCTTTGAAAATCTGAAAACCAACAAGTGAGGGCTATGACTATATATATATTGTGAAAATTTTAAAATAATTGTAGGCACACGCAGCCCAATTTAAGAATTTTTTTGCCTACAGGAGTGAGAAAATTAATTGTACACGTTCAAAGAATTATATTTCAAAGTAAAAAAAATGGAAGAAATGTTTTAATCAATCGGCTGGATTTGGATTTCGCTGAGTATTTTACAAAGGGAAAGAGTAACATCCGAAGCACATTCGTACATGTAGTTCTTTTCCGAACCATCCGATAGACTTTATTTCGAGTAAGGCATTCCATAGCACAGTCTTATACGAAACAGTTACTATTGAAACTATGGAGCTCATACTGAAATATTTCGAACTTATATCGTTAAAAAAACCCGTGACAAAAGTTGGGTAAAACTTCCACGCTTTACTGTTAAAAATCTTCCTCGGTCCCCAGAGAGCTATATAGCTCCAAAGAACGTTTGGGCATTACAAAGGAAAAGTCCATTATGTGACTAGGGGTAAGCAAATTTTCTGGTGTTTATACATTCTTAAAACTCCCCTGAAGTGAAATTCATCTCTATACTCCCGAGCACAGAAAAATTATAAAACTCCTTCACATCACGAGGTTTCACTTCTGTTAAAAATCTACCGTCCAAAAATATCCAGTTTGAAGAAGCAGTAAAATCGATATAGTAAATTTTAAGAATGTATCTATAGACAGCTATCGTTTGGTGAAGGAACTAAGACTTGTGAGATAATTCACACTGCCATATTGGTGGGTTCAATGCGGGAGGAAAACTGGAACCCACCAATATGGCTGCCAAAACCGTGGTAAGATTTCGGAGGGTGTAACGTACTATTCGGCCAACAGAAATCTCTCTATAACAAGGACTGCGCCAAGCTCGGGACCATAGCGGTATTTCAATTTTTTTTGGTCATTACTTCGAAAGAGCTTCCCCAAAATTTCTGGGGTTCCCGCTACGAACAATTGTTGATATCCATTAGCGCCCGTGCCTTATAACTTTCAACCCCTCTGGTACTGTTTTGACCCATTATTGTCACCCTCCTTTTTTGCCTCCACAACTTTTCCCCGTAAGAAGAGGATCTTTTGTAATGAACGTAGACTATAGTGAGCTATAGCTCGAGAGAAAAACCATGTGACGTGACGTCATTACTGGGGTTTTAAATTGCATTGCCAAAGCTCACGACTTCCAATATGGTTGCCAGAAGAAAGGTAAGAGATAAGAGGGTGTGACGTTACGACAATATTCCTAGTAGCACTCTACTGGTTTTCCGTACTTAGACCTTCGACGCGGATAAAATTTCCACTGACTTCGTTGTTCTTCGCGAAGTGGTGTTACAAACGTAGGACTGCTGAACAGATTACAATTAAAATGTCTGTACCGTACTTTTGGAAATGTCGGGTTCCGAAGTTTGGGCGAAAATGGGGGAAAAACTTTTAACGTGACTACCGTTTCTCGCTTTTCTGTACCGGGAGAACCCCTAACCCTCGATTTTCTGTACCAGTAGAACCGAATTTTTGAGACAACTCGCTTCTCTATTGTTATTCGGTTGCGAGTCATTTTCTGAACCAGAAGAACCCTCTAGCAGAAAATCCGGCCTTTAAGCTCGAGCATAGGCAAACAAAAAACGCGCTCTATTTAGCTGTAAAACAGCGTAAGACGAACAGTACGTTTCTCTATGAGATTAGCCAGGATAAAACCACAGATGTCCAACAGAATAAAAGGTCGTAAGTTTAAGTATGTGCTTAAAAGTACAAAAAGTAATACTTAATATTAATTGGTTTCAATAAAACTTCGAAAGGCACCAAAAAAGTGTTATACCTTTTTAAATGGTCGAGAATGTTTCGCTATCCCAGCAAACATTTCCCATGTTATTCCTATGGGAAAAGTTACCCTTTTTTGCCAAAATGACTGAATAATTTTATGGAAATGAAAACCACCCTTAGCAACTTTATTTTCTACAAGAAAAACAATTGGAAGGATCTCTTTGAAATTTTAACCAGATATTAAAGGCCCGGAGTTTAATTCAGTGGATTTTTTTCAAAACGGTAACCATAATACGAAAAACGTTACACCCAATCAAAAAAACACCCCTGTACATTAAAAGGAGTATGAAGTCTTATCTAAGAGATCTACCGCTCTCTCAGAATGCAATTGTTTTGTCAAATTACCAAACATTTTGTATAGGCTAACGCTGAACGAATCTAAGTATGCTTTAAATTTATTGTTTAAAATTTAAGTTAATATAACTGAATAAAATAAGTAATTCATTTTTGAAGGCATCATTTCTCTCATGTTTGAAACAATATTATACTAGCAGTAAAAACTTGTGTTTGTTAGAATAAAATTTTCAGATGCAACCCTAGTAGCACTGCCGACGTAGGGCCTACATGGTCGGCTTTGTGTGTTACCGTCGAGTTGGTAAAAAGTCACTAATAAGTCGGGAGAGTAATGGTTTGAAAGTCGAAATGTCCGCCTGGAGGGACGACGGGCCGCCAGATTTCCTACTGTTTTGAGGCTACTATAAAACGACTGTTGGCCGACTATATGTTGGCGTCATTATGCCTACCTAAAGCCACGCTCAATCCGACGATTTCGCGGCTTTTTAGTATAGGAACGGTAAATCGTCGGTAAAGGGCTGGTAGAGTAAGGGTTTGAGAGTCGAAGTGTCCGCCCGGTGGGACGACGGCCCACTGGTTTACCGACTGTTACGACACGAATGAAATACGACCCTCATCCAGCACGTTTGAGAGTCGACTTAACCGCCTGTCAGCAAGAGGTCCGACGCTTTTGCCACGATCAAGCCTTAACTCGAGGCCCGATGGTTTTGCGACGATCAAGCCTTAACTCGAGGCTTCATTCGCTTATAGTAAAGGATACTGATACCTAGTATTGAAATTTCTTTAATACATTTTCAATGAACAACACTTAAGAATTTGTACTTTTTATATTTCAAGTAACATGCAGGTCAATTATAACAATTTCAAATATTAAACAATGTATTCTATATGACACGACTAGTCGAATGAAAATATTAGCTGCCTAGCTAATTGGTTTTAACAAAAAGTTAAATTTTTCAGGGCGAGTATAATATTTACATCAATTAAAGCATTTATTAATATTCATTGTTAATATCTTCGATTTGGCCAATTACTATCTCTTAAATTACAAAAAAATTAATGAAAAATATACACTTACAGATTTTTTAAGGAAAAAGGAAAACATACAATTCTAAAGGGTATTACATGACACATTTTTCTCTTAAAATGTTTGAAACCGCATAAAAATTCTCAAATTAAAACAAATTGAGATCTATTTTGGAATTCAGTATTATTTTCACAACCAAAAATCTTTAAAATACTTAATATATAAGGTTTTTGAACTCCAAGCGCCCCAAAACACTTGCTTCTTTTATAATCAAACAAAGAAACTGAAGGTATACATAAACGTTTAAGTTTTGGTTTCACTTTATAGGGGTGTGGTTCCCAGCAGATGAGAAGCTAGGTGAAAAAGCAAAGGCTTATGCATAAAACTGGCTCTAAGAGGTAGATAAATTGATAATTCAATAACAAAATTCAAACCTTACGTGACAAGAGGCGTCAAAACGAAGACGTTTCTAGTTTATATAGTGTGACAAAGAACCTTAGCGATGACATTGAAAGTTAGCAAGCCTAGAACTAATCATTTTCGACCACAAAAATCTCGTTTAAACATTCTAACGACTCAGCAGCGTCAGAGATACTGGAAAGGCTAACTTGCTTTCGCACTAGCAGCGCCCTCTTCGATGATGACGTGCATGGTTTCGTTTCACTCTTTTAAAACGTGACCATACCGACTAGCGGGAAGGAGTTGGTAATCAATTGGCAAAAATGGGTTACATATTTTGGACGGTAGGCAAGCCTACTTCAAACCACCACAGTTCCAACTGTCGGATAAATGTCGGTTACTAAACGGCCTAAGCATAACTTTGCTTTTAATTTTACTCTTCTGAAACGTCACAGTACCGACTAGCGCGAGAGAGTCGGTAATCAATTGGCAAAAAATAAGTTGGAATTTTCTAGACGGTAGGCAAGCCTACTTTAAACCATCTCTGTTCCAACTGTCAGATAGATGTCGGCATTGCCAACTAAAAGAAGAAGTCGGCTTCATGAGTCGGAAAAGTATCGGAATGAGCATGGTACAGCTGATTGGACCGTAAACCGACTATTCGACCTTTAACCGACTGTTATGCGGAAGGCTTGTGCTACTGGGGTATCATCTACTCTCATAGATAATTCAAAAAGGAGTAATAAACAAACGTTTAAATCTCAATGGACTGAATTAAAGTGATTATTTTACTTAACTCTGAACGGCTAAACCCTCTTCATAGGTCCCATATCTTAACTTAATCTGAACTTCAGTGAATATTTTACTAATTTCTGAACCGCTGAACCATACTTAATATTTCTATAGCTTAACATGATCTGAAATCGAATGACTATTTTACTGAACTCTGAACCACTGAACCCTATTTAATATTTCAATAGCTTAACATGTTCTGAACTCGAGTGACTATTTTACTGAACTCTGAACCGCTGAACGCAATTTAATATTTCTATAGCTTAACACGGTTTGTTTTCTGTGTGAGCCCCTCAGTATTTGTTTGGCTCAACTCGGGCTCGGGCTCAGTCAATTTAGCAAGCTTAAGCTCGAGTTGGTCACATATTTCCGGAGAGTTTTTTTCCAAAAAGTGTAGTTGTTGAAATAATTAATTTTAGAGCTATTTTTTTCGCAATAAATGCAAAACTGGAACATTTAATTATAATCCAAATGTCTTGCAATGCTTTTGTATTAAAAAAACTTCAAAACTTCATCTACCAATGAGGAACACTAGTTTCTGTTTCCACTTAATGTGGCGCTGATCGCAGTGAGCGCCCTTTCAAAATGAGCGAGCTCATAGTTTTGAATCGGCCTCGCTCAAGCTCAAGAAAGCCGATAAATTTGTTAGAGGGCTCGGCGCAAGCTCTCGTTAACTTTTCACTTATATCTGAGCTCAGCACAAGTCTCACTTTTTAGTGATATATTGTGAGTCCCTGCTCAAGCTCAGAAATGTTTTTTCATAAACTTTCAGGCTCGGCTCGGGATCGTGAGCTTATCAAATATTTTGAAGAGCCTCGCTCAATACGCGCTCAGGCTCGCTGAAATGAGGTGAGCGCGGACAGCTATGCCAATGTAAGGCATCAAGTTGTATTTTACATTAGAAATTTCTATTTAAATCGTGAGGACGCCTACGAAAAGCTCGGTAGCTAGTAGGTTTAACATCTACAGAAACATTACTTACAATTTGTTTGGTAATCTACTACAGCTTTATCGAGGGATTTAAAAATTTACTGGGACGTTAATCTTAAGTAGTAGGCGAACAGTTAGAAAGATGTTTCAACCCCTCACTATCTTGAAATAAATGGCGGTCCGGAAAGTAAAAATCTTCTTCATAGAATTGCGTCCACGCGTTTCAACCGAATCAGTAATATTTATTACTGGTTCCAATATCCTTAAGACTGACTATATGCCTCATGGAGGCTTACTTAAAAATGGTGGCCTGAAATGTAATAAAATGTCTCGACGGCGCGTGCCTTTTTTGCTACTCTGTAAATACTAAAAATGATTTTTTTTTCTAAATATTCAAGGTGGCCTTTTCACTAAATATTCAAGATGTTTTTTCTGAACATTCATTTTATGATTTCTGTAAAACTTCTTCTGCAAATTTAATACATAAATAAAATAAACATTTCCCCCCGAAAAACCTCCTTACCAAACCTATGGGAGGTCAAGTAAAGAGTATTGAACTCTACATTGGCGCCCATTAAATTCTCATTTCAAGTAAATTCAACGTGCCTTATATTACTGCCTTTAACCTGTAATAGAATAACATCAAAATATTTCAGAGGAAATAGTCAAGGTTATTAATGGAAGCAAACTATTTAGGTTTTTGCTACAGTCGGTGGGGATCTTAGTTTGGACCAAATTGCCGATAGGAAACCATAGATATTAAATTCTCTCTGTCACAAACCAAGGCGCTTACCGACTAAATAGGCTAATAGCTGGAAACGTGATGAACATTGAAACTGGTCTTTTCTAAGCGAGAAAATTTACACGCTGAAAAACAACGCAATTGCAAACGATGCCCTGTTTATCGTTTGGAGGGCCTCTCTTTTTTAGATCTATTTTCTAAAACCAGTCTTAGTTAAAAAAAATTCTTAATTAAAGTTTAAAGGTATAGTTATCACCTTTAAAATGTGCTGGGAATATGAAGCCCAAAAACCGGAAAGTATGTTAAAATTATGCGATTCATAAAATATTTTCATGTCATAAGACCATGAAAATAATCTAAGCTTTAGAGATATTATTATAATTCAAACATTCTCATGGGACATAAACATCCACTTTGAATTGAGTAACATGCCTTCTCAGCCTTCCTCATGAATTTGCCGTCAAAATACTATTCCCACTATATTATTTTCGAAGCACTTCTCAACATCCCATTCTCAAGCGTCCAAACCATAATTACCGATCGTCAAATAAGTTCTATTACACCTGTATTTTTGTCATGCCACCTTTTTTGCTCCCCAGTCTTTCTCGATGCATATATCCTTGAAACACTACCCATCATTCAATACCGTGGTTCGTTCAACTTGCAATCAAATTTCACGCAAAACGCCATCTTCCCTAAAATTGCCGTCATATTATCCCCAAATATTCACCCCCTGATGTTGTAATTGAAAGAAGCCAATTACAATAAATTCATTCTCTGAATGCTAGCCATAAAAAAATCCAAATCTCTTGTCTAATTATTTAGACTTTTAAAAACCGCCACCAAAAGCTTCATTAACAATACCAACTTTAAATCATTATCGTCCCAAATCGGCCTTTCACAATCTTCGTGCAACTGGCAATCAACATACACAACACACCAAATCTGAATATAATTCGCCAGTTCTCATATTTCAGGTGTGAAAATATTGTTTTTCTGTTCGTAATGTTTACTACGGAGCTAAGTTAATACAGATAAAATAAAATAATTGTTCGGCTTATTTGCCAAAGTTTTGAACGTCATCGTTTTTTCATAACTTTTGATTTTCTGAAACGATTTACAATCTGGAAATGGTATTTGATTCTGTGTAACAAGATGTGTGTAATGAGAGCATTGTCGACCTATTTGAGGTAATATTTTGTGACGACATTACCGGGAGTATTTTCTATTTCCGTTATGGTAAGCGAAATCATGTCCTTATTAATTTTAGAATAATTTTGTGAAGTCATACTATCTAGGGAGTCCTATTTTTTACTCTAGTTCTAATAGGAAAAAATGGCAGCCAAATGAAAATATACAAAAACTTGTAGAAACGCGTTCTATAAAACGGTAATCGTTTATGATGGTGTTGGCTGTGTTTTTTTAACTCAAATAGTACTAGGTCAAGTGAGGTTAATTAAGTTACGAAAAAGTTCGATTTTTATACCTAAGTTGTTAAAGGTTTGTTTATTTAAACCTCAATAGTATTACGACAGGTTAGGTTTTGTTATTTAAACCCCACAGTATGAGGTCCGGTTAGGTTTTTTATATAGAGCCCCAGGAGTAATAGTCATATTAGGTTAGGTTTGGTTATTTGAACCCCCAATACTAAACGTCAGCTTAGCTATTGTTATTTGAACCCCAATATTATAAAATTATATTAGGGATTTTGGTTTGAACTCCAGGTTAGCGCATGATGATCAAGTTGTAAGGTAAGGTAAACTTTAGGGTTAAGAATTAAATATGATTCAAGATAAACTACTATTTCCCAAAACTTCAGTCGCCATTTCTAAAATAACAGTTCTGAACAACGCCGCTTTTTTGCAATCGCGGTTGCTATTTCGGGAAGTGCTTTACTGGGAAATGCTGATTCATGGAACAGCCATTTCTGAAATACAGGGTGTATCTGAAATAGACGTAGGAGCGGAAGTATTTGGGTTCCTGGGGCCAATATAAAGCGAAACTGCGGTATGACATTTTGTCGTACGCCAACCCATTTAGAAGTTACTTGAACCTAACACTTGCAAGTTTGCATAAATCAGAGCATGTTGACTTCGTCTAAAACAGTAGGAATTAAGTTCAAGATAGGACGATTATTGCAAATTAGTGGTTGCCAGCTAAAACAAAAAAGCCTCATAGCTATAGAGTCAATTTTTAAGGAGTAGAAAGTTGTACAGTTGGTGACTCATAACGAACATCATTGTAAAACATGTTACGATAAGTTTGTTGAAACAACTGACAGCGATAAGTAGCGGAAACTAATAAGATTAAGGAACACCGACATTTTGTTTCATTCTTCAAACAATCGAAAGGTTCCAAAAGCGTTCATTTTGGTTTGTTTACAAGACTACATATCCGGCGACGTCTTGTTTCCATTAAATTAGCAACTTATTTTTTACATGCTTTAAAACACTTTGAACCTTTAAAAGAACCTTCTTTTTTACCGTTTTAATTGGGAATTTTCTATGGAGTAAGAATGTACATTTCCTTATGGGTACATTACATTGCATCTCGCATTGCACGTAGGCCTCCTGTCGTTCTCAACGCTGGCAGATTGCTGCCAGTTAGTAAACGTCATTAGTCTAAAGTTTAAAGGTCCGTCCACACTACAGTTATTTTTCAGTTTCGCTTGCGCGCGCGCTTCGCACGCCAGTTACGCGCCTCGTTCACACACAACATATTTGCTTCGCACGCGAGATCGCTCTGTACGCAGCACCAAGAAAATTTGTTTGAAATTTCAAACATTTTCGCGTCGTACGCGCCTACGCAGCCAATCAGGAGAAGCAATGAATCACGTGATCTTTTTAAGATGACGTCGATTGGTGAAACACACCGCAAGCAGTTTTTAGAAATGAATAATCTCGTCATTTTTTCTAAACTTTTAATAAATCGTAGAAATAAAATAAAATACAAAAGAAGAATATGGGTTTTGGGAAGTATAAGCTGACAGGCGGAGATTTTCATAATTTGTCCCGAAATTAAGGATATACACAACAGAATACATAAGCTGAGAAAGGCAAAGGAGCAAACTGGACTTCGAAGTTCCGACATTTCCTATTGGTTGAAACAAACAGCCGTGGCGCTTGCGCTCCTTACAATGTAAAATAAACTTCTTATGTGTGGACGAGATGCGAGCGAAGCGCGCCAAGCTAGCGATCAGGCAACACGTGCGAGGCGTGCGAAATATTTGTAGTGTGGATGGACCGTTAGGGTGGTCTGCAAATCACCCTCACTGTAATTTTTTGGAGAAGGGAATGTTCCCTTTTTTTGTCACTATGAACCATAACAAATTTTATTTCATTTTCAGCATTTAGGTTTCTTCATTTGTTGATTTTTATAAGGATTAAATTTTACAAATTATGCATTTTACTGCTCAGTTTTAACAGGCGTTGCCCAACATCCCATCCCAAACATTCGCCCACTAACATTTATTCACGAATACCGATTTCGATAAGTTGCAACATTAATCTAATCTTTAAACTAAATGCAACCTTTCGATTGTTTGAAGAATGTAGCAAAATGTCGGTGTTCTTTATTCGTTTGCGCTACTTATCGCTGTCAGTTTACCGTTAGCATCAGTCAGTTGTTTCAACACACTAAATCGTAACATGTTGTTTTACATTGATGTTCTTTATGAGTCACCAACTGTACAACTTTCTACTCCTTAAAAATTTACTATAAGTTCTATGGCTATGAGGCTTTTTTTCTTTTAGCTGGCAACCACTAATTTGCAATAATCATCCTATCTTGAACTTAATTCCTACTGTTTTATACGAAGTCAACATGCTGTGATTTATGCAAACTAGCAAGTTTGAGGTTCAAGTAACTTCCAAATGGGTTGGCCTACGACAAAATGTCATACCACAGTTTCGCCTTATATTGGCCCCAGGAACCCAATCACTTTCGCACCTACGTCCATTTCAGATACACCCTGTATATTATTTTATACCTTTTATGAATTTTAAAATGTTTTATGTGAATGATCTTTGAGAGACTATGAAAAATAACAAATATATAAATAAAGTTAAAAATATACACTAAGTCGTCTGTTTCTTAAAGGTAAATTGACAACAGTCCAGCTGCCGAAACGTTTGTAGACATTGGAAGTTCAATAAGGTGAAAAACGAGCTATACACTGTTAAAAAAAAAGGTATTGTCAAGGTACTTTAAAATACCTCCTCGAATTTTTTAGTACCCAAGAACGTATTCAATTAGTTTTCTTACAGTGCGGGTATTAAATGATTTCGAAAAAGGTATTATGGAAATATAAGGTATGTTATGAAACCTTTTAAAGTTTCAGCGCTTCAGGTGGTATGTTATCGTACCCTAGAAGTAGAAAAGGACTTAATTAATCCCTTTGGAGGGATCTTTTTAACTTCGGTCTTCTGATTTTAATAATAAGTTCAAATTACAGTTGCGCACTGTACTTATTTTAAGCAAATATAATCACGTCCGTTGATTACAACTTTGATTTAGTATAATCATAGCTTGCATTTATCTGCAAGTTAAATTTCCTCCCCTCTTCATTAGCTGTAACTGCACTACATGGTTGCCACTAATTTGTCAGTTCATCTCAAGTTCAGAAGTGAAAGATCTGAACTGTCTATTGAAGATTGTGGTTGAATAATGAGAGAAAAGTAACATTTAGTTGTAATTTGGCACGTTTATTATATGAATCATGATTTGACTTGATTGCCATATAATCGAACTGACGTCTTTAATATATTTATGTCAGTGACTTGTACTGTATCACGTTCAGGGAATTCTTAACGTGTTCGACTCATTGGTGATATTTTCAAGGATGATGTTGGGAGGAAGAGAAATCTGAGAGAAATAGGCGCGCTAACTGTGGAACAGTTCAGGTCCGGTGGGACGCTAGAAGTGGGGGAGGAAAACTGGCGAAGATTCTACTTCAGACTAATCACGTAGGCCGCCTTCCATTTTTCCGAGTATTCCTCTCCCATTTCTAGCGTCCAACCGGACCTGAACAGTTGCACAGTTAGTTCGCCTGTTTCTTTCAGATTACGCATCCTCCTCCCATCATCCTTGGTTGTATGAATAGATAGGCGATTTAAAAATTATTTCACCCGGTGCGCGCATAAATGCGAGAGGGGAGAATGCCGCTACATTTTTTTGTATAGGGAACTTTTTTAAAAGGCCTATTTTTTACTCCTCGCTGTTCGGTGGCTAAACCCAATGTAGGGAAAGGCTGGAGATAAAAACACGCCCTCGCCATAACCACGGCCCACCCGGTTTGGTCGCAGCGTCCGTAGGCTCGCGTTCGCTAGTTACATTTTGCAACGCAAATAGAACTTCTACTATTCCGCTTGGACACGAGAACAGCTTACGTTTGAATTTTTCGGCCAATTTTTGATATCGATTCACTTTAAAGGTAAATATACTTTTATTTTTTATGGGCTTTTTATCATTTATGAAATATTACGTTAAAATATTGAACTAGCTTTTGCATATTTTCAAATTTAAAAACGGCTAACAGGTATACCTATAAATTTAAATTTGTCGAAGCTGTGTTTCTACGAAGACTAACAGTTCAAAAGAACACCTAAGGAAACGTTTATGGTAATGTAGAAATGTGTGTTTATTAAAAATGTTGTACATGTACTTTGAAATACTTCTCTGTTCGTTGTATGTGAGAGAAGGGAATGAAACTATTTTGTCTGCTCACCCTCTGTAAGATAAACCCACCATATGGCATTGGCTGGCAAGGTAGGGAAAAAAAGCGTTTAAAATAGAGGGGAAGGGAGGACACGAGGGTTTTTTCTTTGAAAATATAGACATTATTTTGATGCAATGGCCCACTAGCTTGAGATGAGGGTAGTATACAATACTGCCAAGGCTTCATCGTCTGAAACAAACTAGAAAACATGTAGTTGAATCTAGAAATTTTTATGTTTAGCCAGACTTGTTAGGCGTCTTCCGGCGTTGAAGCTGAGCGGGAAAGAAAGCGCTTCCACTCTGTAGGGGCCATAAGGCTTACGCGTTAAGGCGGATGCCCACTAGGGTCGCTCGAAATTTCGCGTTCGCTTAAAACGCGTTAACGCGGATGTAGTTCAAGCGTTTCACGCGACAACCATTCACACTGGAATTTTGCTTCCCCCTGGACTCACGCGAAAATAAAGGGTAATTTTAATTTTGAATGAAAGAAAGGGGGGGCAAGGTCAAAATGGGTTAGGGAAATTTTACTGAAAAGAAAGCAACAAGGGGACTTTCACAATTTGTTAGTGGATCTCAAGATTTAGGATCACAAGGGTAGATTTTGCAAACGCTTAAACCGGGAATGTCATCGTATTCAATGGCTCATAATGATAAAACTATTTCAACTATTTACGTATGATCCTTGGACACCTTTGAGGCTAATTTGGAAATGGTCGGCCCAAAAATGAAAAAACAAAAGCCTAGGGTGTGCATTAAGGTGGGTGTTGTATAGGAACGAGTAATTGAAAATCGCGCCACTCTTTTGACAGTATCACCTTGCCCGAATGTTTCTAGGGGTTGTTACAGGCTAGAAACCTTTCGTACTGAAAATTAAATAGTAATGAGCTCAATATGGCTCTACCCAAAGGCTTTAAGTAGATAATATTCACTCACTAACAGTATTCATAGCCAATGCAATTCCGAAGCGCTTATCTTTTGCGGTGATTTTGATGTTTAAAATTATCAATTCTTTAATTAATTTACGTCAAAATCCATTTTAATCCAAAATCTGATAACAACGAAGGCCACTGAGTGATTTTTCAAGTTTTATTAGAAAGAAAAACGCGGAAAAATTCATTTTTCACCAATCATTCCGCGCCATATGTCGCTTATATTTTCGCGCGCGAACTTACGAAAATAGGAAGCTGCTCAAATTTCGCAAGTCGTCAGCATGAACGCGTAGAAATTCTCGAGCGACAAGTCTGCACCGATTTGCACATGCGCATGCGCACGCGAAACTTACACGCGACGCCAGGGGGCATCCGCCTTTAGTGTTACGTTAGGGTTACGAAGCGGTTATGGAAAAGAAAAAGAAATTACTAAGTATCTAAACAAGCTAATAACTATTATTTAGTATGATAATCTTTCTTATTATACATGTAGTTTTAAAAAATTAAAAAGTATTCTTAGTTTGAGATTAGCCCGTAATTTACCAGATACCGTGCTAAATTACCGTATTTTTACCGTATATAACCGGTAACAAACGGATGACTTACCACCGAACGGCGAAAATTTTAAAACAGCTATGTTCACGTACCGTTTTCGCGGTATTTTTTTAATTTTTGGGAAACACTAAAAGGTTATTTGGCAATAAATTTGATTTTTTCATATACGGTAGTTAAACATGCCCCACCCCCTAACAATACGGTATACTCTGTGTACAACAAAACTAAATTAAAAATTGTTTTCTTGTTCAGAATTCAATATGTATCTGTGTTCGATCTGTGATGTCAGAAGAGTTTCTATTGCCAAGCTTCTGGCACACTACAGAAATTTACACTTCCAAAAGTCTAATCTTACAATAAGATGTACTTTGGGAATTTGTTCAGAAACATTCAAGAAATACAATTCTTTTAAAAGTCATATACAGCGCAAACATAAAAAAGAATTGAAAGCAAAGAATGTTAGACCGGAAGCTGATATTCATTTAGAAAATGTAGAAGTAGAGAATCATGAAGTTGAAGAAGTTTATCATGATTTGATTGATAATGAAATTACCAATCGTCAAGAATATTTACTGAACATGCGCACAAATATGGCTCTTATGATTTTGAAACTTAGAGAAAAACATTTACTCCCGCGTTCGGTAGCTATGAGCATTGCCAACGATGTTGGAATAATAGTAGAGAATGTTAGAGATTTATGTGCAAATACTGATCCCACTGAGATTCCCGAAATTGAGGTTTTAACTGACGTAATTAGAAGCGACTATAAATTGAATGATTTTTGTAAACAGGGGCTAGAACTGTTGCTTCCAGTAGAATACAATTTGTGGGAAAATTATAGGAATGGGAAGAACTGTAGGGACTCTTTTCAGTATATAAGTATTTTGTCCGTACTTCAGAGGCTATTAAAATGCAATGACATATGGGAAGAAATCCAGAAAAACACTAGACGGGGAGAAAAACGTTCTAACATACTTTCTGATTTTAATGATGGAGATATATTTCTAAATCACCATTGTTTTAAAGGTGACAATTCGTTATTACGAATACATTTATATACTGATGAGTTAGAGTTAGCGAATCCACTTGGCTCAAAGAGAGGGAAGCATAAAATTTCCGTATTTTATTTTGTTCTTGGCAATTTACCTACAAGGTTTAGAAGTAAATTAAGTAATATTTATTTAGCCATCGTTGCACGTTATAAACACGTTGCAAATAAGATGTATGGTTATAAACCTATAATCGAGCCTCTGATTCAAGATTTGATCAAACTGCAAACTCAAGGAATTTATGTAAAAGAAAGAGGCGTAGTTGTCAAAGGTTCTTTAGCCTCAATATCCGGGGACAACCTTTCATCACACCTATTAGCGGGTTTCCAGCAAAACTTCTCAAAGGGAAGGATTTGCCGTCAATGTATGGCAACGAGGGCAACTATTTCTGAAAAGTGTAGGGAATCAGATTATCAATTACGCAATGAAGCTGGCCATTTATATCATATTAATGCAGTTCTAGAAAACAGTGACAATGAGACCATTTATGGGGTAAAGGAGAAATCGCCTTTTCTGGAAATTCCAGGATTTCAAGTTATGGAAAGCTTTCCTCCTGACATTATGCATGATATATATGAAGGAGTAGTACCTCTCATCATGAAATTAGTTTTAGCTGGTCTTATCACAGCCAATCTTTTCACTTTTGACCAAATGAATGACATATTATCTGATTTTACTTATGGATCTGAAGACATGGTGAACAAATCTGGCATCTTTACAAAGGCCATGATTTTTAAGGATAACAATTTAATTGGCTCTGCGGCTCAGAAATGCTCTTTGTTTTACATGTTTCCATTTTTATTTGGTCCTCTTGTTCCTGAAGGGAATGCTCACTGGGATCTTTATTTAAAATTGAGGGAAATACTAGATGTAGTGGTTGCCCCAGTTGTAAATAGACTTTGGTTAGGGAACGCTAGTGATTTAATTGAAGAGTTTTATTGCAAACTTAAGTTGTTGGCTCCAGATAAATTCACCCCTAAAGTACATTACCTAGTCCACTATCCTCGTTTAATCATAAAATATGGACCTCTAAAGAGACTAGCATGCTTTAGATTCGAAGCTAAGCATCAAAATCTGAAGGTACTGGCCAGTAGAAGTCGTAATTTTACGAATATTGCCAAAACTATAGCCGAACGACACCAGTATGCCCAGTGCCACGATTTGAGTGAAGGAAGCGGTCTTCAAGATGACAACCAACAAAAAAACGTTCAAAGTGTATTATTTTCCTCATTACCATATGATTTAAAATTAAAAATTAGAGAGTGCAATTATCTCAATGTAGATACAGAAAACCTAAGAATTTGCAAAGCCAAAGAAATTAGATTTAAATCAGTTTCGTACAAACCATGTTCATTTATAACCACTAATTTAGTTCATGGTGAAGAGATTCCCATGTTTATAAAAATTGCGCATATTCTAAAAATTGATGAAATTTGGATTGTATGTGGCAAGATATTTTGCGCGGAAACATTTTGCTCTCATCTAAATGCTTACCAAGTTAAAGACACTAAAATTTGGAAAATAATCCAACCCGGCGACGAAGTAGACTATTCCGCTATGAATGCTTATAATATTAATTCTAAAATGTATATCAGTTTAAGGTATAACCTTTGTATTTAGTTGTTCTTAAATTGTACAACACAAAAATGTAAATACAAATTAACATTCTTAAAATTCATTTTAGCCAAAAATTACTTTTTCATATTGTACTAAAATGTAAAAATTAGGCTACTAGAAGCTATTGCGTGAAATTCGACGAAAGACGGAAGGAAATCAACCTGGCTGAGCCATTCACAATTGAAAACCTAGCGCAAAAGATTAAAACCACTTTCAAAAAGGATTTCACTGTCATTCAGATACATTCTGAAAAGTGGAATCAGTTTATCGACATAGATAGTGATTCTGAAGAGAGTCCCCCCGATGGAAGTCAACTGAACGTGGTTGGCAAATCTAACGAAAAGGATAGGTCTCCATCCACATCTTCTAGGTAAGACATAAATATATCTTATTGTTTCTTAAGGTAAGTACTGATATCCCTTAATTAGTGTCACTGACAACTTGAGTATTCCAATTGCCGAAATAACTGATGATCCTCGACACATTGATTATGAAACCCACCAACCTCAAAATGGCCGCAGAGTTCCACTCTCATATAACGTGCCGAAATTACCACATCATATACAAAAATTTATTGATGACAAAAATCCGATCGTTTTTAGCGTTAAATACAAAACTGAAATAGTTCGTATGTTATACGAAGACTTAAGCCGCTATACGCTGTAAGTAAAGAACCTGAAAGTTTATGTCCTTAAAATCATCATTCTTTCCAAAAATAATTTACTGATTATATTTACAATTTTCAAGATACCCAACGCACAACGAATATACAAGAGTAGCAAGTGCTTTGGTGCGACAACACCGTTTTTTGGGGGACCGAAGCAAACTTGGACCAGAATATGTAAGTGAATAATATTGTTTTAATTTCATTTTTAACAAGATCATGGATTTCTTTCACTTTTTCTATGTTGTTCAAGGCTACTTGGATGTCAAGCCTTATTTCAAAATACAAAAGGGAACGCAAACCGTTAACGCATTTAGAGTGTGTTCAAGCAGCTAAGGTCAAACATGGTCACTCGAAAAACAAGAGGAAACAAGGTAACCCTAATGAATGTGAACATAATGAAAAGGAAACTCAGCCAACAAAAAAAGCCAAAAGATTTCCAATTCTGGTAAGAATCAAGAATGATACCAAAACTATAAAGATGTGTGAGAAGATGGAACTAAACACGATAAAATGGATTTCAGGATGA
This sequence comes from Phalangium opilio, assembly GCA_019434445.1. NCBI lineage: Eukaryota > Metazoa > Arthropoda > Arachnida > Opiliones > Phalangiidae > Phalangium > Phalangium opilio. The sequence goes on along the minus strand of JAEQBA010002255.1, from coordinate 196,605 downwards.
TGTTTTGGAAGATGAAATGAGTATTGCAGCGCACGTGAAATCAATACAAGATGAAAGCAAAAAGAATAAACCCTGCCAAATTCTGATCGATGAGAAAATGGAAAGAACATTTAAATATAGGCAAGCAGAGGTTGGAAAGAAAGCGGTGCCGGAAATTCTGGAAATTTTCCCCAATCTAAATCGAGAATCAGAGGTAAGTTAAATTACAACTAACTATATGAAGAAAAATTATGAAATGTAATTATTTCTCAATTAGATTTTAAGGGAGTTTCAAAGAGTTATAAAGTGTGAGCTCAATCCTGTAAGAAAAATTCAAGCTTATTTCCAGCCCATAACTGGCAAAATTTTTGATTTGACCAAAAAATCGCAACTATTCAAAAGGCTTGAAATGCACTTAATGGCCAAGAAAGATTTCGTAACAGATGAAAAATACGAAGGTACAACGCTGCATAATTGAAATAAAAACACTTCAAATCTGAACTGAAATTATTTTCTATTTATATAGAAATGAAAGTTGGTGCTACATTAATTTTGCTGCCGTTAATATTTAAAGAAGACTCAAATTTAGTGTTCACATTTGATGTAAGTTGATTTAAATCTTTAGATACACACATTTGAAGGAATTATATACCATGAAATTATATTTATACTTGAGATTAACTATATCAATTTCAATTATCATAGATTCCAAGTCACAAAAATGTTGTTATCCAACTTACAAATGAAGATTTTTTAGAAAAACCTGTTCAAATGGTTTTAGAAACGTCCGTTATAACAGCTGCCTCCTTACTAAAAGGATTTGCCACTCTTTTCATGACGTACTATGTGTTTCAAATAGAATACCCTAAAAAGCTATCAAAAACTTTGGAATTTATTCAGAAAGTTGTTTTGGAAATTCAGCCTGGTCTTGAAAAGGTACCAGTAACCATAAAGAATGTCGTTAACCGCTTGAGTGTATGATTTTTGCCAATTATAACAGTTGAAAATGTAATTGAAATATGAAATAAACGAAAATATTCTGACACCAACCATTTTTGGGCTTTAAATGTTACCAAATTCAATAGCACAACATACCTTTATAGTTTAAAACGTTTAAAATAGAACGTTTTTTCGGTATGAACAGGTACCCCCTTCGGTATTTACGAGTACCCCCTTCGGTATTTACGAGTACCCCCGTCGGTATTTACGAGTACCCCCGTCGGTATTTACGAGTACCCCCGTCGGTATTTACGAGTACCCCCGTCGGTATTTGCGAGTACCCCCGTCGGTATTTGCGAGTACCCCCGTCGGTATTTACGAGTACCCCCGTCGGTATTTACTAGTACCCCCTTCGGTATTTACGAGTACCCCCTTCGGTATTTACGAGTACCGCCTTCGGTATTTACGAGTACCCCCTTCGGTATTTACGAGTACCCCCTTCGGTATTTACGAGTACCCCCGTCGGTATTTACGAGTACCCCCGTCGGTATTTACGAGTACCCCCGTCGGTATTTACGAGTACCCCCGTCGGTATTTGCGAGTACCCCCGTCGGTATTTACGAGTACCCCCGTCGGTATTTACTAGTACCCCCTTCGGTATTTACGAGTACCCCCTTCGGTATTTATGAGTACCCCCGTCGGTATTTACGAGTACCCCCGTCGGTATTTACGAGTACCCCCGTCGGTATTTACGAGTACCCCCGTCGGTATTTGCGAGTACCCCCGTCGGTATTTACGAGTACCCCCGTCGGTATTTACTAGTACCCCCTTCGGTATTTACGAGTACCCCCTTCGGTATTTACGAGTACCGCCTTCGGTATTTACGAGTACCCCCTTCGGTATTTACGAGTACCCCCTTCGGTATTTACGAGTACCCCCTTCGGTATTTACGAGTACCCCCTTCGGTATTTACGAGTACCCCCTTCGGTATTTACGAGTACCCCCGTCGGTATTTACGAGTACCCCCTTCGGTATTTACGAGTACCCCCGTCGGTATTTGCGAGTACCCCCGTCGGTATTTACGAGTACCCCCGTCGGTATTTACTAGTACCCCCTTCGGTATTTACGAGTACCCCCTTCGGTATGAATGAGTACCCCCTTCGGTATGAAAGAGTACCTCCCTACGTATTAACGAGTACATACCTGGGTATTACCGCGTACCCACTTAGGTACTAACGAGTACCGACTTAGGTAATAATGAATACCTTTCAACAAAATTCCGACAATTTTTGGGTTTTCAATGATACCTATTTCAGTACCACAAATTACCTTTCACCCTTAAAAATACCTTCTTTGAGAGGTATTTTACACTACCTTTACAAAAAGGTATTTTCTAGTACCTATAAAGGTACGTCTGGAGATGCATTGAAATATACCTTAGTCGGTACTGGATAGTACGGATTTTTTTTACAGTGTATCGATTTTTCGTATTTTGCAAATAAAATAAAACAATTCATTCAACACTTGCCTTACTACGCACTACGATTTCAATTCTGTGAAATATGAGCAACGATACTCTCAACGTTGTCATTTATCAGGTTGGATATCATCATTATTGATAAGTTTTCGGGAATAAAATCAGAACCATTTAGTAATAAAAACTGTCTTTGTAGAAAAAACTAAGATAAAATTTTTTTAAATAATTGATGTTTTATAATCATGTGTTCAAAAGGGAAAATTTAATATCTGTTACTTCAGGCATTTAATTTTCTACACTTATCTCTTACTTTTTCCCGTCTTTGTCTACAAAGACAGTTTTTACCTCTCCGAGTGACGTATGTGTCTGTGTGTCTGTCTGTCCGTTGTTACACCCACGTGGCCGCGTTCGCAGTTTGCAAGTCGGAGCAAACGTGTATTCAGTTTCCAGACCGCATTTACAGTCCCGGAAATTGTATTCCACATACAGGCTATTACTCTATTGCCTGTCTAACAACTCTGTTCATTTGTCCACCCCACATGGACACCAGTCTGAACTTACTAGCTTCTAAACACCACCATCTTCTAGTCTTTCGCCCATTCCACATGGACACCAGTCTATACTCACTGGCTTCTAAACACCACCACCTTCTCGTCTTTGTCCATTCCACATGGACACCAGTCTGTACACCTGGCTTCTAACACCACCATCTTCTGGTCTTTGTTTTTTTCCATTCCACATGGACACCAGTCTGTACACCTGGCTTCTAACACCACCATCTTCTGGTCTTTGTTTTTGTCCATCCCACATGGACACCAGTCTGTACACCTGGCTTCTAACACCACCATCTTCTGGTCTTTGTTTTTGTCCATTCCACATGGACACCAGTCTGTACACCTGGCTTCTAACACCACCATCTTCTGGTCTTTGTTTTTGTCCATCCCACATGGACACCAGTCTGTACACCTGGCTTCTAACACCACCATCTTCTGGTCTTTGTTTTTGTCCATCCCACATGGACACCACTCTGTACACCTGGCTTCTAACACCACCATCTTCTGGTCATTGTTTTTGTCCATTCCACATGGACACCAGTCTGTACACCTGGCTTCTAACACCACCATCTTCTGGTCTTTGTTTTTGTCCATTCCACATGGACACCAGTCTGTACACCTGGCTCCTAACACCACCATCATCCTTAAGGTTAAGACATACGCGGCGATCGGCTAGGGTTACGAGAAACGTCTAGCCTTCCAATGGAGGGGTCTTTCTCCAAGGTTCACGCAATTGCGATGTTCTTATCTACAGCTGCGATTCGAATCCTTTATATACTACCTATTTGAGTAAGGCGAAACAACAGTCATATCCTTCAATTCAAAAGTCAATATTAGTCAAGTCTCTCAAGGTTGTTTAATTATTCTTTTTTAAAACGATGTAACGCTCAATAAGGCGAACAACTAACGAAGAAAATATTAAATATTAATTATATTTATTTTAATATTCAAGATAATCACTTTTCTTAATTTAAAATTAATACGGAAAGAGTTAAAAAGCAGTCTATTTTTTTGTCTGTGTGTGTCTGTCCGTTGTCACACTAGTACGCCGAGTTAGCAGTTCGCTTTGTTTTGATGTGTTAAGAAGTCCTACAGAACCTTAATATTCACTTTTTCCATAATATAAAGTGAATATGTGGAAATCTTTTTCGTAATTACGATGCATTTAGTACTTTTGTTGCTTTAAAGCTCCGTTTAATTTTGATATTCCAAGGATGTTTTTTAATATAATTATTTGAAATGGCTGTTTATATATTACTTAAGCTATACTACATCTGTATATAGAATAATCCTTGGTTTAGTTATTTCAAGAAGAAAGCTAAGGCCTGGATTCTGTCGGGTAAATCAAGTTTGATCCGCAATAGGCTTAGTGAACCAAAGAGTAAATAATTGAGACCTGAGGTGGAGTAAACTTTGGGTTTTGATTATCGTGTCTGTAATGAAGGGACATTAACGGTTCAGAATGAGCCGAAAGTTTAATTCACGTTTAAATAATCAGATTTAGATTTTATAATAGAAGAAAGCATCATGGTACCAATTAAATCAGTGAAAGGGCTAATCGTTATCGGGTTAGTGGTATGCATCAGAGAATAAAATTCAACATAGACTTATATATTCTTTGTAAATAATGATTTGAAACCTAGGATTAGCGGATGATTATATATTTTGACAATGTAGAGAAAACTATTCAATGGCTTAAGCCTCGTTAGACAAAACAAAGCGAAAAAATGTTGCTCTAGTTTTTCGATATTGAGTCGTATACTAGTCTTTTCCCCGACTCGGAGAGGTAATATTTTGGTTTTCCCAACTTGTTATTAATATCTGTTACTTCAGTCTTAATATTAATTAGAATAGTTTAGAAACCTTAGGAGAGAAAACGTTTTAGGGCGTTGCACTTACATTAGTTAAAGCTTTTGAACTGACCAAGCATCTATTACATAACTTCAAACCTCACTGCTTGACTTGACAATCAACGTCCAGTCAAAGTAAAATTGCTTTCCCGTCATTTTCACATGCAAATCACAGAGCAAGCGGTAGTTATACCATAAAAAGATTAAGTAGACCTGAGCATTCCATAGATCTGAGCACCAACAGATGTCAAAGAATTGTGCTTAATTACCCGCCATCGGTAATCTAGCTTAATTACCCGCCATCGGTAATCTAGCTTAATTACCCGCCATCGGTAATCTAGCTTAATTACCCGCCATCGGTAATCTAGCTTAATTACCCGCCATCGGTAATCTAGCTTAATTACCCGCCATCGGTAATCTAGCTTAATTACGCGCCATCGGTAATCTAGCTTAATTACCCGCATCGGTAATCTAGCTTAATTACCCGCCATCGGTAATCTAGCTTAATTACCCGCCATCGGTAATCTAGCTTAATTACCCGCCATCGGTAATCTAGCTTAATTACCCGCCATCGGTAATCTAGCTTAATTACCCGCCATCGGTAATCTAGCTTAATTACCCGCCATCGGTAATCTAGCTTAATTACCCGCCACCGGTAATCTAGCTTAATTACCCGCCATCGGTAATCTAGCTTAATTACCCGCCATCGGTAATCTAGCTTAATTACCCGCCACCAGTAATCTAGCTTAATTACCCGCCATCGGTAATCTAGCTTAATTACCCGCCATCGGTAATCTAGCTTAATTACCCGCCATCGGTAATCTAGCTTAATTACCCGCCATCGGTAATCTAGCTTAATTACCCGCCATCGGTAATCTAGCTTAATTACCCGCCATTGGTAATCTAGCTTAATTACCCGCCATCGATAATCTAGCTTAATTACCCGCCACCGGTAATGTAGCTTAATTACCCGCCACCGGTAAAATGGCTTAATTACTCGCCACCGGTAATCTAGCTTAATTACCTGTAATCGTTAATCTAGCTTAATTACCTGTAATCGTTAATCTAGCTTAATTACCTGTAATCGTTAATCTAGCTTAATTACCTGTAATCGTTAATCTAGCTTAATTACCTGTAATCGTTAATGTAGCTTAATTACCTTTAATCGTTAATCTAGCTTAATTACCTGTAATCGTTAATGTAGCTTAATTACCTTTAATCGTTAATCTAGCTTAATTACCTGTAATCGTTAATGTAGCTTAATTACCTTTAATCGTTAATCTAGCTTAATTACCTGTAATCGTTAATGTAGCTTAATTACCTGTATTCGTTAGTCTAGCTTAATTACCTGTATTCGTTAGTCTAGCTTAATTACCTGTAATCGTTAGTCTAGCTTAATTACCTGTAATCGTTAGTCTAGCTTAATTACCTGTAATCGTTAGTCTAGCTTAATTACCTGTAATCGTTAGTCTAGCTTAATTATCTGTAATCGTTAGTCTAGGTTAATTACCTAAAATCATTTAGTTTTTGCAACGAAAGAGAGTAAAATCAGATAAAAGTCCGCGATAAAACAGCGTATGTGCAAGAGTGGCTTTCTCCTCGGCTTTATCCACGGTAAAACGCCGTAAGACCAACAGTATGACATATAGAGTGCAACAACGTAAGTCAAAACATGATTAAAAAAACATGAAATTTAGCACTTAAACTTAATTTTTCTCAAAAACCTTAAAAATGGTCCTAGAAAAAGGTTTATATTTTGATATAAAACCGTTCCCAAACGTAACAAACGATTATTTCATTACAAATGGGTGGCCACAAAATGGCTAAATTTAAGAAAAACACAATGTTATTTCTGTGGGAAAATTTCACTTTTTCACCAAAAGGGCTGAATCATTTTATGGAAATGAAAACCACCCTTAGCAACTTTATTTTTTATAAAATTAACTAATGGGTGGATCTTTTTGAAATTTTAACCACATATTGAGGGCCCGAATTGTAGTTCTGTGGAATATTTTCAAAACAGTTGAAACAATACAAAAAACCCTCCTTATACATTAAGAGCAGTATGAAGTCTTATCTAAGAGAGCTATCGCTCTCCTAGAACTGGTCAATAATATGTTCAAAAAGCGTAAAACGTTGGCTGGCGATATGGAGCATTTGGTTCAATTTTTGATTGAGCAGGATTCTTAAAAGTAATGGTTGCTTTCGAAGCTTTAAAGGAGAATTTTATGCATTTAGAGGGTCGTTCCACAAATTACGTAACGTGGATCTCGGGCAGAGAGGGGTTTAAGTATGTGTTTCTAAATTATACAAGGGGTGGGGAGAGGATATTGAATACGTTACGTATTTTAGTACATAGCACCTTTGCAGTATATAAATTTATTTCTCATAGCGGCCTATCTAACAATCTTGATTTATTTCTTGTTATAGTCTTATCTGCTGTTATATCATAGTTTTATTTTTATGACAGAGCCTTTTATCCTCTGCGAGTGGCGTATATATAATATTAAAGAAAATAAATAATATTAATTATATTTATTATATTATCAATCTTGTTTCTCATCTCAAAATTAATACAAAAAGAGTTAAAAAGCAGTCTATGCTTGACTGTGTGTGTGCGTCCGTTGTTATACTAGTGCACTGCGTTAGTAGTTCGCCTGGTGATGCGTAAAGGACTCCCATAGCGCAGAATTCCATTAGACCGAATCCCGCCAATGTTTTAGCCCAACCGCGGTTTTGGTATTTACAATTCAAACGTCGCTATTTGTCGAATTAAGCCAACCCAAAAATGCTATGTAGTTTAATTTCTATTAATGTCGTTTTTCAATGAAAGTGTTTTAAATACATTTTTATCGCCTTGGAAACGCCACCATTTTACGACTGGCTAGGTTAGGCTAGGTTTGGTTTGTTATGATGACGTCTTTTCCTTTTTGGAGCGGTTACACACTTCAAGTATAGTAAAAGGGTTGGCTTAAAAATGTTCATGACGAATTTAGCGTAAAAGATTAATCAATATTGGCAATTGGTTTTATTATATCATATTTTACTGATATATTATTATTTTGTTCTTATAATTCAAAAAATGTTTGGATCTAGTGTTCATTCTACGTAGGCCTTAAATTGATTTAAGTTAATTTAGTTTATTTAAAGTCCATCAGGAAGAACCCGAGTGAGAACGTTTCGGTGCAATGGGATTGTCCCATTGGACAGAATCGTAAATCCGCCAAAGTGAGGGTTTTGTCGGCCGAATGGGATTGGGTTCAGTTGATAGGGATTCGGCGCAATGCTACTGAAACATAATACATCCTACAAAACCTTATTATTTTTCATAATATAAAATGAATATATGAAAATATTTTTCGTCAATTCGATGCCTTTAGTAGTTATAAACTTTTGTTTCATTCAAATATTCCAAGAATTTTTATATCATTATTTGAACTGGCTGCTTATATATTACTTAAGCTATCTATCTATCTGTTTATAGTATAAACCATGCTTTAGAGATTACAAAGTCACCAAGACTTAGAATCAGTCGTTCAAACCATGTTTTAAAGGCCTAGTGAACCAAAAAGTAAACAATTGAGGCCCTAAGTAAAATAAAAATATGGTTTTGTTTTTCGTGACCGTAATGAAGACACATTAAGGGTTCAGAGTACGCTGAAGGTTAAATACACATTTAAATGATCAAGTTTTGATTTAATATAGAAGGAAGCGTCATAGGGCAATGACATCAGTGAAACGTCTGATCGTAATTGGGTTATAGCCTCGGAATTTTCATTCATTACATTATGGTGCGCATTCACTTTAAGAACGTCAGCACAAACCAACTTTGGTGTTATGGAACGTTAACAGTCATGATGGTGAACTTAAAATTTCGTTGAGGTGAAACGAGAGGAAAGTTTTTACACGGAAACCCAGTTGTAAATGTAGTTTGGATCATAGATGGGATAAAGTTGAGGCGCGAACAATTGGGCCTTTACAATCACATAAAAGTAATATCTTTGCAAAATTTATGCTCTTCATTTCTTGTTTTTCCCTATTCACTGATTGCCATGTGTACAAGACTTATCATCATCGGATGTAAAATGACGTCTGCTTTACTGTTTAGTGGAGAAGATTTGAATACTGCTTTTATAATTCATAAATTTCTACTTCTGCAATAGTTGGTTTTAAAAAATAACATTTGTGGTCTTGGCCATCTTGTTGAAATGTTGCAATGTCTCTAAGTCAGGTGACCTAGATGTATTGTAGTGTACCATTTATGTTTCCAAAAAATATTTAGGGGCCAAGCTTTGGCGTTTTATAAATTAATTATAGTATTAAATTGAGCACCGATTTACATTATCTTATTTTAATTTTAAAATGAATATGAATAAACTTTGCTATACAAGTCTTCACGGTTTTGTTGATACACCCCAGGGGATCGCGTTCGCATTTTGTAAATCAGAGCAAAACATCTTCTCAATATCCGGACCGTATTCTCAGTTCACGGAGATCTGGAAAATTGCATTCCATTTAAGTTTAGTAACGCAGTTACCCTAGCCACTATTCCATTATCTGTCATCACCAATCTGTTTAACAACAACCCTTTACGGTCTTTGTCTATCCGACAAAGACACCAGTCTTTCCTTACTGGCTTCTAAACACCACCATATTCTAATAATTTCCATCCCACCTGGTCACCAATCTGTACTTGCAGGCTTCAAAACATCACCATCTTTTGGTCTTTGTCTACCCCAGATACCAGTTTGTATTTTCTAGCTTCGAGACGCTGTTCGACGACTGTTATTCGACCCTGGCACTTGATATTAGCGTTCTAAGTGACTACGACGAGTCTGATCACTATCCTTTCCTCGTATTCCAATTATCCTTACATAAGAAAGATGAAGTAAAAGCGCAATTCATTGAACTTTCTAACTGAGTTAACCCAATTATATTGGGATTTGATAAAGTTTGCAGACACTATTGATACTAATTTCAGGAAACATAACCCATATATAAAACGAATGCTTTCATGCTTTCCCAAAATCGACATGTTTTGAGGGGAAGCCTTCACATGAGCGGATTTCATAATAGCGGTCCTCATAACAACAGTTCTCTAAATAGCGATTCCCTAAATGGCAGTTTACCCATTACAGCAATTACCGATACAGCGGTTTTCGTAAACGCGGCGTACCGTTAGAGCAGTTCTCTAAAGAGCGGATAAACAGATATGGTGTAAGCTGGCCCAGCTGGGTTATATGAACTCAAAAATAACTATGTCAGATATGGATAATTTGGTTAGGTTAAAGTTGATTATTTCAACTAAATAGTATTAAATCAGGCTAGGTTAGGTTTTGATTCGTTTGGTTAGACTTAGGTTAGTAATTACTATTTACAGTTATCTACTTCCGAAATAAAATAACCTTTCTCGAATTATAATATGTCTTTCCAAAAAATTACTGTTTACAATTATCTACCAAAAACATGATGTTTTATTAGGTCACATTCCTGATTAAATGATCACAGAAAAGGTAGTATTTGAAACCAACGAACATAACTGTATTGTTAAAAAATGCTCGAAACTTAAGACAAACACTGCTATTTCCCAGTATAGCAGCTGCTATTTCTAAAACAGCAGTTTTGAAAAACTTCGTGGTTTTTTTTTGGAATCGCGGTTGCTATTTCGAGAACTGCTCTACAGGGAAGTGCTCATATGAGCTACACCCGTTTTGAGAGGACTTTACACAATTGGATTAATAGTACCATCAAGCAAGCCTTTAAAGATAACGAAAAACAAAGTATGCTGGACCTAAAAACTGCTTCCGCGGCTAGCAAAGAACATTATCAACAAGCCAGTAACCCCTGAAATAATCTTACCAGATTCACATATTTAAAGACTCCCTCCTACAGACGCAATACCAGTTGGGAAAGCCAAAACATTACCCCTTCGAATCGAGATGAGAGCTATACTTAAAACTTATTTACCTACACTTGCAATTATTTCTCTTTACTAATATGGGATTAAAGAAGCTACATTTAATGAATTATGAAAGCAATAATAAGAGCATTGAACATATTTATTAAACAGACAACATTCTTCAACCAATAAGTATATGTCTTGTACAGAAGACAGGCAGGCAGTGGGATAAAGAGGAAATGACCAGCATAAAATTTTGCGAGATATTCTCGTATTCAAGTGTCTAAGTGTCTACTTCTCAACTATAAGCGCCTCTATGTTCGCCTGTGCAAAATCTCCTAAGCACCAATACGCTTTTTTTTGCACATAAACTTTGATTCTATTCTATATTAATATATATCACTTTATTTATATTAATATATATCATTTTATTTATATTAATATTATATCCTATTATATTTTATTATACTAATAAAATGTATTTTAAATTATATTAGTTTCCCAGCTTAATAGAACTAAATGAAGATACCCAAGAAGTCTCTGGATTACTTATGGGCATAGTGGGAATTTTTACAGACATGATTAAAAACAGACTTGGGTAAAAACATGGTTTTTTTAAATATTTATTCAAACAATAATAAATTGTGAGTGCGCGAGTGAACCTTTAATGGTATTAAGTATGACCAACTTTTTTTAAGATGGAAGATTCAGTTTAACGCTTCAGAAGTTACAAAGGTGGAAACTATGCTTGGACGTTTAGCCAATAACGTAAGCATAACTTATGTAGCTCCCGCCAAAGAGACAGAAACATCGTAGGCTTGTGAAGTGGGCATTAGCTATATAAATCGAAGTGCTGACTGACTGACTGACTGACTAATAATCAAGGGCCAGCCCAAACCGCTTACCCTAGAAGGATAAACATTTGCAAGAACGTTACTCATAAGTAGTAGGCTCAAACTAAGAATAAAATTTCCAATCCGCTGCCATCTAAATAAATGGTTCCAGAAATGTAAAAAATCTTCTCTATGCAACAAAGTCCGCGCTTTGCTACCGATTTCGCAAATATTTTGTACACTGGTTTCCTTTAACCTATATACGGGCTGAATGGTCTTTTGGGTTCAATTTGCGGCAATCTTTTTAAATGGCGGACAGAAATTTAAAAACCTTCTTTATGGAATAATGTCCGCATGAAAAGTAATGAAAAATGTCCCGACGGGCAACGCCGAGTGCCTTCGCTCCTAGGCTGCTACAAAAATATTAGTCATCAGTAAAGCCTACCCATTCTTTATATCATTTTGATGGAAGTTCTTATTGCACGCGAGAGACGCCGCGAGTAAAAGCTAGTTGATCAATAACCGTTAAACCTACTAACGTTTTTCGAAACCACACCATATAGCCATCCGTTTGACCCCTTTCTTTGGACAGCTAATTCTAGTGACTTTTCCTCGAATCAAATCCTTCTCGTTCACACCCAAATAGAGGCGCGAGAGATAATAAAATTGTTCGAAAGTCTAATTATTATTAATTTTGAATGGTTATAGCAACGGTTTTTAGGTTGAAGCAATTCTTACAATAGTGTGTGTCAAATTCAAGGGTTCTTATAACAGAAATGACCATTTCAACCTTAATCGTGCAAGTTTCAATTTTATGTTTAGCTACAATATTTGTTTAAATATACTTAATTCAAAGGTTTCCGATATTGGAATGATATTTTGTATGCCAATCCCGTCATATTTCAACGTCATTGAGTTTTCGAATGCCATGGGTGTCGAGTCGACACATCTTTTTACGGGATCACCTATGGCGAAGGAAAAGCGATATTTCGACATATTTCGATCTTTCAGCAGAGGAGTAAGATTTTAAATCATATCGAATAATATAGAGAACGTTAAGGACAACATTTCACGAAGAAATTAACCTTATTCAAATTTTAATTTTTTACCCTCAGTCTAATAATTTATCTTATAATATTTGAATTGCTAAGTTGTCCTATTTGACTGAAGCAACGTTTTTTTTCGCGGCAATGACTCTTCGACTGAAGCCGCAGCAACCCTTTGTTTTTCAGGTTTGGATATCAATATGTTTAGCGCTATTAATAACACCATTTGTGCTTGCTGCGTCGTTTGCATTATATTTAAAACAGTCATGGTCATTTAAATCATTATACTTCAAATACTTGAAATGCATTTTGAAAACCACAATTAATGTGGGAAGTAAGTTACGCCAAGAATTAATACGTGAATACAAAATCTACAGTTTTTTTTATTGAAATTAGATGATGTTTCAATTTTTCGAAATAAGACTCTTCGGCTATTCTGGGCTTTTTGGTTACTTGCAATTTTTAACATATCCATGTCCTTTACTGGTCTGCTGCTATCTAAAATAACAGTACCGGATCGCGTATCGTACGTTGAAGATATCTTAGACATTCTCAAAGTTCCCAATCTTGAACTATATGATGGTAGAGTTCCAGAAGAAGAATGGGTAAGTTTAATTATGCTTTTAAAACATGTGCCTGAAGGGAAACATAAACAGTTTGTATTTAAAAAGTCCTCTATGCATAACTATAAGTTAAAGGTGAATAATTATGATGACACGTGACTTTCTTGACAAGATTCGAAAATGTATTCTCATCTTGCTAATATTCTTAATTTAACTAACGTTACATTATTTTTAACTTTAGTTTGTTCCAATTAAGTCAGAAGTGTTGCCAAGGAAGAAAAATGTTCACGAATTATAAGTTGATAGTTTGTCTTGCTTGGAAGATGACCTGGAAAAGCTGCCAGTATGCTATCTTCATTACAAAACGATGGTCCAGATATATGTTTATCTATTCGAGCTATCAGAAAAAACAACAAATACATATATGTTTCGAAAAACCCGTATGGATCCATCACGGCACACGTTCCATTTCGTAAATCTCTACATCTCGAAGCGCGGAAGATATTAAAACATATGTAAGTATTCAAGCCATGGCGACTTCCATATTGAATGTGAAAGAGGTGAAGTTGAAACTCAGTAGCTTGACGAGAATGGCTTTAAGGATTTTGGTTTAAACTTGCCTCAATATTTTTAAACGGAGGCGCGAAACTTAGCTAACGGGAATTGCCATCTCCTAAGGCTGCAACTTATTAGACTAGGTCTATTATTGAGCACGCGCAAGATCCCTCATTCAGCATCCCTCATAACTTACACACAAGGACTTAGTATCATATTCAAGTCACGTTAGTCTCCGTCCTGTACCCACATTTTGTTCGTTTTATGGCAAATCTGTCACCAAGAGAGTCCATCTACCAGATTTGCGCCGCCTCGAAATCCCTTCTAACTTTCTATGAAGGTTACCATCGGCATCGTTTCGTGTTATCGCGGTGTGCATAGCGCTAAGCTTATCCTCATTAAAAATTAGCAACGAGGTGTAAAGTACAGAAACGAATATAATGAGCTAAAGATTTACATGTCTTG
>JAEQBA010002255.1:149599-181946 GCA_019434445.1 Phalangium opilio | reverse complement strand
TTAATATAGATAACGAGTCAATCATTTGGAATAACTGTACGGAAATCAAACGGCATTAATCGATACGCACCACCGAGGCTTAAAGTTGGCGATCACGTGCGTCTCTCTATAGCTAGTCGGGTATTTAGAAAATAGCTCGGGTGGCACTTTACTGACGAATATTTCGCGTTGTTTACGTCATACCCAGGTCACCACCCGTCTATCCGTAGCGGATTAAGGGCAGCAAATTTTGGGTGTTTTCTACGGCGCCGAACTACAAAAAGTCTCGTTACCCGAGACTAAATTATGAACACTTCGCAAATAAACGCTCTTTTAACTTGCGACAAAAGAACGCGACCCTACTATTTAGGATGCTTCCCAGTAGATAAACTCCCAGAACGTCCTAAAAGGCCAAAATTTTTCTTTATATTCAATAACGAAGCTGCTGGAGAGGCTGGAGAACATTGGATAGGATCTTTGTTATAACAATACCGTAGAAATGTTTTGCACGTACGGAAATTCGCCGCGATACTATAAAGTTAATTTAAAACGATACGGGAAACGAGTTGTTTACAATAAACAACAAATTCAACATCCATTTTTTCAACTGTGCGGTCTGCATTGTAGTCTGTACCTAGCGCTCCGTTGCGAGGGCGTGGCTAGACAGACGATATTAGACGCATTTACGCTGATGAACCTTAAACTTAACGACTATGTCGCCTTATTATATTTATCTTTACATTTAAAAAAACATGTACACAGATATTGTTCACAATAAAACAATTTTTTATTTGTCTTAATATTACATTTATTAATCAATATCACGCCATTTATGGTGTTTAGCTCTTCGTTCGTTAGATGGCACTACTGGACCGAGATTTTGAAGTTCGTCTTCTTTTTCCGAGGTTTTTCTGTTTTTTTCTTGTTCTTCTGTTTAGCGGAGGCCGTCTCAAACAGGTTTTCCAAGTCCGTTAAATTGTCCCCGTTTGCCTCCGCTAAATTCTCTTGTTCATCGACAATTTCTTCTTGAAAAGCGTCCGGATTTGCATAACCGACAGCCCCTTCTTCTAGCTCTCTTTTTGGCGTAAAAAATGTGTTTTGCAAACGATTTGCAAGAACTTCGGCCTGCCGTTTCACCATATCTCCAACATAGGTCGGCCCATATTGCTGGTAAAAATCTTCTCGTGTTGGTGTCCCGTTTCGCTTTTTAAAAACCTTTTGCCGAGGCTCGGTTCGTTTAGGCGTAGTAAAAGAACTGCCCGATGCGCTTGTTGTCGGTGATGACGTGGCATAGTTCGGCCATGACAATTGTTTTTTTTCGCGGGGGCATTTTAGGGGTGACCGGTAATGGCGGCGTGGGGACATTGGACATTGCTTGTGTTACGACCTCAAATTTAGGTAAAGGAATTTGTTTCTCGATACTTAAATATTTCTTAAAAGCGTCTAAATATTTATATAATTTATCGTAAGCATTCAATGGCGATTTTAAAATATCATCAATCTCTCGGTCCAAGACCGAGCGTTCTTGGGCAGCTGTTGAAGTTACGGCGCTAGCGGGGACAAGAACCATTTGTTTCATAGTTTAGCCGCTATTGCTTGCACAATTGAAGGCAAAATTGCGGCAAGCAACGTCGTGAGAAATCCACCTGATTGCTGCAAGAGCAACTTCTTTTTGCTTTTCTGCGACAAGGTACTCGAGCCTAATTGTCTAATAATTTTCTTGTACTTGGCCAACCTCTTTTTACGGTCTTTACTTAAAAAAATGCCCCCGCCCTTTAAATTCTTACAAATTGTTTGAATGCTTTTTAATTGAGGCGTGCTACTATTGTTTAAGAGTGTACGCCGTTGTTTACAGCTAGTTTGACGTAGACTCTGTAAATAGGGGACAAATTTAGCAAATTTTGATGAGGGACGCGCTACTACGAGGCGAGAACGTTTTCCTGATCGTTGTTTAACGCGCGGCGCCATTATTCAAATGACAATTAAATTTAATCGACATACACATACATAGGCGCCTCGTGAGGTAGAACTCGAGATCTGAGCCGTAAGTTGTCCGGAGTTTCTTGTTTTAAATCAATTACCAAATAACTATAGGGTTCTTTAGTGGCTAGCCTGTACGCATCCGTAATACGTTTCGGATTATCGGGACTAATCTGTTGGGCTAGATAACGAATAGAGGCGACATCGCGAGGATTTTTCATTATTATAAAATACGAAGAGTTTTGGGAAATTATTCGCGACTGGCTACCTTTAGGAAACAGTTGTTGCGTAATAATAATGACCGTATACCCTAAATGATGCGACGTCACGCACACTAAATCGGCAATATGAGTTTGCTTAAATAATTGACTAGCTAAATCATCTAATACCAAGTAGGAGTCGCGATGAGTTTCCCAAAAATCCGGATCGGCCGTTGGCAAGCCTTGAATAAATTGAATTCCCGGAATCAATTGTTTCAATTTTTCGTAGTTTGGTTGCCAGGCCGCGTAGCAATAAATAACCTGTTTATGCGGCGGGTCAAACATAAGTTGATGATTTTGCAATAAGTTACTTAAAAGAAAACTCTTCCCCGCTTGCGTTGGCCCCACGATTAGAAACTGGGCGGGTGTTTGGAACTTTAAAGAATGCGAGACCGACTCGGCTGGATTCATCTTGATTAATAAACATTTTTATTTTAATTAACAGTTTATATATATATATATATATATATATATATATATATATATAATATATATATATAATCAAAAATACAATTAACCCAAAGACCCTTAATAAACACAAATTAGAAAATATTTAAACAATATAAACGAAACCCTTTTACCCAAAAAAAAATTCCCCTATGAAGTAATTGTTTTTTTAAAAAGTTTCTCTTCTAATTCCAGACAACGCTGGCGGAAGCGTTGGGCGTTGAGGAGGTTAAAGTTGACGCGCGACTCGGAGGGTGGTAGGATGTAAACACGCACTACTGTAGCGAACACGACGGATGGATGCGCACGCGCACTTTTTCGGTTCCCGACCGCTCTTTGTTGGTGGTGGTTGGGCATGTCTGGACCAGATGGTCGCAAACATCCGTGCCCTCGCTGGTCGGGAAGTCGGGAAACCCTTGCCGCAGTGGTTTGTTGTTGCACGGTTTTTTGGAAACCATCGCGCACGATGGACTGTGCTTGCGATGCTCCCTGGATGGACTGTCCGTGCAACGCCACTGGTACAAGGCGATGCCGCAAAAGGCGCAGCGCGTCGTCTGTGTTTCTACATCTGCAAGATAGAAACCGTCTTTGGCCAGGGCTTCGATGGGAACGCAAGATTCCCACAAGCCCTCGAAAGTATGTCTTCGCCTAGCCTCGTAATTCATGCGCGAGAGATGTTGAAGCGGATGCTGACTCTTTAAAACCGTAGGGTCGACTGGTTGTCAAATCGGCGTTCAACAATCTCTTATTCGAGGTTTGGCGAAATCTTTTGGTGATTTTAACGGCCTCTAGCTGCAGCTTGTATTTATCCCGTTTAAAATTAAAAGGGACATTGACTGTAACTTCCTTTTCCGGATTCATCGCCACACTTTCAAAGGTTTCAAAGTCAAGTTTTTCCAGATTTTCTCGATTTAACGTCAACCCTTTAATTTTCTTGACTTCTTTTCCTTTGCTAGTGCGAAACGAGTAGCTTTTGGCACCGGTACTACAAAAGGAAGTTATATAATCACCGCCGAGTTCGTCCGCCCAGCAACCGATATGATTGCCTGTGGGAATGTTAAATTTTCCCGGTAGATGGCGGTAGATTATCGAGTCGGTGTCACAATACAAGGCTGCGCGGTCTAATTGAAGCAGCATCTTGTTCAATTCGAGTCGCCCGTAGCACGAGACAAAACTGCCCACGATGGCCGAACCCAGTTTGTAATCCGAAACGTAATCGCTTTTGGCCTTATACGATAAGAGAGCGATTGACTCCGTAATTGGCCGCAAATCGACTAGTTCCAGAGTGTAATCGCTCGCGTATCGTATCAATTCGTAATAGTTGTTAATAAAGATGCTGCGAATCTTTCCCGTGTTCAACGCCATGCGACCCCATAAGAATTTAAATTAATTTTAGCGATATTACGCAGGGAAGGATTTGATTGAATATCCGCCACTGTTAGAGAAAGCTTTTCATTCCGGTTCATATCCGCGATATACGCTTCTTTTTGCAAAGGCGTTTGCGCATGAGCGGGAAATCCGGAATTCTTCACTTTCAAGGCGATAAAATCAGTCATGTACTGCGAGAAGAAGTATTCCTTTTGGGATAGTGATAAACTTCGAATATATCGAGGAGTTTATAACCATGTTCCAAAGCGGCATAGACTTCGACCGTTGGCCAGACTGATTCGAAAGCCCGTTCATTGACAGTGTGATCGCAGATTTCCGCTCGCAGTTCTAAACACGTGCGACAGAGGGCGTAGGCTAATTTACCACCGCTGCGGAAAGGAATTAAGGGGATGTGAAGATCTTGAGGGGCCAGCAGGCGACAACTCATAACACCAAAATACCACCCTGGCGATTTGTCAAAATCTCTGTTATAGATAATGGGATGGCCGCTAGGGTACGGAAAATCACGACAGACTTTCGGATACAAAGAAATAATATCCTTGTAGAAAATTTTCTCCTCGCCTTGCACGTGGCAGTTGAGAACAAAATTTTCCGTTCGTCCCCCATAGAGAGCGCTACGAGCTGATATTTGAGGTCGAAAAGTTAAACTTTTGCAGAAAGCCTTAGCTTCGGCGTTTTCTTTTAAAAGCTTAACAAATTGACACTCAAAAATCGATGTGTACTCGTAGCCGGGCATATTCTCTTTAATAAAAAGCTCTCTATCTAGAGTCCGCTCGTACAGAAATCTGTTGCTAGCCTTGAGTTGGGTATTGTAGACATTTAGTTTTTGACATGGACAACCGTGAAAGTAGCAACCGTGGAAATCGTAGATTTTGGGCGGAGTTTCGCTATAACCATCGACTAAATAGCGACCCACGCGATATTCTCCCCCGTAGCTTAAAGCAGTGCGCAATTTTATATCTTCCGTTTTCTCCACCCAAGCGAGATATTTTAAGCTAATTTGACTGTGATTAAATTTTGCGTTATACCCATTAGAAGGAACGATACCCATGCTGTAAGGTTTATAGTAATTGTTAAGATAAATAGTTGTTAGAGCACCCGCCAAAGTGATATTTTTTAAGCAGAAAGGGTCTAATTTTGTTAGATCAACGTAGATTTTTCTAAAAGCTTCGACGCCTTGTCTCAGGACTCGGACATCTTGAATGCAATATTTAATAAGCTCCTCTTTGATGTTGTAAATAGATCCTTCCATTGACGCGTACCAAGTTTGAAAATCTCGATAATCATTGGCCTTCATTTGAGCTACGTTAAAGTACGAAGCTTCAGGGATGACACCAATGTAATTAAGATTTTCTTCGGTATGAAAATCAAATGGAAAGAATCCTTTCGCCACATCGCCGAGGCTAAACATGCTGGTGAAATTACGCAAAGGCTGACTAATATAGTTATAGCTATCGAGAAATCTAATTTGCGGTCCCTCGAGATGAATCATAAGAATTTTACTGCCATCAAAAATAACGGCAGGGGTGACGTGTCTATGAACTAAAGCGTTAAGAATTAAGAAGTTATCAAAAGCTTTCGCGTAATGAGCTACGACTTGAGTGTTAGTAAAGCGTGGTCGGTACGTTTTACGTTTTTGTCCAGTCAAAACTACCTGCTCTACGCTAAATAAATAATTTAAAAATTGCTCGACGCAATTGGCGCCGTAAAAAATTTTGGTTTCAAAGCCAGCTTCAGTCTCTACGTCGCAAACTAGTAAAATGGGGACATGGATATTATTTCTAAGAATAGTCTCAATGTCGTAATAAATAAACCGCGAGGCTTTCATTTTGGTTTCCAAAGGCATAACAAAATGCTCGCCTGGCGGATGAACTACTTTACACTGAGAGCATTCGGGATTGCAGTCGTGATTGTCCCCCATCAGCCGCCCACACTCTAAACATCGCTTCTGACTATCGCAGGTGCCATTAAGAACATGAGTGTCGAAGCAGGGGCCGGGGAAGAAATAGCGGTGGCATTTGTCACAGCGTTTTAAAACGTCCTCGCTGGTCGAATGAAAAGCTTCTCCTTGGCAGCGGAAACAGATATAGGGTTTCGTATCCTCGGGGCATTTATGCTCTTTTAACAATTCGTATTTATAAAACGATTTTAAGCATAAATCGCAAGAGATACAACCCCCCATCATGCCGTGCCAAGTTTTTGCAGGGTGGATATGGTCGCCAATTTTTAAGAGATAGATAAATTTAGGAGCTTGGGGTCCTTTGAAAAATATGGTAAAATTATTCGCAGCATCAACTATTACGATCCGATAATGGGGAGCTAAATAATTTTGAAATTTTTGAATATCCTCTAGAGTAACGAAACCTTCGGGGACGCCGGCTTTTCGGTGCAAGATTTTCGCAATGTTACCTTGAAGGTCACTATTGCGTCTCAGTTTGTCAAAATTGTTCCGATTAAAGGGAGGACCTTGCTTATTTTGTTGATAAAAATTGCGATCGGCCATCTCTTTACCCAGAACTAAACTTCGAGCAAAACAGAGATTATCATTGTTCTCCATAAAAATAAATTGGTTATTTTGTTTAACGAAATAATCCAAATTAACCAAAGTTCTATTTTTAATGGATTTATAATAAGTCCCTATATTCGCATCGAGGTTTAAAAAAATTATGTCAAACTGAAAATCTTCCCCATTAAAGACAAAGTCCCGACTAGATTGCGTTACTCTATAGATGGTGCGCATAATTCGCTTACTGGTGAATTTATCAATTTTTATAAATTTAATATTAACGGGGGTCGTCAATCCGGGGGAGCTTAAAACAAATCGAACCCGATTATACCCGGGATTCTCGGTTACTAATTTCCGTATAACTTCGTCGAGAATTTTTCGAAAAATTCGAAAAAAATCTCGCGTTGGGATGTCATCCAAATTTTTAAAAGCTATACGCAAATCGATTTGTTTACAGTGCCATTTGCGACTCGTTTTGTCTAGCTGCCGCTCAATTGTGTAGTACCGGTTTACCTGCGCGTGTTCTTCTCTCTCACTACCCTCCGAGTCGCTGTCGCTGCTACTGCTGTCGCTCATTTTTTAAATTTCTATCAGAAATAAAACAATTAGAAAAGACTTGGCTTGCAGATTTATTGTTAAATAGATACGTACTTTACTGGGGGGCTGCTGTTTAGCTTCCTCGTCCTGTTTGACGGTCTCCACCAGCTTCTTGAAGGCGTTAAGGAATTTAACGCCTTCTTTGTTGTTTTTTTTTAAAACTATTTTCAGTCTTTTGTGGTTACACTCCCAGACCTTATCAGGCTGGGAGTTTCTAATATCGAAAAATTTATAGACTGCCGCGTCTATAAAGTAATCCCCCTGGCGTGGGGGGACTTTAGTTTCGTAGTACTGCCCTTCCTTTCTAACGCGAAAGGAGCCCTCAATACCACTGGACCCGACAATATTTTTCTGCAGGACGTCCTGCACAAAGCTTTCGTCGTCCGAGTCCAGCAGTATTTCGAGGGGTTCTGGCTTCAGGAACTGGGTGATGGTTCTTTTTCCACTGCTGGTAGAAGGGGCTGGAAAATTTTCTTGCGACGACGGCGGTGAATTAAGGAGCGATTGTGATAGAGACTGCGATTCTTGATACTTGTTCATGGTGGCAAGTTAGATTGTGAAAATACAATGCCGATGCTCCAGCTTTTATACCAAAATCTCAGGGCCATTTTTTTAGAATACAGGCCCAGATATGGTTTTTTTTTATAAAACCACCTTATTTTACTTTTATTAAGTGTATCAACAAGCGATTTGTTAATTTAACCTTAAATGCATTTTTTATTGACGAGTTGATACTGGAGATTATGAAGGATATTAGCGTAGATACGAATATAAAAAACACCTCTATAGTTTAATATTAATATACGTTTATTCATATTTAAATCATGTTAAAAATAATTTCACTTCCTCCCAAAATAATTACTTTTAACCTTCATCAAAAAATTTTCCTATAAGGAAATCTTATACATATTATTCCAAATATATTATTCAAATCACGCCCAGACAGGCTCAAACAAACTTTGCAGACCCATAAAAAAAACCTAACCCCTCGGCCTTCTGTCAAGGTAACTCCTTCTTAACCTTCGCGCATAAATTTTTAATATCACACGATCTTATTTGAATTATTTAAATCGTGACTAGACAAGTTTTGCATATAGAAAAAATAAACCTAGACCTTGGAGAGATTTCTCATTCTATGAATATATACCTAATTAACTTTTTTCCTTATTATCGAAAAAATAGTTTCTTAAAAATCTTGAAAGCTAGACACTATTAGATTTAACCTCCATAATTTACTATATAAGCCCCGTGTTTCAAGGTGAAAGTTATCAGTTGTTTAACTTCTGTTACTTAAACACCAATCCCAACCACTTTAAGATGTCTTTCTCTACCGCTCCTCGATTACCCGCCCTGTCGTTTGTCAAAATTCATCCGGCAGCGCTAACTCCTCGTCGCGCCACTCCCCACTCGGCCGGACTGGACTTATATTGTCCAGTAGATACCATGATTGAACCGCATGGTGTCAAAATCTTGTCGACCGGGTTAGCCGTTATGCTACCGGCGAACAGCTACGGTCGCATTGTTGGCCGTAGTAGCTTAACGGTCCAAGGGCTGTTTGTCGCCGAAGGGACTATAGGTATGTTTATTAGTTATTTTATAATGCCCAACAGTATAATATTTCTAAAGAATAACAATAGACGCCGACTATCGGGGCCCCCTGAAAGTGGTCATAGCCAACGTAGGGGAAACCCCCTACACTGTCCGGCGGGGCGATAGAGTTGCCCAATTAATAGTTACACCGGTGCTATTGTTAAGGCCGTTGGAAGCAGCGGTAAATAACTTTAGTTTTAATTTAGGATTCAGCGTGTAACACGTTTTATATATTGTTTCTAGAATCTAACCCCAACGCTTCGTGGGAGTGGGGGTTTGGCTCGACTGGTGTCTAGTCATTTTTTAATGGTGGTGGGTTCTTTTGTAAATATCTTTGTTATTATTATACATGTCTTTTTGCTAGTTATTGTATATACTTTATGTTATTAAAAATTTTTATTTGTAAATCTGTATTTTCTTTTCAGACTTATAATTATATGCTTATTGTACTAGCTATTTAAATATCATTTACAATTGGAACCCTCCCAATATACTGTGCCGCATTTTCTTCTTTGTTTACGGGTTCATTAACTCTTTACGAAATCGAGCCCATTACTAGCAAGCCAGCGATGAATATAGTTTAAGTTTTGGTTTGAGTTAATAAGATGACGTCATGGGGTTTGAAAATAGCCTGTAAGAGCTCGGGCCAGTCCGGACTTGTCGCAAAACCTTGGTTTGAAACCAATCTAGGGTTGGAAGTTTGGTTGGAGTTGGTTGGATGGCGGCCATCTTGGGGTGGCGGCCATCTTGGATCCATGCGTATCTGTATAGTCCCTACTACTAATATCAAACAGTAAAATTTTGAAGAAAAAAACAGATGGAAACAAGTAAAATGTTTCATGTTCTTTCGAAGGGAGTCCCAATAGTGTGGACTAAAAGCTAACCAAAACTAAAAATAAACCTAAGACGAGTGAAAATCCTTCATAATCGGTTCCGTAGTCTTTATCAATAAAAGGTTGTATATCTTCAAAATACGAATAATTTCACGTTGACACAAATTTACGAATAATTTCACGTTGACACAAATTTACGGATAGTTTTAAAGGTCTACACATTTTCCAAAGAACCCATTATGCAATTTAGCCACATCGTAGTATACGATAGGCTCTTAGTTTGTCCCTTGCCGTAGTAGTACTGGCCGGGGTTTTCGCTTTCGTTATCGTCAGATTTTAGCTTAAATGGAACCAATAGTGGTAGCTGAGCTCAGTTCGAGATTTTATTTTAATTAATAATTTTTCACACCGCACCCGGGAATTGAACCCGGCTGGCTGGCGCAGCAGTAAGACACGCTACCACTGTGGGGTCGGACATTTCTGATTTTTTGTTTAGGGTCTTTGAATTTTTTTCTTTTTATTCATGTGCTAATTAAATAGATAACGATGTGGCTACTATTAAGTCCCAGCCCTTGGGCCATCTTGTTTATATTAAGTTTTATAATAACTTTAAAATAGTTTGCCCAGATTTAGCCCCCCCCCCAAATTTCAAACCCTAGCGACGGTACTGCTTGTAACTTTTAAAAGGTTGTTGTCATGGCTTAACAGACCGCTATTACAGTTTTTTGTTTTATAGTTTATTTTGACACGTTATCTCCCAAAAGTAATTAATGTAATGATAAAATGTTTTGGGGGAATGGAATTGTGGTCGAAAAGCCGAGATAAGAAAATTTTTGAAATTGATTACCAGTAAAATAATTTATTTCAACGGAAAACGGTAATGGAACGTTGTTTTTTCTTAAGCATGCATTTAAGTTTCAATTAAAAAGAAAAATTAATATCTGATCCTTCAGACAAGTGATAACCACAGTCTTATCGATACTTTTTAGGTCTTGATTCTAATCAAGACATTTTTGATTAATATCTGTTCCTTCAGTCTTAATTTTAATTAAGAATGTTAAGAAACTGTTTTACATTTTCAAGACCTGCACTAAGCAGAAACAAATATATATAGGGGACCATAACTTTCGCTCAATCAGACATTTATTTATTATGATAGTTCAAAAAAAAACGTAAATCAATAAAAGTTTGTATTCTTATTGTAATTAACATAATACAATTTTTTACAATCATTCATTGAAACGCGAGGCGCCCCCTAAAAATTCCAGAAATAGGACCAAATTGACAATTTTACAAAATTTTTAAAAATGCTGATTATGTACGTTTATCATTTAGCTCAAAATTGTCATAAGCCCAATATGAAATTCGGATATCCTTAAAACTTTATAAAGACGATCC
The DNA here is from genome assembly GCA_019434445.1 of Phalangium opilio. Classification (NCBI taxonomy): domain Eukaryota; kingdom Metazoa; phylum Arthropoda; class Arachnida; order Opiliones; family Phalangiidae; genus Phalangium; species Phalangium opilio. The sequence continues at coordinate 170,967 of JAEQBA010002255.1, read as the reverse complement.
GAGATTTTCAATTTCACACTTTTTTTGTAGCATAAACTAACGTCTGTTTGATATGAAGCTTAAAACCTTAAACAAAATATAGTCAGGGCTACCCTAAAAGTTCACCAAGATGATTCAAGATTGTTAATACGCCTAAAAAGTGCCATCTTCAAAATATGTAGCCGGGGAAAAGAGAGCGTGATCGAGTGGGCTATGCTAGTGGTTGGAAGTCGCGGGGGTTGGGACAGTGATAAGGAAGTTGAGATGGATTGGAAATAATGATGGGCGACCTGCGGCACCGTATCTCTGGCTATGTACCTCGCGCACGCCCCTACGATTCGGTAGGCGATTGCTAAGTGCTGCCGCGGAGCGCCATTTTATTTGTATGAGAACTAGCTTCTATTTTGAAGATAGAAGGAGCGCCCTTTACAATTTAGTCCAGTACGACCCTACCTAACCGCTGAGGATGCTGAGAGGACTATGTTGCCGTAGGTGGGGGTACACAGGCAACGCTATAGGTGTGGGGGTTTCTACTCCATTTCTCTCTCCTTCAAGGTTGGGACTCCAGGCATAGCCAACTCCATCACGCACTCGACAACGCAAAACAACTCGCGCCAGCGTGGGAAATAAGGCGGTGACACAGGGCAAATGACCAGTTTAAAAATTCCCTGGTCCAGTTCAAAAATTAAATCGGAGGGGGGTCAGTGGTCCACGAGACTACTAAGAAAGTTCAAGGGTAATCAGACTCCACACATTAAAATTCTCATATTTTAATTATCCACTTCTTTAGTTTAGCAGACGACGTGCTCTGGTCAATGGTAACGGACCAGTTTATTTATTCCAAGTCAGGAAAGTCACTGGCCTAATGTCCAGTTTAAAAAATGCTTATTTGGTCACGGACCAGAAAACTCACGTAAACGCGACGCGAATGACGAAAACTACGTATTTTCCGACTGCCGAGAGGCGAAATAGCCCGGCCTCCTTTTACGTCCCCCCTTGTATTTTGAAAGTGGGACTGGGACTATGGGGCGCGAATACTTAGGCATCCAATACCTTCTCTCTAGTAAACTAGATATCGCTTCTTGGTAAAACTTTATATAACTAAAACCATGAGTTTATAACATATGTTCCAAAACAAGCTTCATACAACTTTTCGAAAACAAATTTCCCTGAGATTTCCAGGCTTTTCCCCATATACTTCCCTGAGTTTTCCATGTTTTTCCCGTATATGGAGTATCCCATGGAGCAAATGTTAACAAAGGAGGGAAGAGGCAAATAGGACTATTACATAATCAAAGGATATCCCCGTATCTCTAATAAAACCAGAGTTACGAGCTTCCAAAATTTAGTGTAATGTTAATCCTATGGAGGAGGCAAAGTACCTACAAGTACCCGGGGCAAGTACCTACAAGTACCCGGGGCAAGTACCTACAAGCACCCGGGGCAAGTACCAACAAGCACCCGGATCAAGTACCTACAAGCACCCGGATCAAGTACCTACAAGCACGCGGATCAAGTACCTACAATCACCCGGAGCAAGTAGCTACAATCAACTGGAGCAAGTACCTACAAGCACCCGGGGCAAGTACCTACAAGCACCCGGGGTAAGCACCCAGGAGCACCCGGGGCAAGTACCTGCAAGCACCCGCGGCAAGTACCTGCAAGCACCCAGAGGCACCCGTGGCAAGTACCTGCAAGCACCCGGGGCAAGTACCTGCAAGCACCCAGAGGCACCCGTGGCAAGTAACCACAAGCACCCACAAGTAACCACAAGCACCCACAAGTACCTAAAAGTACCTTCAAGCACCCACAAGTAACCACAAGCACTCAGAAGTACCTACAAGTACCTTCAAGCACCCACAAGTAACCACAAGCACCCACAAGTACCTACAAGCACCCACAAGTACCTACAGAAGCTGGGCACCGTCAGCGGCGAGCTCATCCAGGTGGTCGGTGACAGGGAAGGATTAAGGCAGCAGAAGGCTCGGCGGGACTAGGGGGTTCCCTCCATGCACAGCAGTGTCAAATGGCCCAAACAATGTATCCAAGGCCCTCAGAGGGTTGCCAATAGCAGGGAGAGCCAAGACAACACCTGGGCGGGTGCGAGGCGGCGAGCAAAACCTTTAGGGATCGGGACATGGAACGGTCTGATCCAAGGGCGAACCCAAGCAACTCCCGAACCGGCACCCCGAACTCGGGCCCCTTCAGCCACGATACGCCCTTCTGCTCTGCTCCATCACAGCTAGTACCGCGACAATGTCCACGCATTGCTAAGCAAACTAATTCGGATCGTCTACATTCACAGTTCTTTACACAAGAGGTTCCGCACTTAAAGATAATGAGTATTAAAAGTTGGTCTTGAGTGGTATGTATAAACCCCATTTTAAACCAAATCATTATCTGAGTAATATAGCTTTGCTTTTCTTTGTTTCAGATTTAGAATAGTAATCTTTCAGCGACCATTTTTAAAGATGGGGTCGAAAACTTTGACTTAGAAATAGTTATTTTTATAGTGTTTAATACGTTCATGAAAATCATATACTCAAAAGAGAAATATCAAAAAAATTTATATATTGGTAATATATTTGGTATTTCCCGCAGCCATTTTCCAAGATGACGCCCAAACTATATTTAGTACTTCTTCAATATTCAAGTATGATGTTTAGACGGTCTTCAGCAATATATTTACCAATTTTCATAATTTTTGAAAATTATACTGTATCTAAATCACATTCTTGGCGGCCATTTTCCAACATGAAGGCCAAACTATCTCATGAATGGCTTCAATATCTTACAATGAGGTTTATACAGCTCTGATTATAATATCTATAAATTTTCATAATTTTCCAACAACATGGTGAAATATAGTGCACTCAGCATTCACGGTCGCCATTTTCCAATATGGCAACCAAACTATTAAGGACAGAGCTTTAAAATTTAACTATGATGTCCCTGTGCCTACAATCATAATATTCACCAATTTTCATAATTTTTGAAGAATGTGGAATACATTGAAGCTGGCATTCCCGGCGGCCATTTTCCAAGATGGCGGCAAAAGCTCGCCCTCTACAGCAGGGGACTTTTTTGTTGGCTCAAAAACAACACATGTACCAATTTTCATCTTTATGTTCAAATGTTCTAGGTCAAGCCCCTTTTTTAGCCTATCTGTCCTGGCCTATTGGCTTTTTGTTAACAAAGTCCCCGTTGTGCTAGCTTTGATAAAAATTGCGCGCTGTCTTACAATCTTGTCGCGAGATATAGTGTGAGACACGGAAATTTTTGTTAACAGGAAAGCAAATGTAACCTTCCGTAATAATTCAGGGACCTCCTGGGTTTCTACTCCAGGGGTGTAAGGTTACATAGAGGATTAACACACAGAGTTACCTCTGACCTTTCCCCGTACTATATAAGCATCGACTGCTTATCACTATTAAGTCAGTCTTTCTTTACTACTAAGATGTAGTAGTATGCTCGAGCATAGGGCGTCTTCGCCCAAGTATTGGACTTCATCATTAATTAGTAATTATTATTATTATTTCTTTAATTGTATTAATGCAAGTCGGCATTATTTATTGTTTAATTAGTTAGTTAATAATGTATGATTGAATCTAAGGAACCAGTATAGTTTATTCTTAGTTATAGCCAAGGCTTTTATGGCCACGTGGGGCGACATTATAAATCTCGCAAGCGTGGTTACACAAAGCATTACGTAATTGGTCGGAGGTGCTAATTTAAAATCTCAATCTAATAGAAATTTTAAAATCATTTGAAGGCATTTTCCTGAGATTTCACTATGGACACTGGTCTTATAAATAGTGCCACTTCTTGATCCTTCCGATCACAGGGAGATGAAGAGGAAAATCAAGTGACTTTTTATCGATGATTCTTCTAATTATAAGATGCTCATGTTTGTTATGTCGTGAAAGTTTCACTTTGCTCAAAAGTCTAACAATTAGTAGAATAATTAAAAAAACATCGTCATTTTCCTCTGCACCCTCTTTTAAACATTGAATTCGAATAAAATTATGTATACTTTCATACTCCCAACCGCTAGGAAGGCCCAACGTTAAACTCTTTAATAGTACCGGAAAAGAGCTAGATTATCTGTAGTAGACCGAGCAGCGTAAATAGGCCCAATATGACGTCAACCCACCTATTTGTTGGAAAATGTACAAGTTTCAGCTTATCGGCGATATGTCTCTATGTTCTATGCACCAAATGGTGAACTATGCGGATATACTGGATGCCGAAAATATATTAGCGCGAAGTTAATTCATTGAACATTTAATTTTGCCATATTGCGTAAAGAACTATATTTTCTAAAATCTGAAGTTCTAAAACATTTCCGATTTTTCATCCCATTTCCCCAAACGTAGTAGCGATGAAGTCATATTGGGCCTATTTAGCCTACTCGGTCTATAGATGAACTTTAAACTGTAGATTGACTCGCGCTAGATGCTGACCTTGAAGCTCAAAGATCGGTTTTTACTGATACATTATTCGGCACCATGGGTTGAATAAAATACCAGTAAGGAAATAAGCACTGCCTTACATAGAGATGTGAAATAACCATACATAAGCTACTGGTACGTCACCGATTCCAATTTTGGGGAAAATAAAATTACCGTTTCTCAAAGATTTATTATTCCACGCGCAGAGATATAGTTTATTAAACTACGTTGAAATAAGAGCATAATTCGCAAATTAAAAATAATTTACTGACGGTAATTGAACTAGACCAAAGCTGGAGCCATGTAATTAACCAGTTGGTGTTTCAATTTCGAAGGGCGCATTACCACAAGTGGCTACTTTTTCGTCTACAAACCACTTGCTACCGTCGCGATAATTTTTCGCGTAAACCGAGTCACCAACTTGAAACATCGATTTCTTTAGCGGTTGCTTCTTACGGTTTATGTCATGACGCGGGACAATTACATCCAGTAGCGTTCTGATGGCGTAGCCCAACATTAGATCAGCTGGCGATAATCCTGTTTCCGTGATTGGTGTTCGTCTGTAATTTAGTAGTACGCGACTAATTCGCATTTGCAGATCTCCGTCCGTGAGTTTCGTGATTCCGGTTTTTATGGTCCTGAGTCTCCTGACTCCTCTCTCAGCTAGACCATTGGAAGCTGGATGATAAGGTGGACTTGCCTTACACTATTCATCTTGAGAAACTGTACGGTTTCGTTGGCGGTGAAAGGAGTACCGTTGTCAGACACGATAGTTATCGGAAGACCAAAGCGCGCGAAGAGTTCGCAATTGTAGCCAAAGCTGTTGCTGCCGAGATGACCTGTGCCTCTATCAATTACTATAACCGTCTACAACGATTAAGACCACCTTGCCATTAATAGGCCCTGCATAGTCCATGTGTATTCTTTCCAAGGGTGCAGTAGCTTCCGACCAGGGTTCATAGACGTTAGCGGGTGGCATGGATGCTTCATGTTCGTACGAGATATTCTATATGTTTATCAATCATTGGCCACCGTATTTTGCTACGCGCAAGACCCTTCCTACTTGTCATACCTTGATGAGTGCTGAGCAGCTCGGCAAGCATTTGGCTTTGAAAGACCAGTGGTATAATCACTCGTGAGCCCCAATGTAAGATACCATCCATGGATGAGATCTCCAATCGTTTCATCCAGTAAAAACGAAAATGATCCACCTCCTTAGGTGGTTTGGGGGCCAACCGTCTTGAACATAGGTCAGGAAACTTGCAATAGCGCATTCTTTGCCGTACTTGTTTTATGTCTTCGGCCGTGATGATGGGCAAGTTACCTGAATAGTAATCAGGTTTGCAGATCAATTTATCGTCAAACATTTCACATCGACATAGAGGAGTGTGCTTAAAGAAGTACATTATTTGCCCATAGTTCAAATATCCATTCGATATGTATGAAATAAATGAATTATTGTGCTTTCGAAGTCTAGTGTAGGTACTAGCTACAAAAAGTACGTTCTGAATTTTAAGTCTTAAAAACTTGTAACGCTTCCCAATGTTTCCTTTTTACGTCAAAAAAGGGAAACACAAGTGGGAATGGGCTTGAGCTTTTCATACACTCCTATAGCTGTGATGTTTGAAGTTATTTAATCGTTTACGCGTAGTATTTGATGATGTGCCGTCAATTTCTTGCCAAAAAAATTAGATAACGGTCTTAGAGGGTCTAAAGTTTGAATTAGTAGTGGAGTTTGAAGGTAATAACCGAGGTTTAATGAAATTTGGTGGCAAGACGATCTTGTGCGATGTACAAACTTGATAATGGTACCGTTGTTTGCTCCGAAAGGAAAACAGGATGTGACCCATAGTGGTCCAAATTCCCGACAACTATTTGGCAAAGGGAATAGGAGGTGGGTGACCATAGACATTTTATCCTGACCATATAGGGTTTCAAACATACAAACATAGCACATTAAGGCCTATTCCGTGGCGTTTAGTACATCTCTAGAAATACTCTGCTTGCTAAGAGCGTATACGGATGTGACTAATAACAAATGGTGTTTCCAGTTCTCAATGTGCAACACGTAACTCAATACTGGAATAGAATAATAGAGCAACCAGTTCTTAAACTCAGAGGCCTTCCAGTGCGCAATGTCCGTAGTTGGCCTGGGAAGCCTTTGTATAAAGCTGGGTGACTGAATTTGGCAGAGACGACTATCTACCTTAGACCTATATTTTGAATTGAAAACTCGAAAAGGCTATATTTCGAGTCGAACCACAAACCACAATACACTGTGTGCATGACATCAATACCTGTACCATCTATGATGTCTGGAACTAGTTTTGATAAAAAGCTAGGACGTTTAACACCGTAAACTGATTTATCTCTGGAGTTAATAGCAGCAATTCCATATTCAGACGTTTCTCCGTAGCTCCTCATAGGGCCATTTATGTTTTCGTGGTCAAAAGGGTATATATATATCTTTTGGCACCAATTTTACTCTTTAAAAACAAATGTGACACCCGTAACTGACATTATACTGTGTCATATTAAGCACTTCTGCTTTCGCTGGAAGATCGCAAGTAACAGCTGTTAGTATTCCTTAAGTTAAAAGCAGCCAGACAATGGAATTGGAAGGGTTACGTCGAGGTTTAAGTAACTTGGCAGTGGTGTAACAGTTGGAAGTCTCGTAACTGACAGACATAAAAAATTAGGAAGTATATGAGGGAAGAACATCCCAGTGTGAAACATTTTTTTGATTGCTGGCATCTTGCAAAAGGTAGAGCCCCTCCCCTCACCTTCAAATAACAGTCAAGTTAACCTTCAAGTTAACAGTCAATAAATATAAATTGAAATTGTAAGCATCTAGGGGTCAAAACTAAAATTGAAGCCGCAGGAAAGAAAAAAACTGTGAAATTCTTTTGTAAAGGAACCGTAGCATTGTTAACCATGTTTATTAGTGCGCGATATCAAGCTACGGAAATGTAGAGTTAGCGAAGGCCAAGTGGCTTTCTGTTCTTCGTCATATTACGAATCAGCATACCGGTCATGGCGGGTTATTTCCAGAGTGTACACATGGTGAAATAACTACGCAAAAAGAATGGCTCGAAGAATGTAAGAAGATAAATCATGTATAATTACCCTTGAAAATTTAAAACAATAATAATTGCAGTATCCGAGCCATACATTAGAGTAGCTTATATTGTGAAGCTCGCAAGTGGTGACATCGGCCAATTTTCACCAGCTGTGCAAACGTCAAATGTACAAGCATACCACAGTGTTGTGTTGCACTTTGCAAGCAAGATTTTTTATTACCCTGTAACCCTCAATAGCAATTAACTAAAATAAAGGGAGATCCTCCCGAGGGCCATAAAAAAGAATTTAAGACAACTTACGTTTGAATCCAAAAATAGAATAAAAAGAGTCTTCAATAACTTTATTAATAGCAAAAACGGATTAACCCTACTGTACCATACACTTGACAGTTCTAACTTAAAACATAAACAACCGCTCTCCTTGAGAGACGACTAACGAGTGACTAAATTAAATAGAAAAATCACAGAAGATCTGAGAAGAGGAGGAGCATGTAGCATGGAGGCATAATACCCTGCCAGATCCAAGGAGTAGAAACTCCAGGAATCTGGCAGCCATGCTACATCCCCCCTCTCAAGGAACTGTGGTTATTACAAGAGAAAAAAGGGTTACCCCGAGGAACCCAGAATACTTTGGCAGGGGTTATCACAAAAAGTTTTTTTTTTCATTGCTTTGAGTGTATTGCTTCCAATCGGGCTCGTCTGCGAGCTTCTCTTCGTTCCAAGGCTTCCTTACTTCGCCCTCCCGGGCAATCAGAAACGACGTGGTGGGCAGTTTTATGGCACCGCCAGCATGTATGGGTGCTCCAGATGAGTGGATGATTGGCATTAGGAACTTTCGAAGCTATAAGTACTTTGGGAATTCTGATGCGAGGGGTCCACCCCATTTGTCCGAAACGCTCCCAAAATATGCCATCTTCGTCAATCGGACATACATCGGGACTCCAAGGTTGCCGAGGAGCTGAAGCAGGAGAAGCAAGAGAAGCGAGAGCATCTGGAGCAGGGAGAGAGCTAGTACTGGGAAGTCGGACAAAGTCAGGAACTTGAGGAGACACCTCCTGGAGTGAAGAATCAGGGACGGATTCAGCAAGACGTAGCTCTTCTGTAAAACGGCGATACACCGTAACTGGACGGCTTTCTAGCTCCTGCCTAGCTTCATGATGCGAAAGTTGTTCGTCGACTTCGAAGGAGCGTCGCTCTCCCGGTGAAACCATAAGAATGATTGGTATCTCTTGAGGAGACGTACTGCAATCTTTGGTCCAGTGGGAGACCTCCGCAATCGATACATGAAACGGGAGTGTTTTTATCCCTTTTTGGAATAAAGCAATCCTTCTGCAGGTGTGAGGATTGTCCACAATTTAGGTAGAAATCAGCGTATTTGGCGCAGATTTCCTGCGAGGAATCCAGTTTGGATAATTTTTCTCTCTCGTTGTTTATAATTTTCGCTCCTAATGGAGGGTCGAAATATATGGGGCGTGAATGTTCCTCTCATCCCTCGGCCATCTAAATATAAAATATATTAGTAAGTCCTCTTATTTGCTTGGGAGGTATATTCCCATGGGAAAGCAGAGATTGGCTCTCGGGAAAAACAGAAATGTTCCCTGGTAAGGTTCGGGATCGTATTATTTTGGATGTAAACTTGGACCTCATATCTCGACCGTAATCGTTTATTATCAGGAGGTCGATAATAGATACCAACTTCATTACCTCCGGGCTGAACCGTCGCCCTCTTGCATACCTCTTGTCGCCATCCCAATTTAAAAGGTTCTAGATAAATATCGGGTAATGTAGCCCTATTTAAACGAGGAGTTCTCATAGACTCCGACAATGCTGTCGAAGAACTATCAGATGCACGCAGCGATTGGGATTGCGATTGAGGAATCTGTTCAGGGGTTGATATTTCTTCTGAAAGAATAAAAATCTGTTCAGGAGGTACTATTTCTTCCGAAACACCAGAAGAAGGAGAATGGTGTAACGCCGGTTCCGATACTGATTGTTCAGAAGTCGTTGATTTGTGTTCCGGCGTGAGGATTTCTTCCGTAAAACTGGAGGTTGACTTGTGTAGCTCTGGTTCCTCGACTGATTTTTCATGATCAGACGGGGAAGCCTCCCCTGCCGCAGAAGGCGGACTATCGTTAGTGGGATGATTGAGCTGAAAAACCATCATATCGTGGTTAGTATGGAGTAGGAGAGGAGCGTCTTCAAAAAGGGCCCTGCCCCGTTCACTATCAGAGTCTGAAGGTTTATGTGAATCATCTCGAACTGCAGGAGGGATCTGTTGATCCGCTGCTTGATCTTCTAGAGTAGTTGATGCCGAGGTTTGAGGGACATCTGGAATAGCAGGAATAATCGGTTGCTTGACTTCCTGACCGTCCTGAGGCGGTGACGGTAAAGTAGAAGATGATGATTCAGATGAAGTAGTGGAGGAAGTCGCCATAGGAGGGTGGTCCATGGTAACACCATTCGTTGCGGGACTAGACTCAGGATCATCTGCAACCTCGGACTGAGAAGTAGGGGCATTTCCAGCATTATCGAAGACAGCTACGTTTGTCCAGTAGAGTTTCAAATGCTCTAAGTTAACTTTCCCTACATTCTGCCCTGAGTTAGCGTCTTCTAACTCGTAGACTACGGGAGAATGTTTAGCTACTATTTTCAAGGGACCTGCCCATTTAGGACTGAGCTTTTTCATAAGCTGACCTGTCGTACTTGACAAAGGATGTGTTTCCATCCATACTAATGTTCCTACCTCAAACTCTAAAGGGTCATGGCGGAGGTCATAGTATTTCTTCTGGTGAGCTTTGGCTAACTTAGATAATTCATTACTGAATTCTAATTGTTCCCTAAGAACTTTTTATGCCTTAGACCGACCTGGGTCATCAGGGTCCTGAGTGGGTTCTTCAATTTCTAAATCCCAAGGGAGACGTGGCTCCCGCCCTAAATTCAAAAAGAAAGGGGATCAGCCCGTGGTTTCATGGGGTGCGGAATTTATGGCAAATTGAAGAAGGTCAAGGGATTCATTCCATCTATCATGATGATTCCCTACATAGAATGATAATAGCTCGCCTATTACTCTATTTACTCTTTCAGTGAGATTTCCCTTAGGTGTGTATCGGGTGGTAAACTTTGGATTAATTCTAAAAGCTCTGCAAGTTTGCAGCCAAAGTTTCGAGGTAAATTGTACCCCTCTATCACTAAGGATAGCTTTAGGAGCTCCCCATCTTGTAATAATAGACTTAAAGGCTTGGACACAAGTCCTGGCTGTATTAGTCTTTAGTAGAATCATTTCCACGAATTTTGTCATATAATTGACAAAGACTATTAAATACTTATAGTGGTGTCTACTTTGGGGAAAAGGTCCCATTATATCGACACTAATTTGGTTCCAAGGACTTGTTATCTCAGAGGGTTGCATTAGCCCTGGCTTTTTCCTATTTCTAGCCTTAAATTGTTGGCATAAAGTACATCCTCTAACATAGTCCTGGATATCACTAGCTATGGTTGGCCACCAATATCTAAATGTTACTTTACTTAAGGTCTTATCTTTGCCCCTGTGAGCTGATAAAGGGTGGTCATGCAATAATCGCATGGCTTCTAGCCTTAAGCAAGGTAATAAATAAATTTTTTCAGGATAATTCCCGTAAGGTCATCTACAGTGTGGAAGAGATCAGAGCAACACCTAGCTTTGTGGAAAACCCCCAAAACCCGTGACGGACTACTTCACTGCAGTACATTTTCGAGCTCGTATACAGGGTGTGACATGTGTCATTGTATGCTAATGAGAACGTGCAACAAGTATCATAGTGAATATCGTTTAATGATACGCACTTTGAAACGTTAAAGACCTACGATTAAGCTTAGGAACTAAGGCATCACACTACAAATTAAAGGGCTGTTTGGTAAACCCATCAGCGTAAATGTTCGATGTGCCTACCGTCGTGGTGTAGGCACCCTTCAAGACGATTGTCCATGCCTTGTATTACGTTTTCTAGCATTTGAGGAGTGATTCGTTCAATTGCGCTTTGAATTCTGGCCTTCAAGTCGTCTACATTTAAAGGTTCTGTTGCAAACACCTTCCCCTTAACATATCCCCATAAGAAGAAATCAAGTGGGGATAGGTCAGGGGATCTTGCTGGCCACGGAATTGGTCCACCTCTACCGATCCAACGGTTTGGAAAGTGCTCAGTTAGCCATTGGCGAGCATTAACCGCCCAATGTGGTGGCGCACCATCCTGCTGGAACCACAGGTCCCGCATCACTGCTAATGGTATTGCGTCTATCGCATCACTAAACTCGTGGCGCAGGAAGTGCAAATACCTGTCACCAGTAATGTTGTCCTCGAAGAAGAAAGGTCCGATGATTCTGTTCCCCAGAATGTCACACCAAACATTTATCTTCCATCGAATTTGATGGTAATGTTGCCGTAACCAGTATGGATTTCGTTGGGTCCAGTAATGGAAGTTATGTCGGTTTACCGTACCATCCCTGTGAAATGTCGCCTCATCAGAAAAAAGAACCTTTCTTAAGAACAATGGATCGCCTTCAATTAGCTCGCGCATGGTAAGACAGAAGTCTTGACGTCTTAGGTAGTCATCGTCCGTTAAGGCTTGATGGAGGTGGATATGATAGGGCCGGTAGTGATGCCGATGTAAAATGGCAAGAACGGTTGAATGGCTTAGACCAACCTCTTCTCCGACCGCTCTACTACTAGTATGATTGGCTTCAAAACGTGCTAGAATGTTGACTTCCCTATCATGATTTCCAATTATACGGTCTCTTCTACGTTGACGGTCTTGCACGACGAAACTCCCGAAATCTCGTAGGTTGTCTCTAATGTTCGTAAAGGTTCTTCGAACCGGCCTTCGTCGGTTTGGGAAGCGTTCGGCATAAAGCAATGCCTCTTGTTGAACGTTACCGCGACATTCACCCAAAATAAACGTCATGTCCAATTTTTCTCGGTTGGAGTTGGCTGCCATTCGTCTACGACAAAGGACTTACAACGTTTATACGAACTAAGCTACTAGTAACGACGCGTACGTTTGATTGAATAATGTGCCTAATTCTCAGTGCCGCGGAAAATTCTGACCTTCGTAACCTCGTATGGATTCCTTATCTAAGTAGGCCAAAGTCACGAAATTAGTGATGCGATAGACGCATTACCATTAGCAGTGATGCGGGACCTGTGGTTCCAGCAGGATGGTGCGCCACCACATTGGGCGGTCAATGTTCGCCAATGGCTAACTGAGCACTTTCCAAACCGTTGGATCGGTAGAGGTGGACCAATTCCGTGGCCAGCAAGATCCCCTGACCTAACCCCACTTGATTTCTTCTTATGGGGATATGTTAAGGGAAAGGTGTTTGCAACAGAACCTTTAAATGTAGACGACTTGACGGCCAGAATTCGAAGCGCAATTGAACGAATCACTCCTCAAATGCTAGAAAACGTAATACAAGGCATGGACAATCTCTTGAAGAGTGCCTACACCACGACGGTAGGCACATCGAACATTTACGCTGATGGGTTTACCAAACAGCCCTTTAATTTGTAGTGTGATGCCTTAGTTCCTAAGCTTAATCGTAGGTCTTTAACGTTTCAAAGTGCGTATCATTAAACGATATTCACTATGATACTTGTTGCACGTTCTCATTTGCATACAATGACACATGTCACACCCTGTATACGAGCTCGAAAATGTACTGCAGTGAAGTAGTCCGTCAGGGGTTTTGGGGGTTTTCCACAAAGGTAGGTGTTGCTCTGATCTCTTCCACACTGTATATAGAAGATTAATTTTTAGTTCGAACATTTTATGCCTAACTGGGTTAGGTCCTTGCAAGGAATTAATTATAGGGGAAGCGAAGGGGTCTTCCCGTTGAGATCTTCTTACATGTAAAAACTGAGTATAAGGCTCTAGGACCTGGAGGACGTATCTGACCTTCAACAGAATCACTAGAGGACGTTTTTGAACTACTACTACCGGTAGAATTTGAGCTGGTACTACTACTAGTTGGATCCTGTATACTAGTAGAATTGGAAGTAGAGGAACTAAAGTTTATGCTTAAGACGTTTATCGGAACTCTCGATAAAGCGTCGGCTACTACGTTTTCTACTCCTTTTTCATGCTTAATTGTAAAGTCAAAGGTTTGAAGGTACATTGCCCATTTAACTGGACGAGAATTTGGTTCCCTAATATTAAATAACCACTGTAGAGCCTGATGATCAGTGAGGACAGTGAATTTACGACCTTCTAAAAAGGGCCTAAACTTCTTAACCGCCCAACAAATGTCTAAACACTCTTTCTCGCTAGTGGAGTACCTAGTTTCCGCATCTTTTAATCCTGTACTAGCATAAGCTATAGGAACTTCTACACCATGTTGTATTTGGGAGAGAAGGGCACCTAGCCCTGCATCAGTAGCATCGGTAGTTAAAATGCACGCGGAATCCCTTCTAAAGGAATCTAAGGGATGAGCCTTACAGATTTCTTTCTTGATCTTTTCGAACGCCTGTTGCTGTTCGATTCCCCAAATACATTTTTGATCGTTCCTTTTAAGCTTAGTAAGCTTATAAACCTATTGTGCCAACCTGCCATCCCTAAAAATCTCTGGACTTCCTTAACATTTTTCGGTGGAGGGAATTTCTCAATGGCTTCGATTTTTGAAGGATCTATATGCACTCCTTTTCCATTTACTATGTGACCAAAAATCGTAGCTTCTTTTTGAGCGAAACGACATTTTTAAAACTGCAGGGTGAGACCCGCTTCCTTTAATCTATTTAAGACGTATTCGAAACACGTTATATGTTGATCCCAATCTTCGCTAAGCGAGATTAAATCATCTAAATAGTCTATTAATTGGAAGTAATCGGCATCTCTAAAGATCTCGTCGATTAAGCGCTGAAAGGAGCTAGGGGCATTACACAGCCCAAAAGGAAGTACATTAAACTCGTACTTTCCCATATGAGTCACGAAAGCAGTTTTTTCCCTACTCTTAGGGTGCATTTCCATTTGCCAATACCCTGATTTGAGGTCAAGGGTAGTAAGAAATTTTGGCCTTCCTACTCTTGCTAGCATGTCTTCTATATTAGGCAAGGGATAAGGGTCCTTTATGGTAACTTGATTTAGTTTTCTGTAATCAATACAAAACCTATAGGGTTTACCCCGTTTTGTTTGATCAACTAAAACTACGGGCGAAGTCCAAGGAGATACAGAGGGTCTAATTATTCCGTCATCTAACATTTCCCTGACATGTTGCTCAATGATTTTCCTTTTCTGGTCATTAACACGATAAGGTTGAGATTTTATGGGCGGACTATTTCCCGTATGAATCTCATGGAAGACTAGTCCTGTTCTTCCTACTTTATCCGAAAACAACTCAGGAAATTTCAATAAAAGGGATTCTAATTGGTGACGTTGTTCATCAGAAATAGGGGCTGCGGAAACAGCGTCCCTAATGTTATCTACAATCTCCTTATCTATTGGATTCTTTTCCGATGGAATTGAAAAAGGAATCTTTAAGTTTAGGAGAAGTAGGAGGATTACAAGGGCTTTTACAATGCCCGGGGGAACAATGACTATGGGCGGAGTTCTTGTTTACTGGGCAAGATGACTCAGCTGTAACTTTAGGTTTTGGGGGAGATTTCCTCTTTTCCCTTTTCTCGGCATTCCTTTTCCTAACTTCAATATCCTTTTCTATTGTTTTACAGGAATTTCTTAATTGTTCCATTGTAGTAAATTGCAGGAAAAGGAGGGGAGTTCTAAGTTCATCTTTCAAATTGCTCTTAATGATAGGAACAAAATACTTTTCTGAGAGAGGATGGGTCATTCCTAAATTCAACTTCATAACTTCCCCGAAGAAATCCTCTACAGATTCTTTATCTTTTTGACTCCTATGGGATATTTCTATCTTAAGCTTAGAATCAGCTTCTGAGTCTCTAAACTGAGCCTTAAAGTGTCTCTTAAATGTTTTCCAAGCCAAATGAGGATGGGCAGGGTTTGCATTACAAATATCGTCATATTGACGGATTAAATCCCTGTTCCAATACAAAGTATGCCCTCCTAATAGGAGAGGCAATGGAGCTAACCTTTCTTCATTTGATAGCTTGTTAAATTTGGCATATTCCTCAAAAGTGGCTAAAAACTCTGAGGCATTATCGCTAGACGATCCCATAAAGGCTAACATTTCTGGCGGTTCAATAGGGACTTTTCCCGTCTGAGGAATTGTACTTCCATTTAATAATGAGGGTAGATCCCTCACTAACTTAACTAAACTAGTAGCTATAGCTTTATTTATTGCTTTATTCTGAGCTACGGCGTTAGCCTGTGTGGTTGAATTATCAGCCAAGGTTTGGAGTAAGGGTAACATAAAGGATCTTAATTCCTCATCAGTAGTTGGGGGATTTTTCGAGACGGAGACATGTGAGTTCCTGTTGTTTAAACTCTAGGATTACGTAATGTAGTTGTAAAACTAACTTTAGGCTTAACACTTTTGGACGCTGATTTAGGAGGAACAAGGGAATCAATCAAAGTTTAAGGAGGGAAATTTGAGGGAGTTGAACTTCCCTTAGGAGCGGGAATGTTCTTATGAGGGAATAGTTGATAGGGAGAAAATCCCAATATGAAGAGGCGGCCGTCCTCTTTCCTGTATCAGAATCCTTTTCGTCCTTCTCTTCTTCAAAGCGAAGAATCCGGTTAAAATTCTCCAATGGATCATCTGTTTCTGGCGGTGCTAGCGTGTCGCCATCGTCCCCCGCAGAGGCAAACAGATCTTCCATCGAATTATCCTCCCCTTTATTAATGTAGAATCATCCTTCTCATCCTTAGATGTTCGAGGTGATCTCCATTGTTGTTTATTGTCCGAGTAGGCCATTATTTATTTTAATTTAAATTTACAATAATCAAAATAGTTAAACAAGTTCAGTTTATACAAAATAAACAAGTAAGCTATCTTAACTCAATACATTAATTATAAAGATAATTTTATTTCTAGTTTATTACTTAAATTAGTCATGATTAATTTAGAATTAATTTAATTATCTTAATTATTTACCAACGTGGAAGCCAAGGCTTACCGTCACGTGGGGGGCGGATATACCGACAATGATAAACAGTTTTTCTACGGGACTGGACAAGGCTTAAGGCCTAGTCATTTCGGGTCCCTGTTCGGGCGCCATTTATGTAACCCTCCATAGAATAATCTAACGAAGTGAGATTCTCCCGAGGGCCATAAAAATGAATTAAGTACAACTTACGGTTAATTTCAAATATCACGAGTTTCTTTATTCTCGACTTAATAGGGACTAGCCCGGCGAAACCTTTTCGCTTGTACAGTAATAGTTGCACACTCAACATAAAACAAAAACGTACTGACTAGAGAATTTCTTTTTTCTCTATATCACGGTTAGAGAAGGGGCGGGGGCTTGTAGCATGGAGGCAATAGACCCTGCCAGATCAAGGAGTAGAAACTCCAAGGAATCTGGCAGCCATGCTACAGTGTTTTTCTTCTCAATACGTTTTCGTGGCTCGTGGGTCAAGGTGTATGATACTCGCTTTGGGTTCAAGTGGTCTCTGGTTCTAATTCCACACGGACAATTTCTGACACCTTCAGATTCTAAATTTTAGGAATTGTTGCTCTTTTTAAACAGTTTTAAACACGTTTTCCCTTCAATATAATTAATATCATAAAATAATTTCGGGAATCTAATTTGTTCTTAAAAAAGCGTAAATATGTAATTTTTTAAAATTAATTTTGAGGGAATGAATCGATTAATAGCTAAATCATTTGAATTAATTAAATAGTGATTAAGGATTAAATTAAAATAAATGACGAAAATTGCAATAGCAGAACTTCATTCAATTTATAAACGTCATTCTCATCGTTTGTTTTCTATGTCTTGGTTCAAACCAAGTCTTTTTTAATCAAGTAGACTGTGAAAATAAGCGCCTTGCGCTAGCTGGAATAGTGGCTTAAATGGAGAGCCACGATGTATAAAATATGGACTATTAGATCTGGAAGAGTGATTAACAACATGTTTAAAACTAGTTTTTTTGTTGTGTTTTTAGTCTTTTCAACTTGTTTAAAAACAGTTTAAAACAACAAATCGTGTTTTAAACCAAAAAAACACCATTTTTTTAACTAAAATTTTTGCCAACCCTGGAATGGAGGTCGTCAACATTTAGTGACAGACTCAATTGGTATTTAAAAAACTGGGGTACATTTAAATTGAAATTCTGAATTATAATTAAACACTTTTTGTTTTAAACGTGTAACCAATTACGTTAAAAAGCAGGTTACAAGGTCGAAATAAATAACTCGAGACAGATATTCTGTGCTTGAATTCTAATTTTTTTGTTAGTAGCAAATTTGCTTTATATACAAAATGATAATAAATAATGTTATGCTAGTTAAATTAATCTATGATAAGTATACAAATGCCAAAGTAAAATTAGCGGTGTAGTGCCAGAGGGTATCTTCTTCTTATTATATTACACTCACCGTATGTATGTTATGTTCGATGTAAGGTCTTCAGAGCAAGCGTGCCTAGCTGAGTACGTAGCGCGCGAGAACTAAACTAAAGGCAGGGAGTAAGGAACGTTAGAGGGAGTGTTGATCTAATGCTAAAAAAACCGTCATACAGTGGCAAATGGGAAAGAAAGTGGGGGTAGGAATTTTTTATCTCCGTTCCACAATTTTAGCTAACGCGCAGGCACGAGTGACGTCGTTTACTACCGCCAGCAGAGAGAATTTAAAAATTCTCTATGCCGCCAGCTTCCGCTTCCATCGACTGATGCCCCACTCACTCTGTTCAACCAACAATCAACGTCTGTTGGGAGGAAACCGAGGCTTAATAAAAATGCCAAATTGTTTTTGTAACGGTTGTAGGAATGATTCAAGGTATTCGCTTAAAAATATATGAAAGGAATATCCTTTTACGCGTTTCCAAAGCCAAAAACCCAGATAAAAAATGTAAAAGATGGATATTAGCTTGTGGAAGACTGATTTCCACTAGCTTCTATTCACTTTCAATAAATTTCAAGCTTTGTTTTTGGTTTGGGAAATGGTTTGAAAACGAAATTTACCATGTCGGGTCTTGTTAAATACTTAGGGTTACTTGAACAATTAAAAAAACCACTTCTTATAGTTAACCATGGCAGAAATTCAAACACGACCTTCCCCTTCTAGTTCAAAGCCGGTTTTTAAATTTGACGCATGCGCGCGGACACCGCCATGAGTCAGCGCCAGAGAGAGACGATTTTAGCCACGAAGCGAAAGAACGCGCCTATTCACTTTAATACTCCCTCTCAAGTCTCTCCTCCCTGTTAATGGTATGTTCACAAGCGAGCGAGAATGCGAAAAAGTCGAAGCGGAACGCGCACGTCAGAAGCTGAATTTTGAACCGTATTCTCGCGGGCTCGTTCACATATTTGTGAGAATATTACTTTTACGCGCTTTTTGACGATAGATGTAGCTGATTGTCGAAGTCAGCTCGGGTCAAATACGATCAATATGTGTTTAATTTTCTGGCCGCTTTTTTATCTCAAAACAACACGTGACAATTATTATCCAATAGAAACCACGAAACTGAAAAAGTGGCGCAAAAACTGACTGAGACCCTAAATTTCTAACCTTCTCGTAAAGAAGATATGGTTTAGTTATCCCTTGTCATTGTAGTGGGAGTTTGACCCGAAAATAAAGTGTAATAGCTTCGGACAAATTGCTTTTTACTGTAGTTGGGTCTTAAGGCTCTGGATGGGTATTGTTCGGAATTGATGAATGTTGCTAGATGATTGACATTCCAATGTCCAAAGTCGAAAGGGTTACTATCCAATGTTCCATTGTAAGCAGTATGCTTTACAATAGCTACTGTAATCCTTGAGGGCCGGGTACCCAGGTAGATGTTTCCGATTGATGTGTTTAAGATATTAGGCTAGATTGTAAATATTTTAGTTTCCGTTCTAGTGTAACTATATTGGGCTGGTTTAATACTTAAGGCTTGTTCATGAGCAATTAGAATTTTAGGACTAATTGCAACTTTAAGACGTATAATATGGCTTCCACGATGACGGGTTTATAACCAGTGCCTGCCGCGGGAAGTTTACCCATAAGACAAAAATTAGGTTTGCTTCTGTGTAATTTTAATTTCATAGAAACGCCGTTTATCAGATATCGAGGGATATTAAACATGTCTACGTAAAGGCTGGAATACATCTCAACTTCCTCGGATAGATAGATTAGTTCTGGTGTACAGCATTGTTAAGGCTGTATCCACGTATTCGCTACCGCTAGACGTTACTTCAAATTCAATAGGTTGGTCACCTTTTAAGGAAGTCAAAGGTTGATACGGAACCCATTTGGAATTTTCGATGGCCGTTTGAAGGGGAGGGGTGGCGAAAATATCGAAACCAGTACTGCAAGCTTCAGTCATTTTTTTAGGGAGAGAAAATATCGCGAACCGTTTTGAATGAAAGTTTACGTTTATCTGATTTAAATTTCTTTCTCTTTGGTATTTTTTCTTTTAGCTAGTCTTTTCTTTTGTTTGGTACCCCCTCTACCGTATTATTGTTGTACATCATCCAACGTTTCGATGAACCTTCTTTTAGCGGAAGTTTTCAGATCCTTTCCAGAGGCAACATCGTTTATAATCTCTGAAGATGTGCCCAGAAGCTGTTTACCAAGGAACTTTGCCCCTTTAATTAAGAAAGGTGATACGCATCTTCTGAAAGATTTCAAGAAGGACCCTATCCCGTATCCATTTTGGCCGTGGCCGTGTTGTCCTTGTTTGCCGACGTAAAAAGTCAGACCACCACCACCTGACATCGCTTGTTGGGTATAATAATCCGTGTAGACACATCTTTTGTTATCTAACGCGTTTGACTTGCGCATCTTAAATGAACTTTACAGTGCAACAGTCCAAACTGAAATAAAGCCGGTTCACCCATGTGGTCCTTTATATAAATGCCAACCTCGCTAATATAATGTTTTGCGCTAATATAATGTTTTGACAAAGGGACGTAATGGGGTGAAACAAAAGTAAGGCACACGGCATCCCCGTGTTTCTTGTCTACGATGGGTATAATACGTAAGAGGGGGGCGTGGATGTTACCAACAATTTCCCTTCTACCAGGTCGCAATAAATATATAATTGAGATGGTACGTGGTAGTTTAGCCTGGCTGGTCTATATCGTCAAACCTTGTATATTGAGATGGTCTTTGTACCCCAAGATTTCGGCTAATGATTTGTGGGTCTTGAAGATAATTTTTCTATCACCAGAGGCATCGATTTTTAGTTTTACATGTCCCGTCGTTTCATTAATATGAAATAAAAAGCTGTTTTTTTTTCGCATACTTTGGAAGTATGGATAGTTTCCACAACGTGGTTTAGTGATTTGTAATGACCAGCCGGTATATTATGCAGCTGATAGATTTCGTATCTGGTCAGTTTTGCATCTTTTCGTTCAACCTGGTATTTTAAGTCGCGTGACTTGGGGTTTTTAGGTTTTTTAAAAGTTACCTTCATCCATGAATCTTCAGGTGTTTTTCTCTTATTGGTTTTGTATATTACATTGTAGAAGCTGTTTGTATATATTATTTCTACTAAAGAAATTTCCCATTGTCCTGTAAACTAATTAATACCATTGGCTTAAATAGAAGGTGTAAATAAGGGCAGAAAAAAACCTCATCCTCGGAAGGTGCGCAATATATAAAAAAACACCTTCGCAGGCCCATAAAAAGATCTTGAAATGATGTGAAAATGGAGTTTTGTTTTAAACACCATTCGCTTAAATAGAAGGTGTAAAAAAAGACTGAAGAACCTCATCCTCGAAAAGGAGCAATTGATTTAGAATAAAACCTTTGCAAGACTCGCATAAAA
>JAEQBA010002255.1:37684-148998 GCA_019434445.1 Phalangium opilio | reverse complement strand
TTCTCGTCCAAACTGCTTCATGAATGATTTGTGGCTCTTTCTTTTTGTTCTTTGTATATATATACATAATACAATATAGTCCACATGTCGAACTTGACAAGTTTTGAAGTCTTCTCTTTGTTAAAGGACCATTTTCTTGAATTTCTTTTAACAAATTCTTTAATCGAGGGGAGAAAGTTCCCTAAAGCCAGGAGTCAAAGTAATAACCCCTTCTGTTTCCATCAAAGTAACAGCATACCCAGTGGGACCGTCTTTATAGTGATTGTCTAAATTTATTATAATAGATGAAGGAAACTTGTCAATTTTTTCGGGTAATAAATCACTTGGGTAAACACCTAGGAAATGTGGTGTGAATCGTAGAAAGCGTGTTATCTGATCGGCGTTCATTATTTGTTTAACAAACGATTGACACGTTTCTATTTTTATCTATTTGTAACAAAGCCTGGAATTCGGCTAATACGATACAACTAAGAGTAGTGGGTGTGGGTTTTTCAAATCCCAATTCTAATCTTAATTGTCCTTGTTTCGTGGGACTCCAATGATCTGAATGACTCGCGTAACCGTCAGGTGTTAAGTCTAAACAGTAAATGGCGTAACCCGAGGCAAAGTCGTCCATAGAGATATTGTTCCCCTTGTCATTGTAGTGGCAGTTTGACCCCGAAAATAAAGTGTAATAACTTCGGACAAATTGCTTTTTACTGTAGTTGGGTCTTAAGGCTCTGGATGGGTATTGTTCGGATTGATGAATGCTGCTAGATGATTGACATTCCAATGTCCAAAGTCGAAAGGGTTACTATCCAATGTTCCATTGTAAGCAGTATGCTTTACAATAGCTACTGTAATCCTTGAGGGCTGGGTACCCAGGTAGATGTTTCCGATTGATGTGTTTAAGATATTAGGCGAGATTGTAAATATTTTAGTTTCTGTTCTAGTGTAACTATATTGGGCTGGTTTAATACTTAAAGCTTGTTCATGAGCAATTAGAATTTTAGGGGCTAATTGCAACTTTAAGACGTATAATACGGCTTCCACGATGACGGGTTTATAACCAGTGCCTGCCGCGGGAAGTTTACCCATAAGACAAAAATTAGGTTTGCTTCTGTGTAATTTTAATTTCATAGAAACGCCGTTTATCAGATATCGAGGGATATTAAACATGTCTACGTAAAGGCTGGAATACATCTCAACTTCCTCTGATAATGCTGTGAGTTTCTGTCGTTTAACAAAACCCATATTTTCTGTAAGCGAATCCATGCTTCCACTTGTATCTTTGTAAAACAAAGAAGCCCCCAAATGAGATTCTTTAGCCGCCGGACCGTATGACGTCAGAGCCGAAAGCAAAGCCGTGTACGCGTAGTTACTAGCAGCGGGTGTTGTTGCGCAATCGCCCAGCTCCAAATCGACACGCTCAAATTGACTGTGTTGGAAATTATTTACGGGTCCAACCTCGTCAGTGGCTGTTAAAGCGGTTCCATCTTCATTTACAATTTTAGTTCTGGTGTACAGCATTGTTAAGGCTGTATCCACGTATTCGCTACCGCTAGACGTTACTTCAAATTCAATAGGTTGGTCACCTTTCAAGGAAGTCAAAGGTTGATACGGAACCCATTTGGAATTTTCGATGGCCGTTTGAAGGGGAGGGGTGGCGAAAATATCGAAACCAGTACTGCAAGCTTCGGTCATTTTTTAGGGAGAGAAAATATCGCGAACCGTTTTGAAGGAAAGTTTACGTTTATCTGATTTAAATTTGTTTGTGTTGCTTTGTTTTATAGATTTCTTTCTCTTTGGTATTTTTTTCTTTTTAGCTAGTCTTTTCTTTTGTTTGCCGCCCCCTCCTCTACCGTATTGTTGTTGTACATCATCCAGCGTTTCGGTGAACCTTCTTTTAGCGGAAGTTTTCAGATCCTTTCCAGCGGCGACATCGTTTATAATCTCTGAAGATGTACCCAGAAGCTGTTTACCAAGGAACTTTGCCCCTTTAATTAAGAAAGGTGATACGTATCTTCCGAAAGATTTCAAGAAGGACCCTATCCCGTGTCCATTTTGTCCGTGTCCGTGTTGTCCTGTTTGCCGACGTAAAAAGTCAGACCACCGCCTGACATCGCTTGTTGAGTATAATAATCCGTGTAGACACATCTTTTGTTATCTAACGCGTTGGACTTGCGCATCTTAAATGAACTTTACAGTGCAACAGCCCAAACTGAAATAAAGCCGGTTCACCCATGTGATCCTTTATATAAATGCCAACCTCGCTAATATAATGTTTTGACAAAGGGACGTAATGGGGTGAGACAAAAGTAAGGCACACGGTGTCCCCGTGTTTCTTGTCTTCGATGGGTATAATACGTAAGAGGGGGGCGTGGATGTTACCGACAATTTCCCCTTCTACCAGGTCGCAATAAATATATAATTGAGATGGTACGTGGTAGTTTAGCCTGGCTGGTCTATCGCTCACACCTTGTATATTGAGATGGTCTTTGTACCCCAAGATGTCGGCTAATGATTTGTGGGTCTTGAAGATAATTTTTGTATCACCAGAGGCATCGGTTTTTAGTTTTACATGTCCTGTCGTTTCATTAATATGAAATAAAGAAGCTGTTTTTTCGCATACTTTGGAAGTATTGATAGTTTCCACAACGTGGTTTAGTGATTTGTAATGACCAGCCGGTATATTATGCAGCTGATAGATTTCGTATCTGGTCAGTTTTGCATCTCTTCGTTCAACCTGGTATGTTAAGTCGCATGACTTGGGTTTTTAGGTTTTTTAAAGTTGCCATCATCCAATGAATCTTCAGATGTTTTTCTCTTATTGGTTTTGTATATTACATTGTAGAAGCTGTTTGTATATATTATCTCTACTAACGAAATTTCCCATTGTCCTTGTAAATTAATAGGATCCGGTAGTTTAGTGATGTAACTACCCATAGTGTTATTAGGGTAGATGTCCATACTAGCGTCGCTAGGTAGCGTTAAATAGAATTCAGATTTTCTCGACATTTTCGGCTGTTACCCAAGAGTTCTGTGATTTAGGTAAACCGATAAACGATACAAAATATTCCAATTTCCCTTTACGTTTACGTTTCTTGAGTATGGAGTCTATCTTAAACAGTTTGGGTTCCACTGTTCGAATGAGTTGATCAGAGTAAAACAACCCGCTTATATGCTTGTCGTCCAAATCTTTCAGACGATATAACACTGGTTTTCTGAAACTCAGAATAGATGAAATGACAAATACTTCCGTCGAGAAATTAGGTTCATAACCTTTAGAAAATTCTGGTTTAAGCTTGCTTATTCTTACAAAATCACCAACACGAAATTTGACATCTTTTTTAGTAGGCTTATTACTCAATTCAGGCTTGTAAATGTTTTTGTAGACTTCCAGAACGTTAGATGGGGAAACATTATCGGGCGCCATTTTTATTACGGAATGATAAGAGGCATTGTAGCCTTTAACTATGTCTGTCAAATGATCTATATATCTATGTGAATTGAAATGAGTCAACATTTTGAATATTCGATGTTTTAAAGTTTTAATTAATCTTTCTACAAAAGGACAGTGGAATTTTTCTGACGTCATAGAACCGTATTTGATTTTATTTTTCTTTAGAAGTTTTTGCGTACTTGAATTAATAAATTCTTTTCCTAAATCGGACCAGATGGCTTTAGGTTTGCTTTGTTCGATGATTATTTCGAGAGCTTTCGTAGCTTCGGCAGCGTGTTTTCTTTTCATGGGTACCACAAAAGCTTTTCGGGAAAAGCAATCAATGCCTACCATAAGGTATCTGTAGTTATCATTGTACTTGGCGATTGATCCCAAATCAGCAAGATCTACTTCGACTCTATCCGAGATGTTAAATACAGGGATTTTACGTCTTTTGAATTTATTTATAGCAGTTTTATGTAATGTGTAAACGTCAGTGGCCTCTAGAAAGGCTTTGACATCATTTCTCGAAATGTCAAGATCTCGGACTGCTTGGTACAAAGGGTTTAATCCAGTGAAGGCGGCTTTGTGTTTACTATTGAGATAAGTGTTCTTTAAGGTTTCTTCTTTTTGGAGCCGCGATAGACCTCCCATAACGTCTTATTATAAGGTTGTTTCTTCAAAATTAAAGGGCTCGTTTTATTGTCAAAGGTTAATCTCTTCTTCGCTTTTAAATAAGTTCTTGGTCGAAGTTTATTCTTCTGAGGTACAGAGCGGGGTGACGTCTTTATAGACACAGGTGCTACTGGTGGCGACGGTTTAACTGGTTGCGGGACGATAAAGTTTTGGACAAAGGGTTGGAATTCCGTCCATCCCGTCGGGGGAATGGCGATGAGTGACGGGGGCACGCCTTTGTTAATGAACAATGTAGGATGTATAGTAAAATATACTAGTTGCACTATATCGGAATCTGGGATCTTAAAGTTATTTACAAAAAGAGCCCCCGTGTCGTCCCAACGTATACTATGGGCGTTATCTGCCAAGTGATCGAATATCTTTCTCGCTGCTCCCCTATATTTCAGTGGAAACATATTAATCCATTTGTCGTGTTTATTCGATGGGCTGGGTTTCAAGATGTTCTGGTATCGTTTCAGGGCTTCCTCGTAAAAAACCCACTTGGTTCTTTCATCTAAAGTAGGATTTGAGATAATTAGATTCATCTCTTTATCCAACTCTGATAACACTGCATTGTTTTTTGAAATATCATTGTTTGTTGCTGTTATTAATTGACGGGGTGGTGGGTTAGGACTTTGTTCGTGTTGTTGTTGCTGTTGTTCCAGAGGCACTAAGGTCATTTTATTAGCGTAAACTAACTGTTTATTCATTTTGCAAATAATCCGCCTAAAAGGCTCGAAATTACTGGAAAAAGGACGCTAAAAAAACCACTTCCGGTTTGTTTAGATAAAATAGCTCTTTTGTCTTTCCAATGAGTATTTTTGCAAGCAATTTTACGAATATGTTTCTTATGCTTACACAGTTTATTATAAACGTCTGGTTTCAAATTGATGGCGCCTTGTAAAGCGTTATGACAACACTCGCTAATTGAATCAATAATTTCTCTATTAGAATTTTTAAGAATAGCTAATCTTTGTGGTTTTTTTAATTGCCCCAAAGCGGCTATTAAATTGATATTTTTAGCGGCTAAACTTTTTTTCTTTTTATTCAACGATGTTTTCTTGACCTTTCTCGGTGGTGACATCGTAAAGAATGATTGAATTTAGGAAATGTTATTTAATTATATAGTTTTCTTCTTGGGAGTATAGATGACGATTTGTTCTCCCGGTAAAATATTTGTTCTAAACCTTAAATCGGAATGACATTTTTGGGTTAAATCACAAAGTAAATACCCGTGTGGTTTTTCTGTCGCGTCCAAATAACATTCTACTATAAATTTAGAGTTGTTGGGTGCCAATTGTTTAGAAAGGGCCACTAATTGCATAAGATCTCTTACGGTTTTCATAAGAATCATGTAATGAGCGTTTAAGGAAGCTGTTCTCAAGTTTTTTTCAAATATATTTTGTAAAAGGGTAATTACGAATAATTTCCTATGATGCGATTGTTTAGTAAATATTTCGGATAAAATATTATTTTTATTTTCTAACATGAGATCATCTAATACGATTAATGTTGTTTGAGAGCCGTCATATACTGTGACGTCGGGTAAACCTTGACGCATAATTATGCCCATTTCTTTTAATTCATCGTAACCATTCTGATATATACTATAATGCCAAACAACTAAATCGACTTTAGGTTCGAACATTTTATCCTTATTTTCTATTATTCTTTTACATAAAACTGTTTTACCTGATCCCGAAGGACCAAAAATAATTAAGTTTCCAGGTGTTGTGAATGGTATCATATTCAATACTTGAATGACACTAAATTATAATAGATAATCATATTTAAACGCGTATAATTAACACGCGGTCGCGCGCGCGGTTTCGCGAAACGGGGAACGCGTTGTTGCCATCCCCCACACCGGCTCGCGCGCCACCCCCCCCCCCCTATCCTATAAAAAAATATTTATTTTTTTATAGGATTTCCCCAAATAGTAAAAGAAAAAAAGATATGCTTAGTATTAGTTAAAATGGAACAGTTTTTAGTTCAATTCTATTTATTGTAAACTCAAAATTTATAAAATTAAATACAAATAAAATTAAAAATGACTTAACATATGCATTCTATTTTTTAAATAAGTTATTTGACCCGAGATTACAGAAAATAAATTATAATTGTAAAATGAACTTTCAAGATTTTCTTCTTGAAGCACGTTGTTGAATTTCGTTACAACCTGGTAGGATGTCACAAAGTTGGTGAAGTACCCCACCACTGCGTCGAATTTCTCGGGTTGGTCATCTAAGCAAGATATACGATCGGGGTCCCCGTATAAATTATCATAAATATCATTATAAAACTCTATAATGATATCGGCCATGTGTGTAAACACAATTTCATGGTTACTTATCTTAATAAGATGTTCCTTTACAGCGCCCGAAACGCGATTCAGGGCTGCTGTTTCCATACTGTTCAAAACAATAGAGTCCTCCTTTATTAAGTCTTTAATATGGCATGTGTTATGGTATGCCACAACTGTTGTCTTTTCATTGGGGGTGTCGTTTAACACTATTTCAAAATTGTTGGCTTCATGGGCAGCGGTCCAACCTGCTAAAACGGGTAAGCGCGGCATCAGCTTTTCCCAGGTTTCCGTAGAAATGGCGAAGCTTTTTACCGATTGTTTCCGGCATAGACGAACCTCAGGATCCAAGGTTCCGTTCACGAATCCAGTTGTTAAGAACAACTCTTTAGATATATGGAATCTCCCGTTAATTTTACGTTCGTTAGTTACACCTATCTTCCTTTTGGGAGCTTCTTGATTTTCCATCTTGCAGGTTTAAGATCTTCTCGAATAATGATACTCTACTCTATTGGGTCAGGGGGTTTTTATACCGAATTTCTTACGTAGCTATTGCGAAATATCTATTGTCCTTGACTGTTCCATTGTTAGACTGTAGGCGTATTTTTATGTCAAAGTTCTGAAACCACAGATTAAGGAATTCCAGCACTCCCAAAATCAATAAAATAAATAATACAATGAGTAGTTTTTGGGGATTAATCTCCAAGATCTGACGAATTCTCGACATCCTTTGTGTACTTGACTCCATAACAACTTACGAGTAAATAAGTTATACAATAGTAAACTTGACCTATTTATCCTTAAATAGACCTGTCAATATTTGATTGAAGAAATACTTTTCTTACATCTTCATGTAATGTCGTAAAACCCCCGCTAATGGAATGACGCATCATCTCTTTTGTTACAATCCTTTTGTTGAGTTAAAAATCTATTGACGACTCATCCTTTTGTTACCATCAGCCACCTGGATGTCAATCTTAGGTCACCTATTGTTGACTGACTAACATTATTAGACGTGTTTAAGCACGGGTTTATAAGGGTGTATACTTGACTTCGTAACAACTTACGAGTAAATAAATTACACAATAGTAAACTTGATCCATTTATCTATTAATAGAGACAACCCTAACCTGTCAATATTTGATTGATGTAGAAATACTTTCTTAACAATACATCTTCACGTAATGTCGTAAAAACCCCCGCTAATGGAATGACGCATCATCTCTTTTGTTACAATCCTTTTGTTGAATTACCAAATCTATTGATAGCTCATCTCTTTTGTTACCATCTGACACCTTTTAAAATCACTCGGCTGTCAATCTTATGTCACCTATTGTTGATCGACAAACAATATTAGACGTGTTTAAACACGTCCGGAAGGTCAACGTACCATTGGCCAATAGAAGCTTAGGTAACCCTCCACCCCTTTACCCCCCCCCCCTATTAATAAGCCTAGGGAAATTTAGTATAAAATAACGCGAGAAAAAAACAGAATATCGCATTCGAACTTTAGATCTCGTAACATCAGGATGGATCCCGAATCACTTCGCTGGAATTTGGATGAATTAGCTGTAAATAGGCCTTGGACCCTAACTTCATTATACAAGTTTTATTTTTTCCTATGTGCCTATTTACACATCGACCCTGCTAATGTACCCTCAAGTTTACCCACTTTTATTACGAACGGGGGTTTAAATATAATTCAGACATTCCTTGATGTCATTGAATACATGAGAACCGTCCCTAGAACACCGGAAGACTGCCATACAATAGACGAATTGGACCACCTAAGTAACTTAATTCCTAGACCTCTAAATATTTCTTACGCCGAACGCATCGAAAGACGCCGGAACGAATTACTCCCCACTAACCAGGAAGAAACCTTAATCGCCGATTTCAACAACCCTCAATACGATATAGAGATGGCGACATTTTTGAATCAGGAATGTCAACAAAACGACCCTTTTGAGTACCTGTCTCTAAACTTCTCCGACTACCTACCCAGTGAACAGGAGTCTCTCGTGGACTCGGAAGACGCCAATGCGTACGATCAATGGGGTGGCGGCTGCCCCCCTTCGCCTATTGAGGATGTCCCATGTTGCGAAATCTTGGAACAGAGCGAAAAATTTTATGGGCAATTTAATATGTACGGTAGAGAATTAGTTCTAAACATTACTGACGACCCTGTAGATAGCATATGTACTATTACGGATCACGTATTAAGCGAATATCGACCCACTGATTATGTCCAAATAACATTGAGAAGCTTAGGTATAAATTGCAGGTCTGAATTAGAATTATCCTTTAAAAGACTAGACCAAGTAGACCCCTCTATCGTCTTTGACCAACTAGCCGAACTGCTTTACGACGACGAAATTGAACATTTTTTTCAAGGACCTGTGAAAATAATATTCCATATAGTGAGAATTCCTGAAGGGTATGGCAGATCTAACCGTCGTCATCTTAAACCCTTCAATATTTTCTCTAAAGATAGGCGTGGAATACGTCGGATTACGAGTACCGATAATCTGTGCCTAGCTCGTTCTCTCTGTGTAGCTGTTTCGCATCGTGACTACATGAACAACAAAAACAACAAAGAGGCCAAAACCCATTACGAATCCATAACCAGAATAGGTCCTCACAACAAAATGCAAAAAATAGCCGCTTTAGAGCTATGTCGCAAGGCAGGAGTCACCTTAGACGAATGCGGTACCCCCGACTCATTTCAGAAATTTAAAATTTATTTATCGGCTTACTCTATCTTTGTATATAAATTCGAAAATAGGGTACCCATTTTAATATTAGGCGAAAACGACCCTAGTGATACCAGACCACGCCTCTTTCTACTTAACGAAAATAATCACTACAACGTTATTACCAATTTAAAGCCTCTTTTTAGTCACGAGTACTTTTGCGAGAAGTGTCTCACTCCCTACTGGCGTATTCAGTCTCATAAATGCAATGACTTTTGCTTTAAATGTATGCGTCCAACAGTTTGTCACGGTAGCGAAAAAACATGTGGTTCCTGCCTACGAAAATTCTGGGGCGACGACTGCTATAACAGTCATTTGGTTCCAACTGGTAACAAAAAACCCCTCTGTGAGAGGCTCTACCTTTGTAAAAACTGTTTTAAAACAATTGATTTCGCAAGCCGCAAGACTAACCATACTTGTGGAGAAATGTATTGTCAAGTATGTGGAAAACATCAACCCAGCGATCACTTATGCTACATTCAAGTGATTAAGGAAAAAAACCCCTGCGTTATCCCCTCGAAAAAACCTCGTCGTAATATACCTGAACTAATGTATGTTTTCTTTGACGTGGAATGTATACAGACAAAAATATGTCAAGAGAAGCTGGGGGCGTATGAACATCAAGCCATCTTATGCGTCAGTATCTCTGTTTGCGAAGACTGTATAGAAGAACAATCCCTAGATTTTAATTGTATTAAATGCAACCAATTTGGACCTCGCAAACAACGTTTCACTGGTGGAAAACCTATAGCTGCGTTCCTAGACTACTTAGTCAGCTTATTCGACGTGAAGAAAGTCATTGTATTATCACATTTTGGGAGCAATTATGACAACCAACTATTAATTAGGGAAATAATTAATAGAGACGAGAAATTTGTCCCCGAAACTCTGAAAATTAACGGCACGCGCATTTTAGAAATGAAGCTCTCTAATCTATTATTCCTCGACTCGTACAATTTTATCCCCGTCGCTTTATCTAAGTTTCCAGCTACTTTCGGCCTCCCTAATGCTGCTAAAGGGTACTTTCCACATTTCCTTTTCAACGTAGTAGAACACGAGTTTGATATTGATAGACAGGAGGAGACTAACTACGTGTTAGAAAATACTTTACCACCTACAGAAGCATATGGTTGTCAGTACTTTACCAGGAAAAACTTGGACGCCTTTATGAAATGGCACACTTCAGAAGTCTGTAAGGGTAAAGGCTTTAATTTTTTAAATGAGCTTTATTATTATTGCGAAAACGATACTCTACTCCTATTTTTAGGGTGTTTAACTTTTCGGTCCCTCCTACTCAAAGTTACGAGCGTAGACCCTTTTAATTGCGGATCAGTCACCATACCTGGCGTTTGTTCTTACGTTTTCCGGAAAAATTATCTTAAATCGAACACCATTAGCATCATCCCAACAAACTACTACAGACTTGGTGAAAATCAATCTTTCTGCGCTATTGAATGGCTTGAATGGACCTCTCACGAGAGAAATATTCCTATTCAATCTTCTTTTAGGGGCAAAGAGGTTAAAATCCAAACCCTAAAGGTAGACGGTTATTGTTCAATCAACAAAGAAGTGTTTGAATATATGGGATGCTATTATCATGGATGCAAAATACACTTTCCCATCAATAGAAACAAGATGTTACATGGTGACCCTACTGAAACGTTAAACACAAGATACACGAGAACTGAGAAGAAAATTAGCCAACTAGAGGCCCTCGGACACGCAGTCAATGTCAAATGGGAATGTGAATGGCAACAAGACAAAACAAATAACCCCGAAATTAATGAATTTTTAAAACGTAGCGATGTTCGTATTAAAACATCCAAAAAACTGAACCCCCGAGATGCTTTCTTCGGAGGTCGATGCTGTGCTAACAAGCTGTACCATAAAACAACAGGGACAGAAAAAATGCACTACGTCGATTTCACTAGCCTGTACCCTTTCGTCAACAAAACGGGAAAAATTCCCATTGGTCATCCTCGAATAATTTTAGATAATTTCCCCGATATCTTCTCTTTCGATGGACTCCTCAAATGTGACGTACTTCCGGCTCAAAACCTGATACATCCGGTTTTGCCAGCTAGGATAAACGGGAAGCTCACCTTCCCTCTATGCTACACCTGTTGCAAAACTCAATTTCAAGGTGACTGCACCCACACACCTGATCAGAGAGAACTGAGAGGTACCTGGGTAACAGATGAACTAAGATACGCCGTAGAGCGAGGGTACAAAATCACCCGGATGTATGAAGCCTGGTCCTACAAAATAACACAATACGATCCCGAGACCAAACAAGGTGGTCTTTTTAAAGACTATGTAAACGCCTTTCTGGAGTATAAAACTCTGGCTAGCGGTTTTCCTGCTGATTGCATCACCCAAGAGGATAAAGAAAAGTACGTCAAAAATTACAAAGAAGTCGAGGGGATCGATTTAGACATCGATAAAATTGAAAAGAATGAGGGGTTGAGATGCCTGAGTAAGCTAATGTTGAACTCTTTTTGGGGGAAGTTTGGACAAAACACCAGGCACGTCTCAACAGATATAATAAAAGACGCAAAAGCTCTATACGAGTTACTTCTTAACCCAGACAAAGAGGTTAAAAGTCTATTGACATTAAACGATGATACTATTCTAGTCAAATCAACAGACATTGCGGAAAACGAGATAGCTCACAAGCATACAAACGTAGTTATAGCGTGCTATACTACGACTATGGCACGCCTTCATCTTTTAAAACATCTCGAGATGGTGGGAGACCTATGTTTTTATATGGATACGGACAGCCTTATCTACCTCTCGCCAGATGGAGTCCCTATACTCCCTACAGGAGATTATCTTGGTGAGTTAAAGAATGAGTTAGAACTATACGGCAAAGACGCCTATATTTGTGAGTTTGGAAGCGCTGGTGCGAAAAATTATTCGATGAATATTTACGACCCCGCAACAGAAAAAACCACCAACATAATTAAAGTTAAAGGTTTCTATTTAAATTCATCAACAGAAAACCACGTCAATTTTGATATTATGAAAAAGTTGTTAGGCGTAAACAACGATGGTAAACCAGAAATGAACTCTGTACAAGTACCTATTGGCCCACAAATTCGACGATTACCTAATCACACTTTAATTACCATTGATCAAACTAAAACATATCAAGCCGTCGTCGATAAAGTAAGAGTTTTCCCCGACTACACCACGACCCCTTACGGTTATCTTAAGTAAATTTGTAAAATTAATTTGTATATATAATTTTTGTATTTTTAATTAATTGGGGTTTTGTCCGCAGACATTTTTTGTGTATGTTAATTGCAATTAGTTTTATTACGATTAGAATAAATTTGTCAATAATAATTTTCACTTTATATTATGGTCTTTATTCCTACAAAACCATCTTTTATTATAAGCCTATTCAATCAATCAAATACTGACAGGTAAAAAGAGGAGACCGGGAAAAACCGACTCCTCCCCCTTGAGTGGCCGCCATCTTGAATTACCGTATACTGGCTGCACCCTCTCTCGCAGGAACAAGGAACTGGGCATGAGAATAATTTAGCCCTATTTGAAAGTATGAGTCAAAGTTATTACCCCTAGGGGAATAACCTCGTTAGAAATAGACACAAGGGGAGTACCCCAGATTTAGTTGCGTTAAGTGGGATAACGAGACCCAGTCTACTCAAACCAGACCCACCCAAACAAACGGAAGAGGTTAAATTAAATGCATACGCCAGGGCAAAGCATACTCTGAATAGTTTGGTTTCCTCAAAACCAAATATACCACAAGCCACGTCAAATGCAAATATTTTGCCAGTCACAGTAACTACTATCGCCCCCAGTGGGTCATTTCCACGTAGAAGTTCGGTCACATATACAAATGCCCCTAGTAGGCCAAATAGACACAATCCAATAAACCCTGGACAAACCCAGAACCCTACGGGACATATTCCACAGGGCATTCCCCAGTCCCCTCCTAGAGAACAACCTCAAGGTACACAAGGTACTAGTTAGCCCCAAGGGACATCAAACCCTCATCCCCAGAGTAGTCCAAATACTGGAGGTGCCCAGCAGGCAGCCTTCCTAGCGTCAGTCCTACAATCCTTTTCAAACTTGGCTGTATCAAACCAGGGTAACGTAAAGGGTTTAGAACCCCCTGAGAGATTAGCTTTTTACGGTAAAAAACACGAAAGTGTCCCCGAGTTTCTTAAACAATTCGGAGAATACGCGAACTTCTATAAACTAAGTGACGAAGATAAGATGCTTTTCAGGCCCCTCCTGTAAAGGGACAACGCCCTCTGTTGGTATCGTTCCTTCCCCCAAGGAGTAGATTGGGCAGAATTTAAGAGACGAATGAAGCATCATTATAGAGTTAAGGATGAGGGAGCTAAGGCCTGAATATCTTTACATAATAGACGACAAGGACAAAATGAATCCATCGACGAGTTCTTT
Source organism: Phalangium opilio (assembly GCA_019434445.1). NCBI lineage: Eukaryota > Metazoa > Arthropoda > Arachnida > Opiliones > Phalangiidae > Phalangium > Phalangium opilio. Next base: position 135,404 of record JAEQBA010002255.1, on the reverse strand, counting down.
GGCTATTTCGTGAGGGTAAATCAGAATTTACATCCCCCAATACCGGAAGATGAACTACTCATAATATAGAAACAAAATTTAAGAATGGAGTATAAGGGGTTACTAATGGTTCTACCAGCGCAAACGTTATCCGAATTGCACGATGTATGCCTACAGATAGAACAAACTTTTGAGTTAGATCAACCCCTCTCATCCCAAGACAACCCAAATTCTGTCACACAACAACAGCCACCTATGCAACAGGCACTGAGATATATAGCCCCGAAACCTCAAGTAAATCCTCAGTACTCGGGTGTACAACCAACAGCTTTCCCTAAAACTGGTTATTCCCAGACAGGGACGAATCAAGGGTACTTCCCGAATATGGGAACTCATACTAACAGGGACATCCCGCATGGGAACACTAACAATCCCCATTAGGAAGGATATTACAATCCTCCCCCTGTCCAAAATGATCCCCAAAGTTATCGAGCTCCCTTCCCGAGGCCAAATTCCCAACCAAGGCAATCCCACCTTGCGTCTAGACCTCCACGAAGAAGCCTACCCAGATATTTTTCTCACCAAACTCGGGTCTTTGAGAGAAGGAATCTTGAAGCTGAGCCTAGAGAGAACCAACCTCAACAAAATGAAATGCAACTCGTCCCAAGACGTCCACAGAATCAAGTCCAGGAGAAACAAGATCCTACGAGAGTCAGTCAGGACGACCGACCAGTCACTTGCTTCAACTGCGGTGGCTTACGTCACTATGCCAGTGAATGTCCATCACCAAGGGTGGAAAGACAAAGAGGTCCGTCTCCGGGAAACGCCAACCCGGGAGGGAATCCCAGAGGACGTCTCCCTCCCGCCAACCAATAGTCCCACAGGAAGAAACCCGAATTGTGGCAAGACCACCGTTACAATTGGCCACAATTCGACGAAGAAGATGACTCCACAAAAGAACTCCACACTTAATGAACATTAAATTTGAAAACACAACCATACAAACTAGAATATATAATGGTGCAGAAGTTTCCATGATTAGTTTAGACCAATGGCGGGCCATACAAAGATTTCGGGGGGATGTCAGATTAGAACCAAACTCAGAAAAATCCGAGTGTATCGTAATGGGAAATGGACAATACTCTTTCACTAAAGGCTCTACCGTATTAGATTTCGAAATTAAATTTGATCAAGATATAACGGGGAGATTTAGTCCAGAGTTCCACATCGTCCCTTCACTTCTCTGCGATGTAATCTTAGGCCAAGATTTACTAGAAGACTGGAAAACTATTATCGATTTTGGAAACTTAACCTGTAGCATTGATGGACTATCATTGGAACTTGTAGAAGTAACAGAGGATATACTTCCTCCCTCTCCCCAAATGGTTTCTAACGTCAATGAAGCAGTTGAATCAACTTCTCTCATATAAGCAGAAGAGAGAGTTGAAAGAACTCCTTCTCCGATTTCCGGAACTCTTTAGTGATAAATTAGGAAGAACCAGCTTAGTGGTCCATGAAATTCATACCGGAAATTATAAGCCGATACACAAAAGACCATACCGGGTTAGTGATGCCAAGAAGAAAATTATCGAACAAAGCATCTATGACATGCTTAAGGATGGAATTATCAAGCCATCAACGTCTCCATGGGCCTCACCAGTGGTGATCTTAGAGCAAGACGACGGATACGGAAGAAATACCGTTTCTGCATCGATGTCAGTGAATTAAATTCCATCACCGCAAAGGATCCCTATCCGATTCCAAGAATCGATGAGACTATCAGTAAATTGGGAAAACCCAAATACATCACCGCATTGGATTTGAATGGATTTGAAATCTGGATACTGGCCAGTTGAAATGGAACCAGGAAGTGCACCAAAGACAGCTTTCATAACGCACGCGGGAAAATACGAATTTAACGTATTACCGTTCGGACTTTCCAACGCGCCAAGTACCTTCCAACGCCTAATGGACGAAGTCTTCCGAGATGGAGAAAAATTCGCTATAGTCGTGTACCTCGACGACATTCTTATTGCCTCCAAAACATGGAAAGAGCAGAAGAACGCTCTGGAGTACGTAATGAATAAACTAAAGAACGCTGGCTTAACACTTCAGTTGAAGAAATGCCGCTTTGCCCAATCGGAAGCAGTCGTCCTTGGACATGTAATCAACGAAACCGGAATTTACATAGATCCTTCCAAGGCTGATGCAATCAAGAAATATCCTCAGCCAAAGACTCTAAGACAACTCCAAAGATTCCTTGGAATGGCCGGATGGCATCATAGGTCCATACCTCATTATTCAAAGATAGCCACTTCACTCAATCTATTGAAGAAGAAAGGTGTCAAGTTCACCTGGGGTCCTGACCAAGAGGAATCTTTTAAGAGAATCAAAGACGCCATTTGCAACTCACCACCATTGGCCGCGTATAAACCAGATGCGCTGAGCATACTAACAACAGATGTGTCAGATGCCGGCTTGGGAGCAATGCTGTCTCGGATTCAAGATGGAATCGAAGTCCCAATCGCATATGCCAGCCGAAATCTTCGAAACGCTGAAGCAAAGTATAGTACTTCCGAAAAGGAATGTCTAGCGATATATTGGGCCATTGGACATTTCCGCCCGTACCTGGAAAGTAAACCTTTTACAGTCGTAACCGACCATAAAGCTTTACAGTGGCTATTTGGACTTAAGGAACCAAACTCAAAACTCGTCAGATGGGCGATGTATCTAAAGACGTTCGATTTCAAGGTTCAACAAAAGAAAGGAGTCGAAAACGTCGTGGCCAACGCCCTTTCGCGAGCTCCAATAGGACTTTTCGCCATGTCTGTAGCCTCCTCCATGGAAGAAGAAAATCAAGACACGTCATCTGAAGAATCTAACACTCCATTAGATCATTCGCACGTCGCGTATATTTTACCACCATATCCTCACGCAAATTTTCATATTTTTGATCGCGATGATATCATTACTGCTCAAGGGGAAGATCCTGCTATTCGAGAAATCATTGAACAATTGCGACAAGCTAACCCTCCAGTCAATACAGAGTACGAGATGGTAAACAATCTCATTTACCGAAAAGCGTCAGGAGTTCGTCCGGCGAGGATCTACCTACCCAGACCTCTCAGACGAGAAGCAATGAGACTTTTGCATGATCGTCCTCTGTCTGCTCATAGAGGTAAATACAAGACGCGAGAGAAAGTAGGACATAGATACTGGTGGCCCGATCTTGACAAGGACGTCAGGCAATACGTCAAGGAGTGCGTCCTATGCCAACAGTACAAGATCAGTAACCATAGGACACCTGGTCTTATGATATCTACAGTTCCAATTGGACCCTTCGACAAAATAGGAGTTGATATCATGGGACCCTTTCCAATCAGTAGAAGAGGATACAAATTTCTCCTCGTCTTTACGGATTAAGCATGGTTTTTACTTGGCGCAAGTCACGACTTTTCGCCCGACGTCAAGTGACAACCGAAAAAAAACCTAGTTTCACTGGACAGAAATTACGTTGAGTGTGGCAATATTAGGCTTCTATTTTTTCGGCCGCGTTCAACGTTAACGCTGAGCGCGAGCCAATCAGCAATAAGCTAGAGTCGTGACGTCATTTTCGACCATGCGTGTTCGGAAGAGGCCGTCCGCGGTCCGCCATCTTTTTATTTATTTCGATCCTAATCGAGTCAGTTGCTTGTACAAATCCCTGAAAATACCGAAGTTCAATGCTGAAAGGTTTATTGAAGAGGTTAGGAACAATACAAATATGTATGATATTAGAAACAAAGATTGCAAAAAAGAAAGACAATAGATGGGCCGCAATTAAAGCAATGTTAATCCGTTTAGCCTTGGTTCCATTATTTGCATGAACTACGCTCGGTGAAAACGCTATAGCGCTGGGCGACAACGTAAAAAACAAATCTGACGTTTGACGTCCAGCTGCAAAGTAACTTTTTTGTCGGCCAAGTGAAAACCATGCTTTACCGTCGAATAAGTCGCTACTAAATTTCGTCAACAGCGTTTGGAATCACTAAAATCTTCTAGAAACATAGCCAAGCAAGCTATATATATATAAGCATGTTAAAACTGAAAATTCCGTCATTACAGGAGGTCCCTTAAATGGGACAACCGAGACCAATTTGAAAGATATACAGACTAACCAAATTTACAGGGAGAATAGGGGTTGGGGAAGGCTTCTAGCCCGCGAGGAATTCGGCACTTTTTAATTATCATACCCAAACTTGAAATAAATTACGCGAATTAACTGATTTTAAATTGAATAGATAAGTTTCAAATTCAAGGATGATTCCAAAAATATGCAGTGTATCTTGCCGCTTTGGTATTTAATTTTAGCAGTATTAATTAATTATTTAATTAAATGAAATTGGTTACTAGCAGAATCCTTTTAATTTTATTAGTGTGAACCATCAGTTTATCACGCCTCTAATTACACAAACATGGGTTACGACTGGGCATCTTCCGCAGGCTACTGTGACGTAGGAACTCGTATAGCGCTAAGATCCGAAGAGAGAAAATTTTGAAATTTCTGTCGCGGTGCAGCCACAAAACGGTCCAGACGATTACTAAATGGGTCACGTGAAAAAAATCATCCAGTGGATTAAAGGAGATTTTTACGTTTCGTATAGGCAGGCATTGGAGGGTAACGAATTTAACTTAAGCAACCCCAAACCCTTCTCTTTCTCTCAAAGGGATAAAAGAAACGCTAGGCTAGGCAGTACAATATTGTATTGAAATTGAGGTGATAAATGATACGGAGAGAGTATAGGGTCTCAATAAAGGGAGCCAGACAAACACTATTGCCATAGGATTAGCAGCCATTTCTCTACTAAGAGGCATGATAAAATGGTGTGAAAAGAGTGCCTGCGCGCGTCTTTTCTGCCCTCTTATTGTCGGAAACGATAAACCGCGGTGCGTTTGTTTTCTCGAAATTAATAGGTTTCATTAGCGACGTCTAAAATTTGTTAGTTTTTAAATATTCACTGAAAATACTGAGAGGAGGGTATGGACATCTGATTGTTATCACGTACTACTAAGAACTTAAGGTATATTCTACCCAAAATCCTGTCTGCCCTTAAACAGTATTATTATGTTCGTAAATAAACGTTTTGCATTAATTAAATAACCTATTGTTGTATTCGCTTCAACTGATCTTCCAACAGAACTTCATTTTTAAAAGGTACTTAATATTTATTTGCGCCGCATCATAGACAATGAACTCGTTGTGGAGTAAGCTGGAGTTAATTTTAGCTTTAACTGGGGGTTCTTATGGGATCTCCACATCATTTCTGACATTGCATTTCTCAGGATCTGGAAAGGTTTGTCCAATTCTCTTCGTACTATGTGTATTGAGAGGTATTTTTCAATAAATTTACCGTGAGGTAGCTCAAGCATATTTCCTGAAGCTACTTCGCAGAGGAGCAACAACCCGGTGTTGTTGTCTCGACTGGCGTGACAGTAATTGGCACTTTTAGAGACCTAAAAGAATCAAATATTTGAAGTTAACAACCTATAATTTAACTCTTTATTAAAAGGCTATGTGTAGTACCATATCTGCAAAGTAAACTCCTTTTCCAAACATGTAACCAGTAACCGGATCTTCTGGTGGAGCAATACGAAGGCCTTGAGATAAGATGCCCGCCATGATTGTGGTTCTGGAACCATGCCATAGTAGCTTTCCATTATGGAGTTTTTGAAATGGTCGGTAGTGTTTGCGTTTTCCCTGACGAGCAATTTTAAATACTTCAGCTACTTTAAGTTCATAACTCCTGTGATTCTCAGCGTCCGTGTTCTTTACGTATGTTACTAAAATTCTCATGTCTTGAATTCTTCGGATTCTTTATCTAATACTTGAATTTTAGTTTTCAATTGTTCATAATGTTGATCTATTGGATCTTTGGTCGTTCCACCTTCCTCTTTAACACTGGCTAACTTGTGGCCGATCTCCATTTCAAGAAGGAAATCTAGCATTTCTACCTTGGATTTTATTATCTCAACCTTTGCCAACATTATTAATCCAGGCCTGAGCGCGCATTCTCCGGGAGGCGGGAAGGGAGTCAAGGCGTGTTTCGGCACCGCGCATAGATGTCGCTTTTCCGATCTTTTTTTCTCCCGCGAAATTTTAAAGCCAGAAAAACTGTGGGGTTGAGGAATAAGCTTGGGTAATTCAAAATCACAATTATTAGAATCTTAGGGAATTGTTTGCAAATCTACATTTAAAATGATCTTTTCTTATCACAAAGGAATGTTACAACATTTTAAAACTAAGAACAAAAAAGTCTCACGATTAAAAATATAGATGAGATAGCGTCACATATTAAAAATATAGATGAAATAGCGTCACATATTAAAAATAGGACTAAAATAGTTTTACATTTTAAAAATATAAATAAAATATTGCGACATTTTAAAATTAGCAATAAAATATTGTCACACTTAAAAATATAAATAAAAATAGGCATAAATAGGGTCACATTTTAAAAACGGGAATAAAATAGGGTTGGCCAAGTCTCAACATTATCGAAAAGAGTGGGCACTTTGGTTCCAAAATCATGAGGTATTAGCGTAAAGAATCTATTGGTGCAAGCTATTAGCTTGGCTATCTTATTATTGACACGTTAATTTTCGAGTAAAGCCAGGAGTTTCGTCAAAACGGAATTCGTTTATTCAATTTGTTTTCTCGCAAGTTTTCCTAATGGCATTTTCAAACTCCGTCATGGCCTTCTTCATTTTCTCCACGTCAAAGATAAGGCGAATTTGTTCTTGGATGGCGTTGGGAAGTTAGATCCAGATCCTACTACCAGTTTTTCTAAAGTTCCATTCTCGGCGCCATAGTCAATGTCAACGGGATACATTTTATTAGGAACCTTTGAGGCAGTGTGGCGTAACTCCCACGGAGTTCCTGTTTTTTCTTCGTAAAGCCTTTTGAATTCGACAACAGCTTCATACTTAGTCTCAAACTGTTCCGTCTTGTTTCCATCAATAGTAGTTCCAACACGTCCTCAGCTCCGTGACACCCAGTAATTGTTTCCATTGTCTGACTCTAGAAATTGAAGCTTGTAAAATGAATTAGATCCTTGAGTAATGTCGACTTTTGCGAGAACAGCGTTGAAAGCTTCTTCTTCGTTTTCTGACAAGTTTGTGATGGCTTCAAGATTTGAATCTAGTTCAACAGCTACGCTGCCTTTCACTGTCAGTTTAACTTTGGTACTCTTTCCAGATGAGAATGTTGAGTCACTTTTTCCTACAGCCGCACTTTTGAGTCTTCTTTCAGCAGCGTAAGAATTAATTCTGTCTTCAGGATTTCCACCCCAACTGGCCATGCTGTATTGTTGGATCATAAGAACTAAAAATCCATTTTCCACAGCACTTAAAAAGTCTTCAGATACAACGTGAACATTGTGTTCCTTAGCTTCACGAATTTTCTTGATATTTTTCTCAACATCTTCCTTGGTACTTATAACGCAAGGTGTAGTTTTGTCAATTTGAGAGACAACATTGCCTCCAAATCGGGCTATGGTTTTCTTTAGAGCATCTTTGGAACTTCGAAGATTACCAACTAATACTATTTTAGCATTGTCCAATGGTTGTGGCTTTCTCTTGATACCCGAGGTTGATGGCAAATTTTTTGGTGAACTTGGAGTAGGTGCGTTTGTAGGAAAGTAACGGTCTCGCTTTATGTATTTGTAGCTGTTTAAGAACTGGCTATTGTTATGAAATAATATTTTAACACACACGACGAAGATATCAACGAATGGCTGACTTAATTTGAACACGTATGTAAAATCAACGGGTGGGACGACGATAAGAAGAGCGAACTACTCTGCGTCACCCTAGACGGGGACGCGAAAAAATGGTTTGGGACCCAGTGATCCGAATTAAATGGCACTCAAAGAACATGGGAACAGTGGAAAACTCAATTAACTAATACCTTCCGTAGCCAGAGCTTTAACGAGCTCTCCCATAATCGATTATTGCAGCGGACACAACAACCCCAATAATCTTACGACCAATATGTTTATGACGTTCTTATACTCTGCACCCGAGTCGACCTAAACATGCCCGACAGCGACAAATTACGGCACCTTTTGCGAGGGTTACAACCCCAGTTGATAGAGAAGAAGATTGTGATGAACCCTACATTGTAATCGCGCGCTTTCCACTGATACCCGAAAACACACGACTACGTAAATTCAATTAATCCAATGTATTTTTTAACATTTAAATCCGGTTAAATTATATATACAATCAGTTAGTAAACAATAAATATACAATCCGTTAGTAAACAATAAATATACAATCCGTTAGTAAACAATAAATATACAATCCGTTAGTAAACAATAAATATACAATCCGTTAGTAAACAATAAATATACAATCCGTTAGTAAACAATAAATATACAATCCGTTAGTAAACAATAAATATACAATCCGTTAGTAAACAATAAATATACAATCCGTTAGTAAACAATAAATATACAATCCGTTAGTAAACAATAAATATACAATCCGTTAAATAACATTAATTAAGTAGACAAAGTCAATTATTAACTGGTTCTGACGCCGGTCCTCCTCCCACTGCCCTGATTCCCGGGCAATATATCCCCTCGGGCCTCCGGAGATCAGCCAATCCCGGCTCTCGAGCAGACGACCGGTCTAAAGTTCAGCTTCCGGGGCCGTCTAGCGGGGAACTCTGGTATTGGTTTAGATCGCTCCATCTGGTGGTGAACTCTGGTATTGGTTTAGATCGCTCCATCTGGTGGTGAACCCTTGTATCGGGCTCTCCGTTACATCCTCCCCCTCTGCAAGGAACAAGCAGAGGCCCCGGGTGAAAGGGAAACAGCAGTGTAATGCCGCTGGGTGTGTCTGCAAAAGAAATAATGGGAAGGGAAACCCCACCCAGAACCAGGGAACCAAATTCAAAAACTCGGGTGGACCACAAATAAGGTGTCAAGGAGGAAACATATTTATTAAGTCCCGACGAGGGGACATCCCCACTTGGGGGAGGGTACAAAGACATATACATATTGATATCGAGAAAACAATGAATAACACAAAAAGTTTTTTTTTGGTTTTTTGAAAAGAATCTGAATAAATGCCTCTGTATTATGGGACAAATGAAGTAATTGTCTCAGGTTGTTGGTACAGTTAGTCAAAGAAAAACGTGGTCGGGACTCCGGGAATTGGGGCCTGGAACCACCGATTCATGGATATAGGTGTTCCATCCGCTTATGGAAACAAAAACAAAACAATACTCCAGAACAAAAAGGTCACAAAGGTTAACCCATTAAACCTATACCGGGTAACGAAACAACTTTTGGGAGGTGGTTCAGATGATGGAGGCCACGGCAACCACCGGCAAATCATTTGCAGCCGCAATGCGCTGTATGGCGACGAAGGTCAAACCGGGCGATGGTACAGCCGTCGTTGGGCCTTTGGTTGCTGCAAACATCGAGGCCTCTGATTGAGCCAGTAGGCGCTCTATCGGTATATCACGTAGGAAACGAATCATATAATGGGGCTCCATAGCCGGGGATAGGGCTAGGAACAACCGGGGGAATCTGGACAGGAATTTCGCGGCTACTTCGTGTCCTCCCGAGAAATTTAGCAGGACAATAGCATGTCCTTGGGGAAGGCTCTTCAGTCAAGACCCGGTAACATGTCTTATACGCCTCTTTGGTTTGCCGTCCGTCGCTGCATTGGACGAATACTGGATATCCATAGTTTTTGGCCAGTTGTAGTTGCCGCCGAAAGGCTTGTATTTGGGCTTCAGTGGGGCATAAATCAATGTCCCGGGAAAAATGCAGGCCGATAGCGCCGACCGCGCGGACCTTGGAGAACGCCAAGGCCATGAGAAGGATCTGCTCCACTCTTCGATTTTTAAGATATTCTTTTGCATACCGTGCCTAAGACACCGGGGTTCGAAAAGGCGGTGCGCATAAACTTTACATCTTATTCGTCGGGTATGGCCCCGAAGTGGGAAACAAATCCCGTAAAGCTCGCGGGAAAGCGTTCTGGCAAGTTTTTTACATGAAGGGAGAAACCCGCAGTGTCCGTACCAGTGCGTGAGACAGCATGGGAGGGAGCAAAAAACGTCTACGTAACGCGGAGGCGGGGAGGTGGCTCTTGACACCGTGGCGGAAGTGCTGCTGCCGTTACGCACTACCAGTGTTGCGGAATCGATTGGTGATGATGAATCTAAGCCAGCGGCCGTCTGGCCTACCGGAGGATTGTCCGAAACAGCGACTGCCATTGGATCCTCAGGATGCGTGAGCGATGGTGGAGAGCTGCTTGTGTCCTTCGTTACTGGGTGGTTTACTTCGACCACCAAGGGCCGTCCGTCTGTACGTTCCACGTCCTCGTCTTCACTAGACGATAGCTCGATTATTCGGAATTGCTCCCAAAACGTTGGGGTTGTGTCTCCCATAGCCTGAAAGGTAAAGGAGAACTGTAGCCGATACTAGCCTCGTCACTTTATGATCGCAAGGTCCATGCCAACATTCGTGAAAAACAAGCACCAAAAATAAAATTAAAATTAAATCGTGATACGACTGGTCATGCTTCACCATAGAGCATGGCGAACAATCTCAAACGGGGGATACGCAATCGGTTGGGGCTTCATTCTAAAATTCTGCATTCCCAACCGGCGGGCTTGGTCGCGATGCGTTCCTAGAAAGGCTGAAATCTGTTTGTAGGATCGCAGCTTTTCCTTAATTGGTTCCGGGGTGTAATAGTACACGTCCCCAATTCGACCTCCGGTATCCTTTCTCAAAACTAGTTCCCTTTTCCACCCATACTGAAAAGACGCCATTAACAAATGGTCCTGAATATTCTGACTATGACCTATCCCCGTGGGAGTGCCCAACACCGGGTCCCTCTGAGCACCCCGATTCTGCGTTCCTTCCCCGGAAGGACCTGCTACCGCTAGGTCTACCCCTTGCTCTTCCTGTTCCTCAACTCGAAACCGGCGTCGGAGATTACATTCTCTCCGTGGTATCGGGGTGGGAACTGAGCCGTTTTTTACCGGAATGCTAGGATTCGGATCGGGTATATCCGGTTCTATATGTATCGAGGTCGACGGCCTATCAACGACCCCTTCTGCCTGGCTTTGACGAGGCCGGAAGTCATACACTCTAACGGCACCGCATCCCAGACATTCTCCTGACCGTCCCAGGAGTCCGCCTCAATAAACGATCTTTCGTCCTGCGTTACAACCAGCTCATGTCCCTGCCCATCATCTGGGTCCGCAACGTTCTCCAGCTCCTGTTTTACCGGCGGGATTTCAAGTTCCGTGGTTTCCTAAGTTTCGAGGACCACAGAGTTCATTAGTAGTTTCAACTGATTTATATGCCAAGTACCGGCCAAAGCCTCTGACTCCAAATCAATAATAACATAGGAAACTGGTGATATCTTTTCTACTAGTCCATAGGGACCCTCCCACGCTGGGGCTAATTGAGCTGAGAACTTAGCTGCAGCGTTCGATAAGCTATGTCCTACTTTCCACACTAATTGCCCTGCTTCTAGTTCCCCAGCGGAATAGTTCCGGTCATAAAAACGTTTCTGTTTAGCACTGGCTTGCTCATTCATTTTCTGAGCAAAGTCACGGGACAACTGCCATTCCCGGAGTGGCCCATCCTCATAACCCCTAATCTCTCCTTCTATGTCCTCGGGGACATCGGCAAAGGTCCGCTCCTCCCAGGGTAACGTAGGCTCATAACCATGATGTAAATAAAAGGGGGATGAACCAGTGGAAGTATGGATGGCACTGTTAATGGCCAACTGATTAAGGGGCAAGCTTTCGTCCCACTTCGCATGGGCATTCCCGGTATAAATACTCATTATTTCGCCTATAACCCTGTTTGCTCGTTCGGTCATATTGGCCTGGAGACGTGAATTTCAATTAAATTTTTAACGTTCGGCATAAGCGTTTCCATAATACAGATATGAACTGAGGCCCATTGTCCGATAATAAGGCTTACATCGTACCATGACGTGAAACATACTGTAGTAAGATCTTACACAGTATAGGGGCGGTAACACTTCGTGCCGGAAATATCTCTACGTACTTGGTAAAATAATCTATCATTATCAATAAGAACCTATTCTGGGATTTCGTTACTGGTAAGGGACCCATAATATCAATACCAACCAAGTCCCCGGGATGGATTTTATGAGAAGGAATCATTAAACCTGGTTTCTTAGTATTCCTACTCTTATATCTCTGACAAACTTCACATCCCCGAACCTAGTCTTGAACCAGGGAATACAACTTAGGATGATAGTATTTAGTTTGCACCCGTTTATAAGTAGCGGTGCGACATCTATGACCCGATAGTGGGTGGTCATGAAATTCTTGACATATCCGTGGCACTATCGCGGTTGGAATAACTACATTTTCCGGTTGAAAACCCTGGGCTTTCCGGTATAACATATCATCTTTTATTATACAGTATATTAGTTGGATGCCTTTCCCTTTTCTAAATCCCGTCGAATAGCCTGCCAGCCTGCGCTAACTTAATGTCGGCCTTAGTTGCTACATCTAACGGGAGACCTAATGCCACCGGATTACACGATACCATATTAACCCGGACTTCCTGGCCTTCAGGACCGGGCGACTGATCTATGTCGTCGTTTTCTAAGACCTTCGGACTGACTGTGTCCAAATCTGATACCGGGCATCGAAACAAGGCATCGGCAACCACATTTTCCCTTCCGGATTTATGCAGGATTTCAAACGGCATAAATTCCTGCAGCCCCAAGGCTCACCGCATTAGCCGACTTTTCTTATCCTTCATGCGTCGTAACCAGCATAACGCCCTGTGATCCGATAAGACCGCACCGGCCCTCTATATAGTGGCGAAATTTACGGACGGCCTCTACGACTGCTAATGCTTCCTGCTCTGGAGTATTATATTTTAATTCTGAAGGTCTTTGGTATAGGCCAGTGGTACTTCTACCTCCCCTTGAATCTGGGTAAACATACCCCCAATACCGATGCCACTAGCATCCGTGGTAATAATAAACTTCCCACCGAGGGTTGGGGCCTGCAGCATAGCTGCTTCCGCTATAGCCTGCTTTAAACCCTGATAAGACGTATCCTCATCGTATCCCCACCGCCATCGCTGATGCTTACGCTTTAATCGATTAAGAGGGGCCGTAAGATCCGCGAAATGAGGGATAAACCGGGAGTGAAACCCACACATTCTCAAGAAGGATGAAACCTGTCTCATGGTTCGTGGTCTGGGAAAGTTCCTAATTGCTTCTACCTTCTCCGGGTCAATTTGTACACCTTGCGCGCTTACAACGTAGCCGAGTACGGCAACCTTAGAAACTCCGAAACTCGATTATCTCAAATTAAGCGTTAAACCGGCGTGTTTCGGCTGTGAAAACACATACCGAATGATATGATACGGAGAGCAAGACAGATCAGGTTTTACATAACTTTATTCTTGAGCAGTGCTAGATACATACTGAAGCGTGAAGCTTCATTGTCGGAGATTATATACAACCCTTATCTTATCAGGCCTATTCTTACTGTTTATGTTTTATCTAACTTGGCCTATTATTGACCTATAGTATATCATCTTCCTTTCCAATACTGTTTTCGTTATACAATGATCAAGATTTCCCATAGGGGTGAAATTAACTTTTGGGTTTACATGTTTTAAAACTTGTTAAATTTTAAATTAAAAGTTAAACGAACAAAGTCTTTAAAATAATCTTAGTAGCGAAGAGTTCTTTCTATGTCGGGGTATCGTGCGGGGGGTTGCGCATTCCGCTTTGGTCGGGTTGTTTCTTGCCTTGTCGAGTTCGGGAATGGTGGTCTTGTGTCTGGAAACGGTGATGGAGGAATCTGATGTTGACTTGATGGCGATGGTGGCCTTGAGTTTAGGAACGGAGATGGAGGGGTGTTGATTTGCCTTGGCAGCGACGGTGAACCTGACGTGATATTTGGAACCATTGCGGGGAAGGCTGGTGGAGGCGTTTGATGGAGTGCTCTAGGTGCGATTTGTGATTTGTCCAGCCTTGATGTCGTGGCACGGGGATGATGCGGACTTGTGTCCCTGGGCGCTGGTGGAGGGATTTGGTTGGCGTGACTTGAGGGATTTCTCGCTTCGCTGAGGTTCTGCCCTGGGCGTTTCTGTTGCTCTGGTTGGTACTCGGGTCGCAGATGGTGACGGGTTCTCCGGAGAATCTGGTTGGTCTCTGTTCGGATTATGAATGATTGTGGTTCTGGCGCTCTGGAGATTATGGTTGCCTTCCCCCACTGCGATTATGCCGAGCGATTGCAGGCGTGCCAATTCTTGAGAGACTTGTTGTTGCAGGGCGTATGGGATTTGACGAGGGGCGCTGATGGAGGGTGTAGCACCAGGCTTCAGTTGTATTTTATACTTTCCGGGAAGTTTTCCGATGCGATCAAAGACGTCTCCATACATGCGAATGATTTCCCCTGGTGTCATTTGGTCTATGACGTGCTGAGGTGGCATTGGACCTGGTATGTTGTTTTTAGAGTATGTGGTGGTAACGTTGACGGTCCGAACGTGCGGGTATATGTCTGGTTTTGGTGAACTTTCTTTCGTTGGGTTTGTGGTTGGTTTTTTAGCTTTGGCTGGATTCTTGTTGCGATGAATTAAACCGAGTTCTACTGATGCCGCTGCGCCAAGGATTGGCGTTGTTCTGTGAGGAGTGACATAGAAACATTGCTCTGCTCCTGCGGCGAATGATGCACACCTGATGTATATCACTCCTGTGATGTCTACCGTGTGTCCTGAATAGGTGCGGACGGTGAAGGGTGGTTTGTGTAGTGGCGGTGGTACGGGAAGGTCGTTGTAAATTCCTTCGTGGATGATGTTGACCTGGGATCCTGTGTCAAGTTTCATGACAACTGGGTTGTTCGCAAAGTAGATTGTCTCTAGCCATTCATCACCTTGTGCTTGAGGGGAGGTAAAGTGAAGAGTGAGTTCGGAGCAGTATGCCGTGTCGTGAAGATGTGTGTTGTCAGTCGTATCGTAGTCATCTGTTATGTCATCAGTCAACACTACAAGACAACTAGCATCATGAGTAGACATCACACATCCCCCCCCCCTTCTCTCAAGTCATACAACTTCTATATCAACATTTGATCGAATCTAACGACAGGTTTTGAGGTTCTTCCGCTTCGAGTGATCGTCCCAAAGTCTCTTATTTCGAATCTTGGCTGTCGTCGGTTGACACCGGAACTGGACTGGGACGTGGTCTGTTCGTTAATTTCAGGATTGTTGACTTGTTCTTGGAGTGGATCAACGGCTTGGCTTTCATTGCGTGGTTGGCTCGAACTTTGAGTTCCCGGTTCTTCGTTTATGATGTCCTCTGGACCAATGTTAGATGCTGCCAAATCCTGTCTGGATAGTTGCTTCTTGCTTTCTGGTAAGGATACAAGATGGAAACGATTTCGTCGGAGATTCCCTTTGGAGGTTCCGATGATGTAAGATCTGGGCTGGTCTGCTTTTCTAAGGACTACTCCTTCTCTCCTCATATCCACTATCCATACTCTTTCCCCGGTTGTAGTTCAGGTAATTCCTTTACTCCGTGATGGCGATCGTAAGTGCGCTTTTGTTCTTGCTTCAAGGATAGGTCTCTCTCTCGTATGATCGCTGCTGGCGGGATAGACGGAAGTAGTGAGGTAGACATAGTCGGAAGTGTCGTTCTTAAACGCCGGCCCATCAACATTTGAGCGGGACTGAAACCATTTCTCGTTGGTGTTGTTCTGTATGCGAGAAGTCCTTCTGATACATCTTTCGACTTCTTTAGAAGGGATTTCACAATCTTCACAGCTGACTCAGCTAGCCCGTTGCTCTGCGGGTATCTTGGGCTACTTGTGATTGATGTGAAACCAGACTTCTTCGCGTATTCTTGAAATTCGACAGTTAGGGTTGCTGATAGATTGCTGCCGTTGTCGCTGCGAATGATCTCTGTCTTGAAAAAATTTCTTTCGTGATATTAATTACCGCCTTCGTGGTTTGATCTTTCATTTGGGCAATTTCGATATATTTCGAATAACCGTCGATTATGACCAAGTAGTATTTTCCCGAATGATGCAACATGTCCATAGCGATGATCTGCCATGGACGGTCTGGCAGACTTGATGGCATTAATGGTTCGTGCCGGTTGACGGATTCTTTGAGACACGTCTCACAGCTTTTGATTTTGTCTTCGATCTTGCGGGCTATCCCTGGCCACCAAACAGACTGCTTTGCTCTTTCGCGGCATTTGGCTATTCCCATATGTCCGTCATGGATGCGATTCACCATTTCTTCACGCATAGCTGCTGGAATGATCAATCTGCTTCCTTTCATGAGCAAACCGTCCTGAATCGTGATTTCATTCCGGAATGGGAAATAATCCCCGAGATTGTCCGGAACTCGCTTCTTGTCTGGCCATTCGTGATCAAGATATCTCCGCAAAGTTTGACAGGACTCGTCTTCATTTTGTCGCCGAAGAATTTCTGCTAGCTTTGCATCCGTGATTGGAAGGTTGCTCATTACCAATTGTATGTGAGCGGCAATCTCTTCTTGAAGATCATTTTCGTCTATCTCGTTCAATGGCGCTCTTGAGAGTGTGTCCGCTGGGATTAAGGATTTTCCTGGCGTGTAGATGACTTTGTAGGAATACCGCATCATTCGTAGGCGTAATCTCTGGAGTCTCGGCGACAGATCGTCAAGTTGTTTTGTCTGTAATATGGCTAACAGCGGCTGATGATCAGTCTCCAACGTGAAAGTTATACCGGTGATAAAATCTTCGAAACGTTTACACGCCCAGGTTAGCGCGTAGGCTTCTTTTTCGATTTGCGCGTATCTCATTTCAGTTGGTGATAAGGTCTTGGACGCAAAGGCAATGACTTTCTGAGTTCCATCTGGTAATTCTTGTCGCAATAGCGCTCCAATTCCGTAGCTTGATGCGTCAGCAGACACTGTTGTCGGTCTCTTGGGGTCGTAGATACCCAGAACTGGTTTGTTGGTTAACGTAGTTTTGATAAATTCAAACGCTTTATCTTGGCTAGGTCCCCAGATCCACGCATTCTTCGTGCTTAAGAGGCTGTTAAGCGGTTGTAGTTTCTCGGCCATTCGTGGAACGAACTTTCCCAGGTAGTTGATCATCCCAAGTAGACGTCGTAGTTCTGAAACATCCTTTGGCGGTTTCATCTCCGTGATTGCTCGAACTTTGTCCTCATCCGGTCTAATACCCGTATCTTCTATGATATGGCCTAGGAATTTTATACTGCTTACTCCAAATTGGCACTTCCTTTTGTTGAGTGTAATTCCGTTTTTGGCAAGTCTTTCAAGTACGGTCTTTAGATGTTTGTCATGCTCCGCGACGTCTTTTCCCCAGACAAGGATGTCGTCCTGGTGGCATACGGTGTTGGCGATTCCTTCGATGTATGATGCCATTTGGCTTTGATAATGTTCGGAAGCTGAAGTTAGTCCAAATGGGAGGCAATTGCAACAGTATCGTCCAAATGGAGTTATGAAGGTAGTTAGAGGTATTGATTCCGGGTGTAAGGGTACCTGCCAATACCCCGAATTGCAGTCGAGTTTGGAGAAGACTTTCGCTCCGGCTAGACGTCCCAACGTGTGATCAACCGCGGGTATCTGGTATAGCTCTCTCTGAATGTGCTTGTTGAGTCTTGTGAAATCAACACAAATCCGAAGTTCTCCGGTATCCTTCTTTACTACCACCATAGGAGCGCACCATTCCGTGGCATCTTCGATTTTTCTAATGACTCCCAGTGTGACCATGCACTTTAATTCGTCTTCAACTTGGGATAGCAATGGAATGGCAACTCGTCTTGGAGTGGTAACAGCATACGGCTCTGCCCCTGGTTTCAGTTTGATCCTGTGTTGACGTTTGACTCTACCAAGTCCAGTGAATAGTTTGGGATAGTCTTGCATTGGTCGCAGGCTTGATAACTCTGTCAAACGTACTTCGTTGATCCGTTGTATTTGTCGAAGACTTTCGCTTGCTTTCAGGCTTAGTAGAGGTACTTGTAATCCTTCTATTACGTAGACTTTGTCGTGGATAGTAACGCTCTTGCTTGATAATTTGGCAGCTATTACTCCTTTACAGTCTAACGCTTTCTTGCCCGGTCCAAATAGTCTTCGATCAGGTTTGTTTAGCGGAAAGTCTTGGAAAGCAGTGGCGTACCCTACTTGCGGAGAGAAACCTCACCCTAGACCATGCCATCACGAAATGCCAAGCCGACGAATCCGCTACGCACCATGCCAGCACAATCGGCACTCCAATAACATCAGAGCCAGCGACGGCGTCTCTCGACACCATCCACCGCGCTCACCCACGACAGCGACCATCGCCCCGTCACCCTCCGCACCGGAACCCCAACGATTCACGCGATTCCCGTTCGGAACGGCAATTCCGCAATCCGCATGTTCACTCATCGAACGCCACCGCTCCGCAACCCCGACATCCGGTGTCACGACCCTGGGACAGACATCGCCAGGCCTATCGCTCAACCACCCAATCTCGGTGCCAAAACTGCGGTACAGCCCACCACAGGCAGAGTCCATGTCCTGCCCAACACGCACGATGCTACGTATGTTCCCGACCAGGACACTGGGCCTCCCAATGCCACTCGCAGAGCGTTCATGAAGTCCATATCTTGATCGCCGAAGTCGCAATGTACCGCTTTTGTTTTCAGGTCGGTGATGTAAGAGTCGAATGGTTGGTGTTGAGCTTGCTTCGTTGTGAAGAACAAGTACCGTGAAGCTATGAGGTTTTTGTATGGAGCGTAGTATGCATCGAAGGCCTCATAGATGCGGCTCAGGGTTACATCAGGAGGATTGGCAATCGTCAATGTGTCGTAAATTCGACGCCCCGATGGGCCTAGGATGTGCAAGAAGATAGCAATTTGAACGTCAGCGGTTTCGGTAGAGAGTTTGGCGGCTTTGGCATAGATCTTGAAGCTTTTCTGGTACTCGGCCCAAGCGGCGGCGGGGTTAGATGAACCGGGGTCGAAGGCCTCAGGGCTCTTGAAGGAGGTAGAAGTCATATTGCGGCTTGGGGTCTGGTGGTAGCGAGGACGAACTGGGGGAGCGCGAGTTCGCGGACTGACGCCGCGGTTAGAGTGGGCGGTAGGTTCGATCTTCTGACACCATGATATGATACGGAGAGCAAGACAGATCAGGTTTTACATAACTTTATTCTTGAGCAGTGCTAGATACATATTGAAGCGTGAAGCTTCATTGTCGGAGATTATATACAACCCTTATCTTATCAGGCCTATTCTTACTGTTTATGTTTTATCTAACTTGGCCTATTATTGACCTATAGTATATCACCGAAGAGCTTCAAGGTGTTCCTCCCAGCTAGCATTAGCGATGACAATGTCATCCAGGTATACACTGACCCCAAAACGTCGTGCATATTTTAAAACCTTCTTCATCAAACGGGAGAGTGTTGATGGAGCATTCTTTAAACCGAACGGCATCACATGCCATTCAAATTTCCCCTCCTTGGTAAGAAAAGCCGTTTTCTCAATATCATCCGGGTGCATCTCTACCTGCCTGTATCCGGATTTATGGTCGAGCTTAGTGATATACGTAGGCTTTCCCATAGAATCTATAATATCTGCAATACGTGGCACCGGATAGGGATCGTCCACTGTAACGCTATTTAACCGGGTAACGTCTATGCACATGCGTTTTTCGGTAGTGTTTTTCTTACCTACTAATATCTGCAATACGTGGCACCGGATAGGGATCGTCCACTGTAACGCTATTTAACCGGGTAACGTCTATGCACATGCGTTTTTCGGTAGTATTTTTCTTACCTACAATTATAGTGGGCGATGCCCACGGACTAACTGAAGGTCTAATTAACCCTTGTTGCAATAATTCTTTTACCTGTGTTTCGATTTCTTCATTTGCTTCCCGACTGTGATTATAGGGTTGACGGTGGATCGGGACCGTACCGGGTCTCAGTTGGATCCGATGTCATAACAGGTGGGTTCTACCCGGACGACCGGAGAAAAGGGATGAAAATTCTTGACAGATTCTGATTAAGTCCCCCACTTCTCGTTCCGTCAAAGTACCCATGTTTTTCTGGGACACATCAACTGTCCCGGTGTCGAGTTCTTGGTTGTGGGTGAACCCGGGCGCATGATCTCTCAAATAAATGAGGGGAAGAGTATATCCACAATACCAGAATTCGTTATGTTCATGGTCGATGCTGGCTCGCAACTCGTCCAATAGGTCCATTCCCAGGATAATCGGGAATTCTATATCTTTCAGAACGTGAAAGGGTACCGGTATTGTTCCCATTTGCCTCCCCAGATCTATCTCCAAGTCAATATAGCCTACAGAAGTCTTAGTTATGCCCTTTTGTACCCCATTGATAATTTTCGATTGAGGAACAATTAACGAAATGACTCCCAATTTATGTAAGAAGTCCCAGGCGACAATACTGTGGTCTGCCCCACTATCAAGAAAAGCAACACATGGTTTACATACGACCTGAATTACTATCTCCTTGAGTCGACTATCGTTAACACCATCCCCTCTGACGCAATGAAGTTGGATAGGGTCTTGTGAGTTCCGGCGCACATCCTGAGACCCGTCCAGGATGTGTCCTAAGCGTTTTCCTGACCTGGTGCCGGACCTTGCGGGGCAGCAGGCGGATGCGCCGGTTAATTTACCGCTTGACCTGGGCGAGGTGGTGTACCCGCGGGTCTAGGACAATCCCGACGAAGATGGCCAAAGCAACCACTACGATAGTATGCCTGGATGGAGATGGTCTATTAGGGCCACTTGTCTGACCGTTATTACTAGCTGCCGAAAAAGCCGCGGTTCCTGGAGGACCGGAAAACCGCACCCTCGGGCCAGGACTTGAATTATATCCCCCTGACCCTCCTGGGGTATACTTTCGGTCGAAACCGCTCTGGAAACGCTTAAACTCTCTTTGCACTTGAGCCATGGTACGACATAGACCCTCCGGCAACAGCAAGGTGATTTCCGGTAAAACAATGGTTATTAAAATTTCGACTAACTCGTGTTCTGCAATAGGGTCCATCAAGGTATCATTCAACTGTACGACTCGTCTACGGTATGACTGTAGATCTTCACCTACACCCTGTCTTATACTATAAAGGGCGGCCCTAATTTCTCTGTCCCTTCGAGACGACAAATATTCCTGATTGAATTGTAGAAGAAAATATCGCCAATCCCCGGGACGATTAGCATAGCGAGTAAGATTTTCCCACCAGCTGAGGGCATCTTCCTTCAATGACAGAGGTATAAATAACTCTAGGTCCTGGACCTCAAATCTATGATACCGGATAAACATTTCCATTTGGCGTAAATATAACTTGGGATCCTCCCGACCCGAAAAGCTGGGCAACAATATAGCCTGTCCCAGTACCGGGTTATAACGTGTGCC
The DNA here is from genome assembly GCA_019434445.1 of Phalangium opilio. Classification (NCBI taxonomy): domain Eukaryota; kingdom Metazoa; phylum Arthropoda; class Arachnida; order Opiliones; family Phalangiidae; genus Phalangium; species Phalangium opilio. The sequence goes on along the minus strand of JAEQBA010002255.1, from coordinate 113,984 downwards.
GCCGGCGGGAGTTGCTACTATCTAAACCGGGTTGGTGGGGTTCCCTGGTGGGGACATAATGGTTCCAGTCACTCTATGAGTCACTCGGGGTGGTGTTTGTGGAAGATTGGCAATTGACACATTTGCATTCAAAAGCTAGTAGTCTGTTATCATCGGTCGTACTCAGTTATGCACATTTATTAAGTTACTCTCGCTAATAAATATATTTCGATAATTTAAACCCGTTTGTTTATTTATTTCTACGTTCGGCTCTATATACGAATTAGTCGCGAAACACTGTTAGTCCACGCCCGTCAGCAGACAGTTTTGCGTAAACAAATTTGAATTGCTTGACTTTCCATTAAACTTTAACCATTTAAAAAATAGATTGGTGACGTCACTAGCGCACTTTCTGTCCGAAGATAGCAATTCCCACTTTACAATATCTTGATAGCTGCATTTGACCTTAATATTCCTTTTCTGCCCTCCATTAATTCGAGGAAATGATAGTTCTTCGCATCGTATAGCAAAGACACGGGACGGCTACCTTCTCCTGGTGCAAACGTTATTGTGATATTTGTGTCCAATAAATCATCAGCTGATAATAGCAAAGAGTCTCAGGCTCCACAATTAACGCTCTCTTCTTCCTTTTCCTCAACCCATTCTTCGTCACTATCAATTTCCTGCACATTGACACTCTTGCCCACTTGCCCATCACCTTCGATTGAGGGAGTCTCGTTCACTTGTGCGGCTTAACTTTGAGCAATATTTCTGTCGTTTTCGTTTTGACGAAATCAAGCGTTTCTTGCACCAACGTGTTCATGAAGTCCTCTGAAAGAGTGATGCAACAAGGAACATTAACAACGGTGCCCTTTAACCATTTTTGCGCATCACAACCAAGAGATCGTATTTGAATGAAGGCAATTCGGTGTCCTTCCATTGGATTGAATCCCATTCGACCGAATTCCCAATCGACCAACTTTATCTCAAATATGATTTTAAATCCCGCCGTTTGTGCGGTTTCTGCCTTTTGGGATTTTTTTTATTAGGAATATTATTATTACTTATAAGGCTATATAAGTTAATTTAGCGATAGGAACATTCGTCTCACCGTGGCGCAGTGGAAAAGTATCGGACTACCGAGCGACAGTACTTGGATCGATTCCCCGAAATAAAAAGTAAACTACGTAATAATAGTTTCATGCAATTGATTATTAATTTCATTTGAACTTAATTGCAGTTACGTTAGACAGAGTGGGAAACTATAAAGTAATAAAAAATACTATTGCAATAATGGCCTTGGAGTATTTTAAATATTTTTCGTAAATTTTATTAAAATTACGGTAATATTTTAGAGGGTTAGGTTAGGTTTGGTTAGGTTATGCTTTGTTAGGTTGGGTTAGGTAGGGTAAGGTTAGGTTTGGTTCGGTTAGATTTGGTTGGGTTAGGTAAGTTAGCTTAGGTTGGGTTACGTAGGGTTAGGTAAGGTTAGGTTAGGGTTGGTTGGGCTAGGTAAGGTTAGGTTTGGAAGTGGTATGATAACCGATTTTCCAAAATATTTTTATTTTCATTGAGGTCCCGAGCTCTTATCTTAGTAATTGCTATATGATACGACATGGTACGAAAATGTATAAACTGACCAGGTGATGGTGATGTACAAACCTAAGACCACGTGATATTGTTTGAGAGACTTAAAACATGTAGTAGAAGAAGATAATAAATAAAGAAGATAATTTGCATAATAAAAGCGGGCCTTTACCAACAAATTAATTTTATAAAGATTCTGGAACAATTAACGCTGCATTTATAAAGTTCCTTGAACAATAAATATATGCCTTTTCCAAAACATTGATTGTTTTACGAGTCATTTCAGGTTCGCTTTGATTCGGCTCGGTTACAATAGAGGCATCCTTTTAAACTTGGGATTTGACCATCACAGTATCATTATTTATATAGGAAAGTGTATTGATAGACGCAAGCTTAAGGACAAGGGTATTTTCTTTAAACCAAAAGAGGTATTTTTTAATTCGGTTTTAAAATACGGCGTTAAAAATATATCGTTTAATAGCAATGAAAATTTTAAGATAATAAACCCGCACATTTTGGCTAAATTTGGTCCAATGGGATTCGGTTCAATGGGACATTGGGTCTAATAATATGCGGTTCAATGGGACATTCGGTATAATAAGATTCGGTTCAATGGGACATTCGGTCTAATAGGATTCGGCCCAATGGGCCAGCAGCGGGAATTCTAGGGCTAACAGGCCGTTGCTCGAGATTAGATAACCCTGTAATAGTCTCATTTACGACTGAAAAAAGCCATTAACGGCGCTGTATTTTGGAACCAGCCCCATAGATACGGCTGCATGACAAGGCATGCACAATTCCACCAAGGGAGTTAAAACACTGGTAATTAATCCGACGCGTGCCTGAAAATCTCTAAACTTATTGAGGCCGATCTGTTCTTAAAACAAATTCTAGAACATATTTCGCTCTTGTGTGTAGGTACATCTTTAATCGATTCAGAATATATGGGGAACATTCTTAAAAGAGCAATATGTTATTGAGCTATTATCAGTAGTAAAATTTGTACATTCCACAACTAACTAATGTAAAAATCCCTGCAATATCGTTTGAAATTGTTGTATAAAGGAAGATCCATAGTACTGCGCCATCTACCCTCGTATTTATTACTGACATAAGTGTTAAATTGGCATTAGACAAGCAGAACACATTCATTCTTTAATTTGACTCTGAAATTATAAGTTGACATGATGAAACGTTCGAACTTGGGTAGAGCTAGAACTCGTAAACCTAACTTCAGTGATGAGGAGTTAGGCGTGTTATGTACCATGTTGGAAACACAACGGGACTTGGTGCAAAATGAACATGGTATGTCAACCGTCGACTGAAATTTACAATTGGCAATGGTGGCCAAAGCAGTCAGTCGGGTTGGAGTCGCAGAATGCACTGTGGAAGAGGTCAAAACTAAATATAAGGACAAGAAGTCGGAAGTTCGCCATAACGCCTCTGAAATAGGCAAATCTCAGAGGATGACTGGAGGGGGCGGAAATGAGACCATGGCATTAACCACGCTGGAAAAACGCTTCATAGCAATGGCCGATCCCCAAACATACGAGGGGATCCAGGGGGGTTTGGAAATTGGCCCTCGTTCCCAGAAACCAACCCTCGTCATACCACAGAAAATGTAAGTATCACATGCAATAGTGATTTATTTGTTAATGCGTAATAATAAAACAACATGCATTCCCAGAGGTACAAAGGAAACACCAAGTGAACTGGAAGAGTTCATCGCATCATTTGATATGACATCATTTGACTCGGACACAGGTATGTGTTTATTGTAATACAAAATAAAAACCATGTGGCGGTGTGGAGAACCGTAATTATTATAAAAAACCCAAAATTCCGCAGTCTTAGAAAACTCCCCCGAGTCTGCCGCCATTGGTTTCCCACCTGAGCCGTTGGCTGGTGACAGCAACAGTCAGTCGTCAACTTTAGGCGCAAACCCTCGCTCATGCTTGCATGACGAGCCTCTTGTGGAAGTTGCTGGTAGTGCTTCTGACGGCCAACAACCTTTGAGAAAAAAACCGAGCTACAGTGTTCATTGTTACATAACACTGTAAAGGAGTGGTCGTTAGTTTTGTATTAACGTTTGACAACAATGTTTAGCCTTCAAAAAGCATTCCAACGTAAATAATTTGCACATCTTTCAGCGAAGAAAGGACCGTCAACAAAACCATTATCTCTAAAAGAGAGGTTAATGGAGGATGCAGAAAAGGTCTGGGCAGACCAAAAGGAATTTCAGGACGCGGTGATTGAAAGGCTTGATCATCTGACAAATCTCCAAGAACGCCAAACTGTGGTCATGGAAAGGGCGTTGGGAATGGCGGAAGCTGGAACATGTACAGTTATGTGAACCATCCTGTAAGAAACACCAATCATTATCTCTGTTCAGAAGATGGTCACGTGCATGTCCTCTAGGGTTTGCAAAGAAGAACGCCACGTTCTGTTTTGAACCAGCAGTAGAAATGGGGGCCTGCGTAATCAAAACTCTCCGACTCGATTGCGACCGCAGTAGTAAAGGGGGCCTGCGTAATCAAAACTCCCTGACTCGATGACGACTGCGTTAGGAAAAAATGTCTGCGTAATCAAAACTACCCGACTCAATCAGCGACTGCATTAGGCAAGGGGACCTGTATCAACAAAACTCCCCATGGGAAACAACGTGTGGCCACCTCCAAGTGGTGTTTCTCGGGTGACGCTAAGTGCCACTCTCCTGCGACAAATCGGAACGAGGCTCGCATTATGGTTAGACATTTTAATTACAAAAAACTAAGACATTTCACGCCTCCTTCACAAAATATAATTTAAGTTTTAATTGTAGTAACGCAGTTAGCGACATATTCAACGTGTGTCCATAAATGGTGTCAGCAGAAGACGCAAACGAAAAGTATGCAGAGAACTTAACAACGCTTATCTTACGGACATGCTTATTTGACATGTGTATACGTACTTGTGTCTGGCTGATAAATGTTTCTCGACAGAGTAGCAATTTCACAGTTGGGCCATGCTAGGCTTCTGCTTGTATCTGTTTCGCCACTGACTACACCTCATCGAGTTTGGCTTACGAACATAACCGCTGTCATCACAAACCATGTCACTCTACGACCCTTCCTCATTTGTTGAAACGTGAAGATGTGAAAGGGGTCACTGGCGTTACAATATTTAATATATCAGTTCCCCTACTTTGTTCGCATCTGTGCTTGCCAGAGAATGTTGTAGCGAATTAAATATGGTTTTTCTCTTTAAAAGTCGTTTCTTATCTGCCTCGAGCTTTTGTTCCTTTGCACAAAGCAAGCCCCTAGTCGCCATACTGTAGTGGTAACCCTTAGTAATATCATTACACGAGTTGTAAAATTTAAGTTGACTTTAAAGGAATATATTGCAATAAAAAGCATTCGTTGTTATTATGAATTTGTTTCAATTTTTATTTTTTATCATCATTATTATTATTATTCACCAAAATCCCACTAACCGCGCTTAAACCGAGGGGGAAACCACTAAGAAAATTTTGTACACCTGATTTCAGATTTCAAATGACTTCAATTGAACTATCATAGACTTCACTTGACTCCAAAGACTTCACTAACTGTATTTGATTTCAAATGACTTCAATAAAATTTATAAAGACTTCAAGAGACTTCAATATAATTTATAAAGACTTCAAGTGACTTCAATATATTTTATAGACTTCAATATGACTTCAACATAATTTATAGATTTCAAGTGACTTCAATATAGTTTGTAAAGATTTCAAGTGACTTCAACATAATTTAAAGACTTCAAGTGACTTCAATATAATATGTGAAGACTTCTAGTGACTTCAACAGAATTTATAGACTAAAGCCGATTTCTATTTTTTCTCAAGACTTCATTAAATTGCAATAATTGAAAAGTATCTATGTACTTTGCAATTAAGTACTATGGTGCAGAGCAACCGAAAGCAAATATCAATGCCGAATTATATGGCGCAGATACAAGCCCGAATAGTTTTGGTCCTTTTGATCGCCGCTTATGTCTCACTCGCAAGAATTCTGCGCCGGGAAAAATATGATCACGTGATCGGTCGCCATTTACGGAAAGATTTTTTTATGGCATAGCTAACTCGATCACGTTCGTGAGCGCGTGGGCTGTGTTTTTGTAGGTGATTAAGGTCTGATTCATACTCGGATTCATGGCTCAGAGAACTAGATGGCGCAACTTTTAAATAGGCAGCTTTTATGTCGTATTCTCTCAAGGGGGGACTATCTCTCTCAAACTTTGGGCTTTCTTCCGAAATTCGTTGCACTCGAGCCTGCATGGGGTGAGTGACGTAGCTGAATGTCTAGGATTAGCTCCAAAACGTGTAAGGCGGGCTCATAGTATGTATGACTTTGTCTGTCTCTATTGAACTTAGGACTTAAAAAGGGTGTTTGCTTCAACTGAGATATTAAAAGTGAATTGATACCTTACTATATTAAATAAAACACAACCATGGATATTTTAAAGATTTATTTGCTTCAACTGAGGTTTGCTAAACAGCGCAGTGTAAACTCGGCATTATTTGCCTTAGCAAATTCCCAATCAAATACAAAATATCAACCTGTAAGAATTAAGCCTTGGTTAACTACACTTTAGAAATTAGACTACATTGGTTGTCAGTCTAAAATTAACGTGACATGGACAGTGTGAAAACTAAATATTTAAATACTAAATATAATTATTTATTTCTTTATTTATTTACCTTGGTTGAACGCTGTGAATCATTATATTTTAATATATATGAAATGCAACGGACATGAACCCGAGCGGCGGCCGAGCTTTGAAGAAGCAGACGGGTACTCTACTCGAGACTCTCGGGTAGAGGATGGGAGAAGCAAGGAGAGGCGAATGGAAAAAATCGAGGGCAAAAACGCTACGTCTTGTTTTTTTTAAGACATTCAGTGACGTCTCTCCTAGGGAAAACATAGGTGTCGTGCCCCCCCCCACCATCCGTTCCAAAACTCCGAAAAATTACCCCCCATTATAAGCCAACCTATATAAGCGGATGCGAGTTTAAGAAACTTGGTATTCTCTGACTTTTTATTATTTTCTTACACGTTTCGAAATTAAGGTTCCCAATTTAGTTAAATAATAGTTTATTAAGCCAATAGGTGATTATATAAAGTATTTGGTCTTGACACGTGATTTATAGTTAAGCCGTGGATAAAGAATGCACGAGAGGAAATTTGTTTTCAAACTATCCTACAACATGAAAACAAATTTCCTCATGCGCTTTCTTTATCCATGATCTTATGATTCTGAGCGCGATCGCCATTTCTCCAGACTAGATACGTCACTCGATAGTGACGATTTGTTATATTTTTCAATTAACTTGTAACCGTAAAGTTCGAAAGTAGGAAAAGGGCCTAACTTCACGATTCCACAAAGAATTAAATAAATAACTAGTAGTTAAAAAGTTCCCAGGTTACCCGCTTAAAGATCTTATTGATCATGACTAAGTAATTACCAGATAGTCCATGGTGGTAGGCAGAAATAACGCAGAGGTATCTTAATATTTCACTTGAATTTATTATAACAAAAAGCGCGTCTGTACTTGTCGCGTTACAAGATTTTACTCACTGCTGAGACTGACTTCTGAGACTGACTCTCTTACAGCGGCGGCGGGGGTTTTTATCCCCACCAAAATATATTTTTTGTAACAAAAAGAGCTAGTGGCGCTTAAGGCGCCACTTGTGGGAAAAAGTGTAAAAAATAAGAAGGTGATGAAGCAGACGACGTTGGAGGGGTGGCTTCTTCGTTACATCCTAATCCTTCTTTATGTATTTACCTATAAAAACTTAGTCACAAAAAAAAATATATATCGTTTACGAATATTCTTTGAAAACGGTATGATTAGCCGCCGACAATAAGTCCAAAAAGGCAAAAAATATTGGGGGAAAGTGTCTGGCACGAGGGTCTGCATGGTTGCATTGCACCCCCAAAAACGAATGAAAATTGAGTGACCTCTGTAGAGGAGGCGTTACTCCAAAACGGACCAAGACTCTTGAAAATAGTAGTTGTAGAAGAGGAAATTTCCAGCTACGATTTTTCAAAAAAAAACCCGCAAACCTTAAACAATACTATCGTATTCTTTGACTAACATAAGCTGTGTAGCTTGACCGTAAACATTAGAAGAAAAGTGCGAAAGAACCTTAAAATTTCGCAAAGTAAGCTTATCACTGGTGTATGTATTGTGCCAATCAGGTGGATTATTGCTCCATTCCAAACCCATTGACCCAATCTTTAAGAAACGAAATGAGAGAAAAAAATTCATATGCAAGGAACTTCATGAGACTTGAATAGATTTGAAACGGAATTTCAATAGACTTCATGACATTTTTAACGGATTTCCTTGAACTTAAAGAGATTTTTCAAGAACTTTATAAGATTTAAAGAGATTTTTTAAGGACTTCATATGACTTCAAGAGATTTCCAACGGACTTCATCAACTTCGAGAGATTTCAAGGGGACTTCGTATGACTTCAAAAGGACTTCGTATGACTTCAAGAGATTTCCAAGAGACTTCGCATGACTTCAAGCGATTTCCAAGGGACTTCGCATGACTTCAAGGGATTCTCTATTGACTTCCTAAGACTTCCGAGATTTCAACCAAATTTTGCGATTTTTAGAGACTTCAAAAATAATTTATGGACTTCAATCGTGATTTCAAAAATTTTGTACACCTGATTACACAAGTGGTTTCCCCCTCGGCTTAAACCACGCGTTTAAACGAACTCACGAGTCACTTATATGAGAATGCTAAAAGCAGACGCTTGTGGAGGTGTTGCCACGTCGGGGAGGCCAACGGTACCATTTCTCATTTATTTTACCCCCAAATTCGTCAAATACCGTGCTCTTAACCTCCCCGCTGTAGGCGCTGCCGTTGCTGAGGAGAGGTTTACAAAATCCACCAATCACATCTTCCTTGTTGTCACTGTTCGTCTACGTGCACAACACGTGACGGGTTTAGGAAAAAATTACATTGTCGTCAACACTAATCTTGAGTACTACGCATGCGCACTTAGCACCACTTCGTGCGGCACCTGGCGGCGACTAGAGCATACGTCTCCAATCATTTCCGTTGGATTAATACTGCCGGATATCACGTGATCCACTAATATGCCGAGGGGGCGTGGTCGAATTAGTTAGTTTTCAGCTGAATACTGCTGCTGAAATGTAAAGTTTTCCTTTTCATTTCATGTCTATAGATCCGTCGCCTACTTAGGTTACTATTGATTAGCTTTGACACTTCATTTCTTATATCGGATTTCCTTAACCAAATGAAATCATTGGGCAAGCTTATGGCTGTGGACCTAAAGGGACGACGGATGTATTCTCTACCACTAAATGGCTTTATTGCTCTATATTTCATTTATTAATTTTACATGTTTCTTAATCAACAGAAAACAAAGCTCGCCCGCACCTATAATTGTTGAATTTTATTCTGATGAAATTGACGAGACACATGCAATGGAATTAAGCTATGACATCAAAAAGTAGGTAATTTTGCTGGCGATAGATGTTTTGTTTGAATATAAAACGACTGTCAAATCGTTCATTAAGTAGAATGTTTGGAAATAGTTATTTCCAGTTCACATTTTTAGATACGCCCTAAACGCGGTCAAAGTTTAAAAATTAATATTCCATTCCTTTCCTAATTTTCAATGTGGTTGCTAGTGGCGCTGAGTCGTCAAATGAAAAAAAACCGAGGAAACTTCCAAACACTTCTTGTGAAGGAGCTGAAAAGGCTGGTGTGGGCTAAACACCAAATAAAACTTCGTTAAACGAAGAGGAAGATGTTTTTTCAAGCGGAAATTCAACTATCGAATAATTTTAAATAAAAACTGTCGATTAAGTATATCATACCACCCGGTGGTAAGATATGCTTATGTCAGTAGATAATTGAGTTGAGACACTTAGTACACTACTATTTAAACTTTGGCTTCTATACTGTCATCTTCTTACAGCTATGTGGGATTTTTGTCGGTACGACGTTTTATGTTATCGATTATTGGAGATAGGTAGTGCAACAATGGGTTCACTTTTCCATTGTTATTTTGATGCTAGAACCAATTTCGGAATTTTTAGCTGAGTTAGTGTGCCCACACGATCACGTGTTCCACGACGCAAGGAGCTCGCGCTATAGAAGCCCGTTCCAATAATTCTATTTACATGTATAAGCGCGACTCTTGAAGAAACTAGGAAGGAACTCAAAATTAATATTTCTATGGGAGAAGGTAGAGTTTTGGCCAGATTGTATGTCCTGTTGATCCAAATGACCAGACATTTTAATGAGACTTGTGTTTTGACGGGTTTTTACTCCATGTGGTTGTGTAATAACCTACGGAATAATGCGCTGATACCCAGTTATTTAGTTAGTGTGAACGTGAAAAGACAGTGCACTCGATTTCATGGATAATTCAATCGAAAAGGGGACTTGTAAAAGTTACGGCTTTAATAGTTCGAATTGTGCTCCCTGATGTAAGCTAAACTAGAAATTGCACCTTGAAGTGTCGTGGTCAGGCCTGGATCTAGCCAATGCGGGGCCTAGGGCAGATTGCTAACGCGAGGTGCTGATTTTTTGAATAGGTTAAAAATTATATATTTATTCATTAATATCGAAATCATTGACAAAATCCTCGAGGCTAGAGGACTTTATATCAGAATGTCGTCTGTTTATATTTTGGTTCCACCCAGAATGGTGGCATGGCCTAATAGATCACGTATTCCCGCTTCACAAAACTGATAGGGCATCGTCTGCATGGGTTATGACCAATCACGAACGCTTTTAATTCTCTTTCTTGGGAAAGGTTTTAGTCCAGTTTTCTTTGCAACATGGGCTTTCTATTATGTTCCCAGTGGTATGTTAATGTAAAGCCAACCCTACACGCTCAATAATTTGCGCAAAAAACGTGGGGCCCGTTGTTTTAGTTACAAAGTATAAATAAACGTCATCCAGACTAACTTTTCTGCAAAGTTCAAAGCCACAATATTTTTTAGGAAATGTAACATCATTTGCAATAAATTTTGCACAATATTTTCATAAAAAACTGAAAATACATATTGTACGAGTTTTTTATTGCTCAATGTTATTTAAACAATTGAACGAATAATAACGAATTTGAATAACATTGAATTCTGTGTTTTTGACACCTTATATGTAATGTTTGGACAATAAAATTGCACCCGATCTATGGATTCAACATCAACAGTTTTTTGAGACAAAAATAAATTCAGTATAATCGAAAATATCATGTGGAATTTCTCAATATACTCTTCCAATAAAGTTTTAAGGTTTTTTTTTCTAAATATTGGCCATTCAACAAAATGTTGGATTTAAATTTGCACATCAAAGGAAATATTTTGGAATAGTCTACAAGATGATGAGTTTTATAGATGTCCGGACCCCACCCCTTTAATTTGTGTAAAATATTGAGCGTGTAAAGGCCGCACAATCTGAATTTTCGACCAGTTCGATTTGTTAAAATAAATTGAAAGGAAAAATTTTGCAATTCTGAAACAGTCCGGGGGCCTTTGATATTTAGCGAGGCCCCTCCCAACAGCGGGGCCCTGGGCAGCTGCCTGGTCTGCCTTATGGGCGATCCGGCCCTGGTCGTGGTCACAGTATTTCGTGTGTATTGAACTAAGCAGGCATTTCCCAAGTTTATGTGTCAATCTTTGTAACTTTAAAGTGTATGCGAGACATTGTATAGCCTTAGATCGTTGATTTGCGCTGTAAAACCTTAGCACATTGAAAACACACGGAGTAATGCAAAATTATTTTTGCCCAAGTAATAATATTATTATAATAAGGTTATATTATTTTAAAAAGGATTGAAGCTTCTAGGGTTGGAAATTATTTTCCAAAGTCTAATGATGGGTTCAGTCATGAGTGAATCATATACTAGCTCCCTATAAGTTACTCAGCCACACTGGCCTAATGTATCCAGCGTTTTCTTCCCGCCAAAAAAGTTTTACCTATATGCGACCTACAGTGAGAGAAAATAACACTTCTCCCGGCGCTTACGTATTTCCGGTAAAAAACCGGAAAAGGAGATCAACCAATGAAACTTTGAACTGAAAGCTAGTTAGTATAAGCAAGCGACGTTTTAGAAATGTTGTGATTGTTTGCGGACGGTTCAGAGACGTATTTATCTTTGAAATTATTTTAATGGGTTTGGGTTGGCGCAATAGAAAGTTTTATTTTTTTCGCATTAAAATGGCAGAATTTTGGATATTTTTTGACAAAGCCCAAATGATAGAAACTCATTTAAATTCAGACTTCAGAGCGTTGCCTACGGAATAATAATTTTTATTCCGTAGGCAACATTCAGAGGCAGGAACTATTTATGGTGAGAGAGCCAAACTTTATCAAAAAATAAGAGCTAAACAACAACTTAATAGTCATCTCGAAAACCTTACTAAACTTTTTAATAATGCGTCTAAAGAACTAATAGAAAAACTTAAAGAAAGGCCCAACCCATTTTTAACAATGCGTGTTGTGAAACCCAAATTATTTTTCAATAAACAAAAGAATGATTGTGACGCAAAGAAGTCAAACCTCCAAAACCGTTAATACCATTTGGAACTATTGTCACTTTCAAGTTCTCGATATATTAATTTCAAAGCCATAAGAGAGGGCGCCGTCTACTATCACTTTCACCCGCCTCCCCTCCTCTCAACTACTATTCGGAAGAAAATGCTGGATACATTAGGCCAGTGTGACTGAGTAACTTATAGGGAGCTAGTAAATGATTCACTCATGGTTCAGTGCTAATTGAATATATCTTCGGATCTACTGATCCAAATGCAATGTCTTGAAATTTGAGTGAGGGGTGTTTAACTGTCTGGTCTATTAAATAAAAAAGAATCAATTTCTTAGAGTTGCTAAGTTTTTTATAAACATTAATTTCCAGTGTCAAAATTTTAACTTCCCGTACTTAGAACCGTTTTACAAGGTAGAAAACCCAACCCCATCCTCCTTGTCCAAAAATATGGCTTTAGAGAGGAATAGATTAAAAAACCTAGACCTCTTGAACCAATTTTCTAAGACTTGTAAACGTCCAGAGGGCCAGATGTCTCGAAAGCCTTTTTGGTGATGCCCCCGACTATATTCCAAGCCATTCTGTTCGTAGTCAAACTATTTCATCAACACCAGAGCAGTTGAATTATTCAGAAAATGAAGTCTTTCTTTAAGAGCGTTTAGCACTAGCGAAAGAGGTATCAGTATTTGCTAATGATACTGATAAAACAGTAATGCATTAAAATGTAAAGTATATCACACAAGGAGGTTCTAAATGTCATCGAACAAGCGGATAACGGCTTCGAGGAAGCTTTTTTATTCTTGGCCGTCCTTGATAACTAAGTATAATTTTAAACTATGTCCCCACTGAATATTTGTGTTTTTACCAACAGCAACTGGTATTATGATACTTTTCCCCAACGTTCTTCAGTTAATTTCTTAATCCCCAGAACAGTTGTGTTTTAGGCTTTTGGAACTATAGTTTTGTTTAATTATAAGATATCTAGTGTCATGTATAAAGAATATGATTATTGTCGGAAAGGGGGTGAAAGTACTAAACTTATCATTTTGACGAAGCTAATTAATTTTGAACATTTTTAACCATTTTTAGATATAATAGATTGTAACACACCTTTCATTAAAACATCAGGTCAAACTAATCAATTATTATTATCTGATGGGCAAATTGCTAGTTTAACTACTTAAAAACGAAATGTTCAGTTAACTAAATTACCCCTTTTTAAAATAAATTTTAATCTATGATATTGTATAAAAGAATAAATCGAGATCATTTTAAGAGTTAGCCGTTATTTGTAGCCTTGATATAGGATTAAGTTCATGTGGTTTTTTACAGTAAAAATTAGATTTCTGGCGTGTATTCTGCTTTGGAACATTAAGATGGACTCTAGACAGTAAATAGGGACAATCCAACTGACAAATTTGTAATTTTTTTAGGAAACATATTTCAAGCATATTTCGCCTAACTCTTAAGGCTCGTTTTCATGGTCGCTTGTACGCTACAAGTAGCGTGGACAAATTGCTAGCGAATTTTTTTCCGCTTGTGATTCACAAGCGGGAGAAAATCGTTCCAAGCTTTAACGTTTTCATGGTCGCGTTTAAAATGCGCGCGCTCCCACATTTCGCGGAGCGGATATAGGATGTTTTTCAAAATGGCGGATGCAACACGCCGGAAACTTCTTATTCGGAAGAAAATATTGTTAATATCTCTATTAGTTATTAAAAATAAACAAAATAAGAAAAGGCGGTATAGAGACAAACGTTTGTGGGTTCACCCGATTTGGCAAAATCGCAAAACCGAGGGAGATTGGGGATCTTTGGTATGTATTTATATTTCACTATCTAGGCCTTGTCTTAATTTGTGATTAAATTATTTTATTGAAATAGCTCCAATCCATGCGAGCACACGACCACAGTTATTTCAGAACTACACTCGGATGAGTCCAAATCAATTTGATTATCTTTTGGGGTTAATGAAGGGAAGATTGAGCAAAGAATGCTTTGGACGTTCTGATATCATATCACCAGGAGAAATGCTGGCCGTTACATTAAGGTACCATTTTTATTAAATATTAAACTCTAGAGAATAAATAATAACTAGTATTTGACAGGTTTTTAGCTACAGGTAATTCCCTTGCTTCCATGGCCTACTGTTTTCGCATGAGCAAAACATCTGCTCACAATGTGATAAAACAAGTTTGTCACTCGCTATGGGACGTTTTGCAACCTGACTATTTGGCAGTAAGTAATGAGAATTAACAAAGATTAGTCACAAAATTAAAATCAGTACATTGTGCTTTTGAGAGTTAATGAATTTCCGTAATATTTAGACCCCAACAACGGAAACCTGGAGAAAAGCTGCTATGGACTATGAAGCCATATGGAATTTTCCTCTATGCTGCGGGGCAGTAGATGGAAAACATATTATGATTCAACAGCCCCCAAAATCAGGCTCCCTTTATCATAATTATAAGGTATGCTATGTGCGGTAGTAGACTAAGTAGAGAGGCATATTCAATTTCCAAATGAAATATTTCAATCATTTTTAAAAATATGTCATTCAGGGCTTCAACTCAATTGTGCTTATGGCAGTCGTTGATGCCCATTATATGTTTTTAACTATTGACATTGGCGCCTATGGGTCAACATCTGATGGTGGGGTCTTCAAGGCTTCCACTTTTGGAGAGTCCTTGCAAAATGGCAGAGTGGGTTTACCTGGAGTAATGAAATTACCAGGATCGGCTATCGAAGTACCACATGTACTTGTGGGCGACGAGGCCTTTCAACTACTACCAACGTTCATGAGACCGTATTCGCGAGACGGTTTAGATGACAAAAAAAGAATATTTAACTATCGGTTAAGCCGTGCAAGGTATAACGTTCTGACATGAAAGGAGCCGAAAAGGAGTACCAAAATATATATCTGTTTATAAAACGTTCGGCAGTTCGTGAAAAAACCTGTTTGCCCCTTTTAAACTCCTTTCTGTCCAAGATTTTACTAATTTCACCTTTTGAAATTAAATCTAATTACTAATTCAGTTTTTATTTTTATTATCTAGGCGTTGTATTGAAAATGTTTTCGGCATTGCTGCCGCAAGGTGGAGAATTCTCCGAACCTCTATTGGTCTGATTCCCGAAAATGTGGATGTTATCGTGAAAGCTATCGTTGTTTTGCATAACTTTTTAATGGCAGAAGAATTGAAATCCGGTAGCAAGGTATATTGCCCAATGGTTTACGCGGATCATTTCGACAAAGAAGGCAATTTGGTGACTGGAGAATGGCAGTCAGATTTACTTAATAAACCCGCTAAAGGACTTGTAAATATCGCATGTACAGCGGCCAGAAATTACAATTGGCAGGCTGGAGAAATCAGGGACAAATTTAAGGAATATTTTTCCACTCCAGCGGGTGAAGTTCCCTGGCAGTATGAAATTACACCTGGTTTGTTAAACGACTAATTAAATTCATTATTTGTGAAGTTTGTTCTTTGAATGTGACACATGTACAATGAAATAGTATTTAATTTGAATAAAAATTTACTAGCCAACAGACTTTTTATTCTTTAAATATTTTAAAGCTACGTTTAAAAGTTCAAATTCACATTCTTCTTGGTCATTTTCCGGCAAGCGTCGAAGTATTGTACCAATGTAGTCTGTGAATTTGCTCGTATTATCCTCAGGTTGACCATCTATTTGTCTGAAAATATGAATGTAATTTAACTAATTTACATTTAGTAAACCATTAATTGAATCGTCATTTAATATCATACTTGTTTAATTTCGCTAATTCAGCTAGAATTGAAGCAGATTCATCGTCGAGAGGCCTTTTTTTCCCTTTAACAAATCTTTTATTCGTTGGTTCCTTGGAGGTTGCCGAATTGTAGACACGAAAATTCCTTGATGTAGGTGTCTCACTTGAACTTGAGCTCTTTACTGGTATTCCTGATGAGGTGTTGCCAGTATCTTCCGAATATGAAACACTTTTAGTAGCTCCTGAAGTACTAGCTCTAGACGTTGTCTGTTGCTCTGCAGTACTAGAGGTTGAAACTGGCTGCGGATTCGACGTGGGTTGCTCCTCAACATCAATGGAAAATTCCTCCCCATCATCACCTACAATCTATCAGAAATAGACATATATTATTAACCAAAAATTAAGTGTAATTATTTCAAGAATGAATTTTTTGTGATTATAGTGGGGGGCCCGGGGAGGGGACTTATGTATGTAGTAATGAAACCCAATAGAGCAAGTCTTTACATTTACTACAGACTTTGATGTGTAATTTGAACTACTGCCGTTCAATTTATCCAGAGTAGCGTCGTTGGAATTCTCTGTACATTGAAAATTGGTAGACGTCCTGAACAATGTTGTAATAAAGCGTTATTATTAAGATAGTCACAACTCTCATAACTCTCACTCGTATATTCTCTTGGCAATAACATCTTTTAAAAACATCATTTGACTAAAATGGGGCCATTTAACCATTGATATATCTTTTTCATCGTCAAATCCATCACCGCTCCGTGACTTTGTCATTGAATTAAAATGAGAACGGAAGTTGTCCATTAAGCTCTTCCATTTTTTTTGGATTTCTTCTTCTATCTGATTTTAAAAATATCATTAATTACTTCGATTAATTCATTTATAAACTGTACTCACTTGTTTTCGCCATATCCGGGCATAGTTGAAATACTTCAGCCCAAGCTGCATCTTTTAAATCCCGATTTCGGTAATTTACCGAGGCTTTGTTCCAAATAACCTCCCTTTCTCTAACCATTTCGATAAAATGTTCTTTAATTTCATTTTCCCGTTTTCTTTTCTCTTTGTTTCTTTCAATCAACTCTTTCTTCGATGGTTTCGCCGCCATTTTAAATAAATTCCCCTAAAACACGCCTCAAAAAAGATTGGTCTCTCTCGAGTCACGTGACGTCGATGATCCGCTTGTACGCGGCGCTTGTGCTTGAAATATCTGTTTCGTTTAGATACGCGCTTGTAGCGTTCCACAATCAAGTTTTACAAGCTCACGCTACAAGCGTCTGCTAAAAGCGATCATGAAAATGGAAATGCTTGCGATTTTCTCCCGCTTTTTACGCGCAAGCTAGCCATTTACACGCTACAAGCGACCATGAAAACGGGCCTTTAGCGATTGTAGTCCAAGATATTCTATAAATTTTCTTTGAATTCGTTCTATATTTGTAGACTCGATTCAGCACATCATCCATAAATTAAAATATTACTCTCCAAAATACTTCTCACAAGAGATAAATATAGTATCTTAAAAACGTTTCCGGAATTTAATGATTTTGCAATTTTTATGGACATTGACAGCGTTATCATACTACGAGATGTAACGTCAGATATTTGTTCCTTGAAAACAAGCTTACTATCCAATATTATTCCCAGATCTTTATGGTAATGTAATTCTATCTAAAGTATAGTTGAAAGTTAACTTATTGGTTTTACCAGAAGTGAGATGAGACTAGAAGTGAAGGGCTCTAGCATTGATAGTAGATCCTGGCACTAGTGAACAAATTTGAGGATTTTATGCCGCTTCGCACGCGCTAAAACTAGAGAGAAAAAACTTGGTCGAGTTCCACAAACATTTCCTACCCCCTTCCCCTCAACCTAAAGCGGCCCAACACGAACGCGGCTCCTTGAATCTAGTTCGGCGGTCTACTACCGCTAGCTTCTCACGTTTTGGAGGGAAAATTAAGAAACCGCTACTAGAGGGCCAACCGTTCTTGTGTTATCAAGAATATTCACTTTCGCCGAGTGAAGAATTTGGTTAGCTCAGTACTTCTGGTCTCATCTCACTTCTGGTTTTACGTGTGTAAGTGACAATAGTTATTTTTTGGTTGTTTAATGGTAATTAATTAACTAAACTCCACCTCTCAACGCCATAAATGTCTCCTTGGAGAGCTAAGCAATCCTTGTGCGTCTTAATTACTCTGTACAATTTTGAATCACCAGCAAACTGAGATATGTCAGAAGATTTAACATACTTCGATAAGTCCTTTACGTATATTGTAAATAGAAGGGGTCCCAATGCGGAGCCTTGAGTTACTCCAACAGATGCAACATAGGATTGATTAGTTAATTCACCATTCCATTTAATTATATTTATCCTATTTCGCAAGTACGATCGCAATATTTCCAAAATATCCCCACCCATACCATAATTGCTAAGTTTTCTGAATAGTATTTTATGGTCCATGTGATCGAAAGCCTTACTGAAGTCTAGAAATACGCAGTCGACCTGCTCCTGGTTTAACAGGCTATTAGATACTTTGTCCATAAATTGCATGAGATTGGTAGTTTTCGAGCGACCCTCGCAAAATCCATGCTGGGTTGAACTTGTCAGCGGTTTAAACCAATAACTCATATGATTGTATAGGACCATTTCAAAAACTATAGCAAATTTGCATTTAAGAGCAATTGGTCTATAGTTTCTGTCTAATTTAGAGCCCTTTTTGAAAACTGGATCTATTACGGACGTTTTCCACATATTTGGGAATTTATTTTGCCTCATTGATTCATTAAAGATATAGGTCAAAATTTTGGCTAATATGTCAGAACAACCTTCAATTATGAATGTTGGTATGCGGTGTATTCCTGTGGAAAACTTTGGTTTTAGTTTAACAATGGCTTCTTTTACTTCGAATTCTGTAATTGTAAGAACAAACATGTAAGTTGTTTGGGGTTTGATCGATGTCTTCTTCATTACTATCTCTGTCAGAAGTGTTAGGCTCTATGTAGAATTGCTGTCGAAATATTTCGGCAAGCTGGACTGGGTTGGTAATTATTCTATTTCCTTTCTTAATAGATATGTTATTGTCAGTTGGTCTAAGTCTTGAATTTGCATTTGCCCATAGTTTTTTTGGGTCTTTTTTAATGCTGTCAACTATTGTATGAGCGTTTTTTAATTTATCAGTGTCTAATAATAGTGCCGCTTTCTTTCGCAATGCCTTATATATTAGGAAGTCTGTCCGTTTTTTAGTTCGTTTAAACTTCCGATGGAATACCTTTTTCCGCGCAAGAGCTTTCCTTAATTCTATGCTGAACCAATGCGGGTATCGAGACGAAGCTAAGTGCGACTTTACTGCGATATTTTCTTTCATGGAATCTTGCACGGCCCTTGTTAAAGTATCAACCACCACGTCTATATTTTTCTCATGTAGGGTAGGAGTCCAATCAAACTTGTCCAGAGAAGTGTACAGGCCGTAATAGTCGCCAGCTTTGCAAACTAAGTATGTTTTAGAATCATAATCTTGTGAAATAATGGCAGGTCGGGTAATCTCCATTGGTGGATGGAAATTGTCAGGTGAAACTAAAGGACTTGTGGTAATTACACTGCTAATATTGATGACGTTAGTAAGAATCAAGTCTAGAATGTTTCCGTTACAATTCGTTAACTCATTAACTTGCGTTAGATTCACTGTGTTCATGAAGTCTATTAGTAGCTAAGCCTTGGGTTTCACCGCCGATATACATGCAGTTGCATCATTGAGGTTCCACTTTATGCCTGGCAGGTTAAAATCACCAACAATAAGCAACTCTCCATCAAATGCTGATAGTTTTGGCAGGATTGTTTCTAAATAGTTGGCAAACTCCCACTCATAAGTGGAAGCAGGTAAGTAATGATTGCCTGTTAGTATTTTCCTCCGTTTCTGTACATGTATTTCGGCCATACACAGTCGTTTATATGTTCTAAATCTGCGCGTTACTGAAATATGTTTACGACATGCGATTAATACATTTCCACAGCGAATGTCTCTGCCATCTAGCGACGGACGATCCGCACGATAAACGTTATAGAGGTTCGGAAAGTAGTCTTGATTAAATGTGGTTAAGTTGAACCAGGTCTCTGTGAGACAGATGATTTCACCATCATTTAGAGTTGCATTTAAAAAATATTCTTTGGATTTACACCTTAGCCCTCGAATATTTTGATATATGAGGTTTAATTTAGCATTTGAATAATTTAAGAAATTTTTAAAGCTACTGGCCATGGTTACTTTTGCCATTACTATTGCAGCCTTTTTTATTATTAGGTTATTCCTAATTTGAGGACGACTCCCTGCTCATGCTTGTCTGGTTATTGCTTAGGCTTTCGTCGTTGTTTTCTCCGTGGGCCACTATTTGTGTGTTGTCATTGTGAACTATGTCTTTGACTATAGTTCTTTCGTCCAGCACAGTATCCTCAATCGCATCGTATTTGCGACTGGGACGGAGCCATCCTCTATATTATAAAAAAACGTTTTTGTTTGGACCAAGGCCGAAAAAACAAACGATATGTGTGAGGTTTATCAATTGGCTGAAGTTCAGATATTGCAATTTTTTTACTTATTTTTATCCATTTAATCCTTAAAAAATATTAAATTCAATCAACTGATTTTACTGTTAATCGATCTATTCCGTCTAAATTAATTGAAAAAATTACATATCTACGCTTTTTCAAGAACAATTACATTTTCCGAAAACATTTTATCATGAAATTAATTATTTTGAAGGGAGTACGTGCTGAGGGATCAATAATGAATATTTGAAATACTCTGTCTAAAAAGACCAAGCGACATAATTCGAAAGGAAAATGTAAATTTTTAAAAGTGGATTCCAAAGCAGGGTGTTGCTTCATACAACATACATTTAATTTCGTACTACGAAATGCTACATTTCCAATGTCGCGACTATGAAGTAAAGGTTGCACTGCAATTTCCCTCTTCGTACTTTAGAATTTGAAACGTCACCACCCCTTTCTACATTGTTGGCGTTACTTGTACACCGGTAACGTATTACGCATAATCATTTTAGCACGCGTAAATACCATTTCGGAAAACACACAGTGGCGAGGCCACCATTGGGTATTCTCCCTCGCACCAAGGGTCACCGCCAGACGGTAACAAAGTTGACTACAGGCAGGAGGCTAGTCAACTTTCACTGCCTATAGCGGTGCTTCTAGGCGAGAGAGAGGACCTTAATGGCGGCATCACACCTGTGTTTTAATTCTCTGTATGTAATTTCTAAAATGGTCTACTCTCTTACAATTGTACACCGATTGGACTGAGTGATCGGTCCTTCAGGCGCTAGCGAGTGTCAAGCCACAACAATAATCATTCTTGTACACGAACGTTTTATAGTTTTAGGTTATTAAGGTTGGCGGGCAAGTCCGGAGAGTCATGTGAAAAGGTTTCGACCTATATGGTAATATTTGCTGGGTGTATTGCGTCGGCTCAGATAACCCAAAACACTGGAACCACTGGTGATTGTAAAATTTTATATATTGGGGAAATGGAGGAAGGGGGGGGGGGTTAAGTTAAGTGTGACCTTCTTCGTTTAACTGGTAATCAATGGAGATGAATATAACAAGCCATTGGAACTGAAACGTATTTCTTTTTATGCAATCTTTACCCTTACCTTTGGTTATACCGATATCATATTTGCCCAGTGGTACAGATAGCTACCTACTAAACGAAAGCACACAGGATAAACGATGTTGCTTTGTCTTAAATAGACGACATTAGTTATTTAGTTTATTAACTAGTCTGAACAAAATAAATTTAAACTATCATGTTTTTTTTTGAACATCAGTCTTCTTAGCAACTTACAGATTTAAACTTTTTTGGGTGCAAATTTGAAAATTTGTCAAGCCAGCAACAATTAAATCTATGTCCGTCAAGGTGCTTACACGAAATCACTTCAAAATAATTAATTTCATGATAAAATGTTTTCGAAAAATGTAATTGTTCTTGAAAAAGCGTAGATATGTAATTTTTTCAATTAATTTAGAGGGAATAGATCGATTAACAGTAAAATCAGTTGATTGAATTTAATATTTTTTAAGGATTAAATGGATAAAAATAACTAAAAAAATTGCAATATCTGAACTTCAGCCAATTGATAAACCTCACACATATCGTTTGTTTTTTCGGCCTTGGTCCAAACCAAGACGTTTTTTTATAATATCTGTCACTTCAGTCTTAATGTAATTAAATTTTGAATAATTATGTTAGCTCTACCGTCATACATTTTGGGTTGAAAGAAGAACTTATGTATCGTTAATTACATTTAACTTATATAAAAAACATAGATTTCGATAAGCATAATTTGTACTTTATTTAAGATAAAGTTTAAAAATTACAATATTTAAAATATAGAATAAAAATGTTTATTTGTTTCGTACACTCTATACATATACAGTGTGGTCGAGATCAGACCAACACCTTCCTTTATGTACAACCCCCAATACTGCCAACGGCTGATGTCATACTAAATTATACAGCGTGTAAATAAATGTCTGGAATTCATGATTATTATATGCTAGTGACAAGTTACAAAAAGAATACTGGAGAATATGCCTGAACACAACAAATTATTTTAAAACACAGTCCTACGATTGGTCTTAGAACGTGGGCCTCAAATTAAAACTTCTTAACTGTTTGGTAAACACATCAACGAAAATATTCGACGTTTCTACCATTGTGGTTGAGGCAGACGACTGTCCATGTCTTGCAATACATTTCCAAGCAGTAAACTCATGACGCCTGGTAAGACTAATGGTATTGCCGTCTTAGGTAATCCTCGTCCGTTAAGGCATGATGTAAGGGGTATGATAATGCCGGTAGTGATGCCATTGTAAACTGGCACAAACAGTAGAAAGGCTTAGTGCAACTTCTTGTTCCATCGCTCTATTATTACTTATTAGCATGAATTGGCTTCAAAACGTGCTACGATGTCAAAATCTCTATCCTCATTACAGACTATACAGTCTCTTCTACATTCACGATCTTGCACTACCGAAATCACGAAGGTGCTCGCCAATGTCGGCAAAGGTGCTTCGCACCGGATGTTGTCGGTGTGGAAACAGTTCGGCATAAAGCACTGCCTTTAGTTGAACCCAAAATAAACATCATGTCCAATTTGTCCTGGTTTGAATAGGTTGGCATTTTGCAAGGAAACGAGACTAACTACTGTAATTCTACTACTTAGCTCCTACACTGAAGACCCTGTATATAAAAAGGGACCGGAAGTACCTCAAAGTTGAGTTTTCAAAGATTGCCAGATTGATGGTATTTAAAGTGATGAAGGTCGCTTTAACGTTCAACAAGTGACACCGCAGTTTGTTTTTGTTCCTCCAATGTCCTGACCCGATAGGTCCAAACAATTACCATCCTGATTTTTCGGCTCAGCGTTGCGGTATTGCCGGTTCCATTAGAAATACAAGGTCTGTAGGGTTACAATTGTAACAATACTCCTGTTAAAAAGGCACACATACTTGTACCCCCCTCCCCCCAAAAAAATTCTAAATTTCGCGCCTTTTCAATAGCTCTCTTTTCAATATGGGAAAAATGATTTTAAATGACAATTTTTTAAGTGTAATAATTAAACAGGAAAATGGAGGCTGAGTGAAAGATAAGTGTAGTTTTAATTATAATTTGTTAGTTTAATTATAAGGTATCCATGAATTTACCAAAAACATTCGTGTTTTGGGTTAATTTCACATTAATTATACTTGATTAAGTTTAATTTAACGGTTTATCTAGTGTGGATTTAGTTTATAATACAAGTTTCAATGAAATATTAACTTTAATTGCAATTACTCTAAAATATGTATGCGCTTTTGATGTATTTAAATGATGAATTAAATTTATTCGAAAGTGAAATAGGAAACATCTGTGCCTGTGCAAAAAACTTGCGTTGTTTTAATCTTAATTTGAGCGCAGTTCGGGAGAGTCGATTAAGCTTAAAAGTATAATTTATTGGAATTTTTACCCTAATTGGAACGTTTTGTGCAGTTTAACATTTTTGCCAAAGTCATTATTTTACCCTAAACTTTTGAATTTCGCGCCAATTAATGTACTTTAAACATAGTTGAAATTAACTGAAGTGTGAAATAGAAAACATTAGGATTTACCAACGGCTTGGGTAGTTTTAATCTTAATTAAACAGTTTATTTAAAAGTTATGGAACTTTTAATCCAAAAAATTAATATTTTTGGTTTAATTTCACGTTAATTATATTTAATTGATTTAAAATTAACGTAGGATTGTGTTTCGGCAGTGTACATTTAGGTTATAAAATTACTTTCAATATATACTTAACCTTAACTGCAATTTTTAGTGGGTTTTGAATCTTATTTTACCTTAAACTTTTCGCGCCTATTAATGTATTTTTAAGATAATTTAAATTAACTTAAGTGTGAAATTGAAAACATGGGGCTATACTAACAGCTTGTGCAGTTTTAATCTTAATTAAGTATTTTATTTCAAAGTTACTCGAGTTCTCATCCAAATATGTATATTTCATGTTTAAATTCACGTTAATTATACTTAATTAAGTTGAAATTAATGAAGGATTGAGGTTTGGCAGTGTTGATTTAGCTTATAAAATGAGTTTCAAATCACCATAATTGTAAAGTTTAGAAGAGTTTTTCATTCTTGCCAACACAATGTGTTAAATTTATATCATACCACTTGCTAAATTTGCGGTAACATAAAGATCATCTATAACATATGTTAATGAATGATGTGATTCTATAGTTTAGCAACTTTGGCTTCAATAACAGTAATTAAATTAAATACCTAAACATTTCATAGCAATTTAGACAAATAAACAAACGGCAATGTGAACTGTGGAGATAGCGAACAACGTAACCCTCTGTTGCTTACGTGGTTACGTTGGAAAAATCTGCGCTGATGTAAACATGGAAATTATTTGACTAATTAAATTACATAACGACACTGTCCTCCTGGATTAATCAGCACCACTGTTACTTATATTTATGAATTAACAAAATCCACTGTTGGTAAAAAATAGTTAAACTGCGCTAACGTAAACAGCACGACTCTTTACTGCCGTAAGGAAAACATTTTAAACTTTTTGTCATCTTACCAGTAGTATTTTGAGGTTTTCGATCTTTTCACAGGGTGAAAAGCACTATCTTTATTTCAACACGTTAATAATTTGAATAGGTATGCCATTTATTGGAAGCGCACACGGTAAATACAGCATAAAAAGCCTAGTTTTAACCCGGTTAGGCTATGTTTCTAGCATAAAATTGAGCAGACTATACACAGGATTCCAAAACAAATGAGAGCTGGAAATCAGCCTTTTTAATAATCTTTAAAGAGTATCTAAAATAGGGTAATGGCAGCCCTCTGCCTTCGACTGTATTAAGCTCTACGGGGAAATAACATGGGGTGCCATTAGTCTATACAACTTAAGCCTTGGCCGTAAAGAACGTCGAAAAGCTTACTTTAAATGATATAAAAACTTCTATTAACTGTAATTATTTACCTGAATTACTTTTCTAGGCGAAAATTCGACCTGATAACGACGTATTTCTTATTAAGGGTGCTACAGTTAATTAGAAAATGCATATAAAGGTGCTCAAGCTCGGATGAAATACCAAAGTAATTTGTTAGCGTCCACTGCTAAGAAATTAGGAAAATCAGCAAGAAAGCCAACATTTGCAATATGTCAGCGTAACTTGTTAGCACCCACAAACCTAGGCCCTTCTAGTTGTCAACGAGAACGAAATGTAGAATTAGGTTTAAGCGTGCTATAAGGTTAGGCTGACTTCTGACCCAAAAGTATTTTTTGACGTACTATCTTAATTAGTTAAATTACAAAAATTAGAATTCATTAATTAAAAATCGAAACACGTAAGTTTCCCATTTAATAAATGCTTGTTAATTTAGAAGTATTCCGAAAACTAACTTCGCTATAGTTTTTCCGTATGGCCTGCCACAATTGCCTTAAAAAACTGAAATTTTTTAATGCTTTTTCTATGGGACGCTAACCCTTAAAACTGTGAATTTTCCTTTAACATTACGGAAGGGTGTCATGTCATATCTACAAGGGCCTACCGGCCCTGTAGAATACATCGAAGTAGATGTTAAAGCCCTGTCTTCTCTTTATTAAATATTTTTCTAAGTCGAGAACGAGTTTATTTAATCTCTAAACCACACACATAAAGCAACAATTTCTTATTACCCGAAACTATTCGAATATTTAAATTTTCCTGCTCATTACCCGTGACAAGGCTTAGGACAATCAGGTATTGGTTTGGCACTCAGGAGGAGGGGAAAGGTGTGCCTAAAACCACCAGTGAGGGCACTAGACGCCTGCCTTTCTTTCTTCTTCCAACTGGAACTCAACAAAGCCACGAGTTTAGAGAAGAACAAAGTGATACAGCCAGACAGAAATTCAAGGGAGAATTTTTGGTACCCGAAAAGCACCCGAATAATGGTAGTTTTGTTAGGCCTAATTATTCGAGTACCCGTTAGAAATGCGGGTACCCGACCCGATACCCGATTGAAAGTTTTTCAACTACCCGTACCCGACCCGAAATACAAAAATCACTACCCGCACAGGCCTACTGGATATCCCATATTTTCTAGTTGGGATCGTGTTGCAGTGAAACCCTTTGTAAAAGGAAACCTGAAATAATTTAAGATTATTCAAATTAACGGTTAAGCTATTATGTACACTTAACCCTAGTAGCACTGCCGACGTAGGGCCTACATGGTCGGCTTTGTGTGTTACCGACGAGTTGGTAAAAAGTCACTAATAAGTCGGGAGAGTAATGGTTTGAAAGTCGAAATGTCCGCCTGGAGGGACGACGGCCCGCCGGTTTTCCTACTGTTTTGAGGCTACTATAAAACGACTGTTGGCCGACTATATGTCGTCGTCATTATCCCTACCTAAAGCCGCGCTCAATCCGACGATTTCGCGGCTTTTTAGTATAGGAACGGTAAATCGTCGGTAAAGGGCTGGTAGAGTAAGGGTTTGAGAGTCGATATGTCCGCCTGGAGGGACGACGGCCCGCCGGTTTTCAGATTGTTATGAGGCGACTATAAAACGACTGTTGGCCGACTATATGTCCGCGTCATTATGCCTACCTAAAGCCGCGCTCAATCCGACGATTTCGCGGCTTTTTAGTATAGGAACGGTAAATCGTCGGTAAAGGGCAGGTTGAGTAAGGGTTTGAGAATCGAAATGTCCGCCCGGTGGGACGATGGCCCACTGGTTTACCGACTGTTACGACACGAATGAAATATGACCCTCATCCAACACGTTTGAGAGTCGACTAAACCGCCTGTCAGCAAGAGGTCCGACGCTTTTGCGACGATCAAACCTTAACTCGAGGCCCGACGGTTTGTCAACGATCAAGCCTTAACTCGAGGCTTCATTCGCTTCATTCGCTTATAGTAAAGAATACTGATACCTAGTTTTGAAATTTCTTTAATGCATTTTCAACGAAAATCACTTTAGAATTTGTACTTTGAATATTTCAAGTAACATACAGGTTGAGCATCAATTATAACAATTTCAAATATTAAACAATGTATTCGATATTACACGACTAGTCTAATGGAAATATTAGCTGCCTAGCTACTTGGTTTCAACAAAAAGTAAAATTTTTCAGGGCGAGTATAATATTTACATCAATTGAAGCATTTATTAATATTCATTGTTAATATCTTCGATGTGGCCAGTTACTATCTCTTAAATACAAAAATCTTAATGAAAAATATTATTATACGCTTCCAGATTTTTTTAAGGAAAAAGAAAAACAAACAATTCTAAAGGGTATTATTTCACACATTTTTCTCTTAAAATGTTTGAAACCGCATAAAAATTCTGAAACTAAAACAAATATGAGATCTATTTTGGAATTCAGTATTATTTTCACAACCAAAAATCTCTAAAATACTTAATATATAAGGTTTTTGAACTCCAAGCGCCCCAAAACACTTGCTTCTTTTATATTCAAACAAAGAAACTGAAGGTAGACATAAACGTTTAAGTTTTGGTTTCACTTTATAGGGGTGTGGTTCCCAGCAGATGAGAAGCTAGGTAAAAAGCAAAGGCTTAAGCATAAAACTGGCTCTAAGAGGTAGATTAATTGATAATTCAATAACAGAATTCAAACCTTAAGTGACAAATGAAGACGTTTCTAGTTTATATAGTGTGACAAAGAACCTTTGCGATGAAATTGAAAGTTAGCAAACCAAGAACTAATCATTTTCGACCACAAAAATCTCGTTTAAACATTCCAACGACTCAGCAGTAATCGGAATAAAAATAATGTAAATATTCAAAATAACACAAGATTTTGATATGAAAATTATTTTTGATGTTAACTAATAATATAAAATATAAATTGACAAAATAATAACAAAATCAACGAAACTTTGTGTCTTTTTATGTTCAGTCTGAACTGTTGCAACTGATATTTCGAGGCAGCAAAACTGAGAATAATTAAGTTTACAATGAACATTTTCAGAATTGGTGGTGGGAAGGCTAAGTATACAGATTGGTGCCTCGTCCCCACTAGCAAAAACTAGTCAGGCCGACACCAATCCTTACCAATTGGTCCGAAGTGTTATCGGACTGTCGGCCGACCATACTTCATGTCCAAGCCATTGAGTAGTAACTCGAATAATAATAACACTGGCTTCAAGCCGACTCAAAACTAACTAATCAAAGAGCAGTTAGAAAACTAGATGCCGTCACTAAACCGACTAATAATATTTGGTTTTTGAATTTTGACGTCACGCTGCTCAGCTCTGAGCCAGTGCAGTCACCAAAGAAAATAGTCGGGTTTTTGGACAACGTGACATAAAACGCGTGGTTCTCAGCTTGGCGAAAAGACCCTGGAGGAATTATTACAAATAGCTCTTGCTGATTCTGATGGGACTATACCTATTTAATTGGCGTGAAACCAATTGATAACGCGAGAATTTTAAGAGACATGTGAAAATTTCTAACGGCAGGCATCAAATCCCAGATATTAACAGCCCCCAACGGCAGGTTTTAAATGATTTAAGAAGCCCCCAACGGCAGGAATAGAATCTCAGATATTCCCAGCCCCCAACGTCAGGTGTTCAAATCCCAGATATTAGAAGCCACCAACGGCAGGTGGTCACATCCCAGATATTAGAAGCCACCAACGGCACGTGATCAAATCCCAGATATTAGTAGCCGCCAATTTCAGTTGATCAAATCCCAGATATTAGAAGCCACCAACGGCAGGTGATCTAATCCCAATTATTAGGAGCCACCAGCGGCAGGTGATCACATCCCAGATATTAGAAGCCACCAACGGCAGGTGATCAAATCCCAGATATTTCCAGCCTCCAACGGCAAGTTTCATATCCAAGATATTAGCAGCCCCCAACGGTAGGTATCAAATCGATGATATATGCACCCACCAACGGCAGGTTTCAAATACCTGATGGGACTATACCTATTTGATTGGCGTGAAACCAATTGATCACGCGAGAATTTTAAGAGACATGTGAAAATTTCTAACGGCAGGCATCAAATCCCAGATATTTCCAGCCTCCAACGGCAAGTTTCATATCCAAGATATTAGCAGTCCCCAACGGTAGGTATCAAATCGATGATATATGCAGCCATCACCGGCCGCTGGTGGCTTCTACTATCAGGAATTTAAACACCTGCTGTTGGTGGCTTCGTATATATGGGATTTGATCACCGGCCGCTGGTGGCTTGTACTATCAGGTATTTAAACACCTGCCGTTGGTTGCTTCTAATATCTGGGATTTGATCATCAGTAGCTGGTGGCTTCTAATATCTGAGATTTGATCACCTGACGTTGGTGGCTTTTAATATCTGGGATTGGATCACCTGCCGTTGGTGGCTTTTAATATCTGGGATTTGATCACCTGCCGTTGGTGGCTTCTAATATCTGGGATTTGATCACCTGCCGTTGGTGGCTTCTAATATCTGGGATTCGATCACCTGCCGTTGGTGGCTTCTAATATCTGGGATTTGATCACCTGTCGTTGGTAGATTCTAATATCTGGTATTTGAAACCTGCCGTTGGGGGCTGCTAATATCTGGTATTTGATCACCGGCTGCTGGTGGCTTCTAATATCTGGGATTTAAACACCTGCCGTTGGTGGCTTCTAATATCTGGGATTTGATCCCCTGACGTTGGGGGTTGTATTTATCATCGATTTGATACTTACCGTTGGGTGCTGCTAATATCTTGGATATGAAACTTGCCGTTGGGGGCTGGAAATATCTGGGATTTGATACTTGCCGTTGATGGCTGCTAATATCTGGGATTTGATACTTGCCGTTGATGGCTGCTAATATCTGGGATTCGATCATCAGCCTTTGGTGGCTTCTAATATCTGAGATTTGATACCTGCCGTTGGTGGCTTCTAGTATCTGGGATTTGATCATCAGCCGTTGGTGGCTTCTAATATCTGAGATTTGATCACCTGCCGTTGGTGTCTTCTTAAATCTGGTTAACACTCATGTTGGCAAACTAAGTATATTTTTGAGGTGAGGTAAGACAAGACGATTGTGTTTACACTGCAAACCAGTTGTGAATGTAGCTATCAGAATATAGGGTAAACACCTGAAGCGTAGACTTCATTTCCTGTTCTTTTTTCCATTGACTGATTTCCATGTGTCCAAGATTTATCCTTATTGGATGTAAAATGTCGTCTGCTTTACTGTATATTCGCTATGCTTGGAATACTGCTTCAATATTTCGTAAATTTTTACTTCAAAAAAGAGAAATAATTCCATATCTAGGTAAATAACTTTGTAGTAGTAGACCTCTTGACTCGGAGAGGTAATATTTTGGTTTTCCCAACTTGTATTAATTATTACGGCCTCTACGGTTGCCAACTCGTTGAGGTCCTAGTGTTCTTGAGGACGTTTTCTCGGGCGTTCGGCTAAACGTTGGGGTAATTAGTGCTGGGCGGATCCGATTACCTGGAAATATCCGATTACCGATTACGATTACTAAGTAAAGTAATCGATTACCGATTACTCTCAAGTTTAAAGCGACACCTATATTTGAAATTAACGTCACCCGTATAATGCTAGAGACATTATTTAAATGCATGTTAAATGTATACAAAACACAATTTCAGGTGCTGATTCTGCTCAAAACAACTTCATAACAAATATTTCTTAACTTCCAACTTTCAAGATCTTTTTAAATTCAAGTTTTGACAAAACGATTTAACGAAGTAGAAAATGTTTTTAAGGTGTAGTTCAAATATAATTTGTCGGCCATCTAGTCTGAATGATATCCCGTCTCCCCCACCTCCCAGAATGCGGGATCCGAGTCCGACTACGATTACTTAAAAAAGATTCGAAACATTTCCGAAATGTGTTCGATAAAGATCCGAGTTCGGAACTTCGGATCCTAACTAGGAGTAGGAGTTAGATCCGAAAAAAAGTAATCGTTAAAAGTAATCGTCAGGGACTCATAGAGATCCGAATACCGAATCCTGGCGACTACTTTAAGAAGTAACCGATTACTCGATTATACTAGTAATCGAATCCGCCCAGCACTAGGGGTAATCCATTAACCACTCGGCCCCCCTTCGGACAGGCTGCGCAATTTCGGGTGTCCTATTATGGAAGGTCTTAACGGCTCAGAGTGAGCCGAAAGTTAAATACACATTTAAGTGATAGATATTAGGTCCTCATTAGAATTATTGAGGATACGCACGAAATTGTTAAACGCTTTAACCTTTACAAATGACCTTGGCAATATCTCGCCAATTTGAACTATGTGTTTCCGGTTTTTCTCATTGGCTGGTGGACCTGTGTTTGGAAAGTAAATTCGTCTCGACTCGGAGAGGTTTATTTTGGTTTTCCCAACTTGTGTTTTGGTACAATAGCTGAAAATTATAATTAGGACGATAATAGCTTAGATAGACAAAAAAATAGACCCTAAAGATTTTAAAAAATCACGTAAACTTACTTGGATAATCAAAATGCTCAAATTAAGCCCCTGGGGCAGCTGCCCCTGGGGCTGGCTGCTGAACAGGTTCGGTCCATTGGGACAAGAATGCATGCGCACAAACACCCGAATTTCCGGGAGCGCATAGCTTGCATTTTTGAAACGCAAACAATTTATTTGACTTATAATAAAATAATGGTCAACGAAATTGAGCACCATACGCGAACATTCTGTAAAATATTAAGCACCTATTTTAGTTTAGAAGAACCAAATACTTTCAGATTCCCGAAAATTTACTTTTTAAAGGGAATTGTAGATTTTTTTATTATTTTAAGTCATATTTATCACGTTACATGGTTTTGTCTGCAGTTTTAGAGAATAGGGAATCGGCACCAAGGGGCACGCGAAGCTGGTTACCATGGAAACCAAACTTGTTAGTTTCCGGTAAAATGACGGCGGCCATCTTGAAGGGCAATGTAAATAATTTTAACGCAGAATCGCGGCTGTTTCTCGGATTTTTATTATTTCTGATTAATTTCAACTATGGAATATGACGGAAAATTATCGAATTACACCCTATCACTTGAAAAAACTGCTAAAGAAAGGTACTTAAACAAAATAACCGTGATAAACTGTGATGATCCATATGCGCGTCCAAAATCAGCCTGGTTGCAAGGCTTAGAAAATCTCCAAATGTTCCCAGCAATTGAATATACAGATTTGATTCATTATTTGATTTTCACTAAAAGTGCTTATACATTGGACGACTTTAAAGCGTACAAAGGATTAGACGCTTATAAATTAATGGGAAAAGGATGGGTTAGAGACGTTATGGTTAGAATCTATGATGTAAACCGAGACTCAGCTGCTCAGCATCAAGCTGTAGTCAAAATCCGCAGACGAACGGAAACTACCACCTATTAACGGCTAAGGGAAACCAAACCTATAACCTATCAATAAACCAATTACAACCAAACCTAACATAAACTGACTTTAAAAATGTTATAAAATATTCCACCTCAATTGAAACCCGCCGTTGGGCTAGATTTTGAAATTCTAGCCAAACATTTTCTGTCGAATGCGATTCTGTCCAATGAGATTCGGTTGAATGGGAACCCCCCGCTGAACAACTGCAACGCGGGCACGGGGGGGTTGACTTCTACAGGGGCTTGCTGCTGAGCAAATGCAGCTCGGGCACGGGGGGGTTTGACTTCTATAGGGGCTGTCCTAGTCTGTAAACTTTGTATAAACTGAGACTGCACTATCCCTTTAAATTTTAGGCGGTGCAAAAATTGGAAAAATTGGGGTGCCATAGCCGAGGGTAGAGAATGGAATTGGCTAGACCGAGCATGGATAACTCATAATTTTATAAGATATGTTCACCATAAGTTTGTAACTGGAGTTTGTCATGAAGTGACAACGCAGGTTGTAGATTCTCATAAAGCGAATATACGCCTATTGAGGCGCTGTCAAAGGCTTAGTACAGACTATATAGGACCTAGATGGAAGTCCTGTCCTGCAAAATCAACCACCGGGTGTAGGACTTCAATTCTCGCTTACGTCGTTCTCTAACTAGCTCTCAGTTGTAAGTCTCTCAGGAGCATTACGAAGTATATAGGTAGTGTCATACTTATGGAACATCACTTATAAACTTATAGGAGCATTATAGTGTATATATGGACGGCACGCGACTTTCTCGAGAAAATTTCTTGTTGTCGCGTTTCCGAAGCCCATTAAATATAAACAAGATGGCCCAAGGGCTGGGCCTTAATAGTAATTTTACACGGCTCACGTGACCCCCCGTATAGTTGATTTCCAATAAATCGTACAACTAAAAACATTTCTGAAACAAATAAACAAAATCCTGGATCCCCTAAACCAGAAATCACTATGACCGTAAAGCGTCCCCTCTATTTTACGAAACCTAACCTAACCATCCAGCATAATCTCTGATGTATCACGCGCACAAAGTGCAGTAGTGCACGAAAATTATCATCTTGTTTCCCTTCACTCAAAAAAGCCCGCGAGATTTAAACTACCTTTCTTTCCTCTCTCTCCGAGCGGGATGCCCCCTCTCCCTCTTCCCCCTCTCACTAATATACCAGGCAGGCAGTTCTCTCTCTACGCGGAGCTTCGTATCGCCACCGCGAACGCTAGCGATCTCTCTCTCTCATCGTAAGCGTACGTTTCGCGGACGCGACCGGTTTCCCTCTCTTATCGTAAGCGTTCGTTTCGCGGACGCGTCCGGGACAGGGACAGGGACAGGGGTTTTGGTGCCGTTTCTTAAATTTTAAACGGAATAAAATTCCGTGTAAAATTAAAAAGGGGAAGGGGGAAGGAGTGCCTGCAATTAAGTTTTGTTCGCCATCAAGCTGTTGCGTCCGTTCGTCGCTCGCCGGCACTGCCGGGCGCCCCGTTTCTAGCGACTTCCTTCCGTTTCGGAGAATATACTGACCCCAAAAACTTTCTCTACATAATGTACTCAAACAAGATGGCCCAAGGGCTGGGCCTTAATAGTAATTTTACACGGCTCACGTGACCCCCCGTATAGTTGACAACTAAAAACATTTCTGAAACACAATCGTGTATCCCTTTAATTTCTAATAACGTCACATTTCAAATAATATTAATGAAACTAAATTGTGCACCCCACTAAAGTATAATTTTTAAAAACCATACGAATCAAATAATGTATTTAAACAAAATCCTGGATCCCCTAAACCAGAAATCACTATGACCGTAAAGCGTCCCCTCTATTTTACGAAACCTAACCTAACCATCCAGCATAATCTCTGATGTATCACGCGCACAAAGTGCAGTAGTGCACGAAAATTATCATCTTGTTTCCCTTCACTCAAAAAAGCCCGCGAGATTTAAACGACCTTTCTTTCCTCTCTCTCCGAGCGGGATGCCCCCTCTCCCTCTTCCCCCTCTCACTAATACAAACACAATCGTGTATCCCTTTAATTTCTAATAACGTCACATTTCAAATAATATTAATGAAACTAAATTGTGCACCCCACTAAAGTATAATTTTTAAAAACCATACGAATCAAATAATGTATTTAAACAAAATCCTGGATCCCCTAAACCAGAAATCACTATGACCGTAAAGCGTCCCCTCTATTTTACGAAACCTAACCTAACCATCCAGCATAATCTCTGATGTATCACGCGCACAAAGTGCAGTAGTGCACGAAAATTATCATCTTGTTTCCCTTCACTCAAAAAAGCCCGCGAGATTTAAACGACCTTTCTTTCCTCTCTCTCCGAGCGGGATGCCCCCTCTCCCTCTTCCCCTCTCACTAATACAAACACAATCGTGTATCCCTTTAATTTCTAATAACGTCACATTTCAAATAATATTAATGAAACTAAATTGTGCACCCCACTAAAGTATAATTTTTAAAAACCATACGAATCAAATAATGTATTTAAACAAAATCCTGGATCCCCTAAACCAGAAATCACTATGACCGTAAAGCGTCCCCTCTATTTTACGAAACCTAACCTAACCATCCAGCATAATCTCTGATGTATCACGCGCACAAAGTGCAGTAGTGCACGAAAATTATCATCTTGTTTCCCTTCACTCAAAAAAGCCCGCGAGATTTAAACTACCTTTCTTTCCTCTCTCTCCGAGCGGGATGCCCCCTCTCCCTCTTCCCCCTCTCACTAATATACCAGGCAGGCAGTTCTCTCTCTACGCGGAGCTTCGTATCGCCACCGCGTACGCTAGCGATCTCTCTCTCTCATCGTAAGCGTACGTTTCGCGGACGCGACCGGTTTCCCTCTCTTATCGTAAGCGTTCGTTTCGCGGACGCGTCCGGGACAGGGACAGGGGTTTTGGTGCCGTTTCTTAAATTTTACCGTAATTAAAATTACGTGTAAAATTAAAAACAGGCAACATTTGCATGGAAAAGTTGAGAAACGAATCATTAAGCTCTTACTACCCTAAATTATCACGCCAATTTTTTAATAGGAAATGTTACTAAGGCCAAGGTTAAGCCTACCATACTCGAAAAACTATATAAATTAACTTAAACTGCATTATACTTTAATCCCGAAAAAAATTAACCATAGGGTAATAGAGTGTGAATTTCTTTTTAAAAATAATTCAAAAGTCTCGAATATATTTGGTTTTAAAATAAACTAAACATATCTACTAAACAATGAATGAACAATATCCATCATCGGTACCGCGTTTTTATATCAACAACAAAACTAAGCTATTAACAGGGAGTAACAGAAGGTTAAAACGACCCGAATCGCCTGTATAAAATGTCCCAGGTGTAGATGTAAAATAGGTCAAATAAACACCCCCATAAATAGCAAATGTGTAAATGTAGTGTAAAATATCCATTAGGGCTCCCTAAATAATAAGTAGGTCAGGCACAATAATTTGTGACCTAGATTTGATATTAAAATGTTTGGCAGTCTATTGAACCCTCAAAAAGTTAAATTTAAACTTCTATATAATTTTTGAAACATAAATGAGCCATTTAAGCAAAAAATAGGCCAAAGTTGTATGCAATAGGCCCAAAAAATTGGCTTCATGTATTCTTTGGTAATTTGACGGTTTTAGCCCTTCACAACCTCTTAGGATCCATCATAGTTTTCCTTGAAAACAGGTTTTAAGGTGTCTTTAATTGTTGATTTAGAAATGACCCCAAAAGTAACCAAAAAATGTTAGGTCGGTAGGGAACACAGTTGGCCATTCTATATTGCTTTGAAAATAGTTCCTAATAAGTTGAATCCACTGGATCATGGAGCTTTGTGACCCTGACCTTGAACTTTAAATGTGTCATAGTAATAGGCCAAATTTAGGTCTCCTACCACCTAAAGTTTTGTTAGTATTAACCACCCCCCATGCTGACTTTATTGACCATAGGTCATTTTGGGTGTTAAAGACTAGAGTAGAACCATTGTCCTGATTTTTCAGCACATGTTAATTACCACTGTTCTGCTTGTACGAAATGTGGCTGTGGTCTTGACCATTCTTTTTTGCCATTGAGTCATTGACCCCCATTTGACCTTCAGTCAGAAATGTCAGTATTGTTGATTATTGGTATTTTATTGAGGGTGTCCTTGTATGACCTCGATGACCTTTTCTCGTGAGTATAATTCCTCTGACCTGGAACATATGCCTATACCACATTTTTGTGTCCTTCAACCCAATGTAAACTCAGAATATAAACAGGGAACAATTGGCATGATCCTGTTAGGGTCATAGCCCTAGCAGTAGTAGTAGGCTGTAGGCAAGGTTCTTAAAGAATAAAATAGCAGTATGGGCTTTAGGTAATTTCACACGTATTTGAAACTAAGGCCTAGAGGTCCGTGCACTCGAGCTAAAAAACTCGCGGATATTTTAAATCCTGAAGATCCTGAAGTTTTTTGTCTCTTGACAGCACGTACAAAGCTACGTTACTTAGAGACCTAGGTTTGCGCGTGCTTACAACCGATATTGTAACGGAGTATATACAGAATAAGCTGTCGTTCGAGATAGGTAGTTGCCGATCCTATAGCGTGAAAACAAATTTCCTCAAGCGCAATCTTTATCCATGTTGAAACTTTAAAGTCGCACGTGCTGGCGCGTGATGCTAGGCTGCTAGCCCGTGGTTTAAAAATAACTTTTTTAAAATCTAAACAAGAAGGTTAACTTGTAGCGGATGCGCTACTGAGCCTTCACAATCACACTTAGCTAAGCTTATGTCCGGCTCCCCTTGCTCTCTAATCTTAAGTTTTTATATTAAGACTTTTTTAACCTCATCATAGATTAGTTGAACATGAGTGGGATAGGTGGCGTCTCATATTGCACCTTTGGTGAGCGCCCCTTATATTGAGCCAGGCCTATTGCTAGGGCTATATAAAGTCGGGTCAGCTGTGTATTGGAGTCAGTGTACAGTTTCATCTTTGTGCAGTCTGTTAAGCAGTCAGTTTCATTAGTCATCATGATAGTATCCTGATAGAGTGGCAGTTTATCGTGGATAGTTGTTGGTGTTAGTTGAGAGTTAGTTAGCTAGTGCGGTAGGCCCTAGGCCGTATTCACCTTCTAAGCTAAGACCTGTTTAGATGTAGGGTAGATTGACCTTCTACGAGGCAATCCAGTGATATAGTCCGTTATGACTAGTCTTTGCGCGTTAACTCTCTCAGTTCGTGCCATTACTCCAGTAGACCTACTTTGGGACACAAATGGCTCTACTTTAACCCTAGTAAGTGATGCTTTTAATTTAGCTACCTCCGAAAGGCACACCCCTAGTCTGGCGCTCTCACTTCCCATCCTATCACATACATTGTAAATAGCCATTATCATTTATTTATATATTTATTTCTTTAATTATCTTATGTAACAATTATTAACCCTTAATAAAGAGTTCAAAAATATTATTTATTGGTTTTGAGCTCACTGTTTCACTCTGTAACCTCGCTTTTTCAGCAAATCGGTTACAAACTTAACTTAACACTATGCGTAATGAGACACTATACTGATGTACGCGTTGTTTATACGTTTGTCAGGATTCATATTTAAATAAATGGAAGAGCGACAAGATGAATAGTTTAAGAAATAAATTAAGTTTAATAGTTATCGAATTAAGGTTACATTGGTAAACGCGACTGCATCGTTGCAGAGTCCGGGAGCGAGAGAGCGAGGGTCCCAAAAATATACGTGAGCAAAAAAAGGTCATCCCCGCTCAGCCAAAAGAAGGGGGAAAGGAATGAAAATACACCCAGAGGTTATCGGTCATTTGACCAAAGGGGAATTGGCGCGGCGACTATGTCGCCATCTAGCACACACAAAAATTTTAAAGCTAACAATGGCAGAAGGTCATTTAACAACGGTTTGATGGACACACGTCGAAAATGTCAAGTTTACAGTTACACAACCAGGCAACAACAGAAACGAAGGCTCTAAAGGTGAAATTAAAAACGTTCCACAACAACAAAGTTTCTTTCGTCCTCTGGTTCGTCTACTGGTCGCCCCAGTCGCCCCACTTGAGGACGTTCGTTGCCCTCAACTCGTCCTGCCCGACCGCGTCTCGGCCGCCGTACTTGAGGCTGGGCGGCGTGTTCTTCTCTTAAATCATCTCGGGCGGCGTGATGGTGACCCATTTCTTCCGGAGCTAGCTCCTCTTGGTTGAAATCGTCATCATCATGGCCTTGAAATATCGGTCGATGACCTCGTACCTGCCCAGGTACTTCACAATATATATTTAATGTTACATGGCAATTATCCGAGATAGAAAAAATTCTCTCCATATTGTTGACTAGATTTTAAAATAAAGACATTTAATATATTGGTTTTAACCTTTGTTTTACTTAAGGACTATTTTCACATTAATGGAGGCCGATTTTAATAGAGAAAAATATTAAAGGGACTGAAAAACAGGCTGAAGAAAAGGGTAAGACTATGGTAAATTTCATCCTGTATTGCTTACAAACCTAGGAGGATTCATACCATTTACATAAGAAGGCTGGTTTTAGACTCATTCAGTGAGTCAGGCCTCCTTGCGTAACACCTTAAGCCTGGCCTCCCGTGTAAATGGTATGAATCGTCCTAGTCTGTAAACTATGTATAAACTGAGACTACACTATCCCTTTAAATTTTAGGCGGTGCAAAAATTGGAAAAATTAGGGTGCCATAGCCGAGGGTAGAGTATGGAATTGGCTAGACCGAGTATGGATAACTCATAAGTGAGCTTAAAATTTTACAACTCAAATTAGGTTAATGCAATGTAAAAAGTTCGTTAGGTTGCGTTATAAATTTAATTACAAATTGCGCCCTCAACTCGTCACTTTTCAGTTTTTTCTTCAAGTTCCTGAAGGTCATCATTTGATGTTAAAGGAAATGAGAAGTCAAATTCCACCGCAGGTGCTTCAGGCGTCAAGACATTTTTATCATTTTGAATGTGCCTCATTAAACTTTCCAACATGGACAACATTTCGTTAGAGTTTACTTTTAAAATTTCAAAATTTCGGATCACATTTCGATACCAATCTTCATCGAATAATAAAAAATTAAATATTTTTAGCCTTGTGGAGACTTAGTTAAAACTTCTTATGTTTACCTTCTTTAACCAAAACCATTCCAGGTGGCAAATCTCGAGAACAGGATTTTTCCTTCTCGTTGCTATCTCCAGTGGGTCTTTTCATTCCAGGGTTTCGTCGCAGGTGACCTGTATAAAATTAAATATATTCTCAATCAACAAAGGTAAACATAATAAACAAATGAGTAAGAAAACTCGTTTTTGCATGATTTTCACTCACTATTTTTACTTCCTGAGCCAAACTCTTGATTATTGACGCACGTCGTCACTCCTAAAAACGAAAGTTCATTAGTTAATTGTTTAAATTCAACATTACTTGAACCTTCAATTTGCCGTACTTGATGGAGACGAGTTGGAGTCTTGGCTAAGGTCTAATCGATCATCACAGGCTGAAGTTCTGGACATTTCAGATATTGTCGTATTTAGTAGAGTACCTGCAGGTACATTGTCAGAATTTTTATTTGAAGAGTTACGCAGATCGACATTAAGTTCATTTTCAGATACACTTCCTCCTTTTTGACTTGAATGCGTTGGTGAATTGACTTATAAATTGAAATAAAACTCATTATGAAAATGATTTGCAGGGTAAAACAATGAAAACTCACCAAGATTTAGGTTCTTAGTGTGGGGAGAAAATACAGGCATTTCAGGAATGGGTGAACAATGCGTTTGGTCATCGCTTTCGGATTCCTCAGAACTTGAATAGGCTTGAGAAAAACGTTTTGATGGCTTCTTGTTTCTTAAGCCTCTACCCTTATCTACACCGCTGCTTAATTAATTATTCTCAACGCATTTCATTTTCTTTACAGCAACCTCGTATGTATCTGTATTTAACCAGAATGAAAAGAACATTTAAATTATAGTTATAAATGTTTGGAAAAGATGAGGACTAACCACAGCGATAAAGTATCCTAATATTATATGTTGGCCAATTTTCATTTGGCGATGCGTTTCGCTTTGCCAATTTTGATCCGTTACTTTTTAGAAACGAACAAACTTCGCTTTCTTCATCAACCCAAGCCTTTGGCACAACAGCAACACTAGCCGTTTCCAAGAAATCCACAACAAGAAATTTGTCACCCGTATTAGTCATTTTCCTGGAAAGAATTGCGAAAAATGACTTTGAATAGTGGAAACAGAAGCATAAATATAGAATAATAAAAGCAAATTAATTTAGGTGGGAAAAGCTATAATGGTTTGCAGGAATAAATGCATGCTTCAAACCCATAGCTATATCCCTACCATTCTGATGCAAAAGATCGACGAGGAGCCACTCCTCAGCAGCACCGATAATTTGGTACTTCTGGACTTTTCGCAATACGTTGGAAACTTTCCACGGCTTTAAACTTGATGAAAGACCACTAGCCTTCACAACACCAACAAGAGATGAGGCGCAAGGTTTTGAATAAAAGTCCTCAATTTTTTCAAACGTTCGGCCAATAATAACACTGACACCATCTTCATTCTAAGCAATGTTCTCTACTACAACATATGACTTATCTTCCACCACGCAACAGTTATCACATTCACGCACGCTTATGACAAAGCCATTCAATATGACTTTTTTAAATTGTGGACCACCACACCCGGGGGAGGGGACCATTACTGTGTGCCATTTTAAAAGCTGGACTTGCATCTTTAGGGACGTTATGCTTCTCTATGTTTCTTTCTTCGTGTATTCGGTTAATTATTTGTTTTAAAGGTCGACCTGAATTGCTCATTTTCTTTTTGATCGATTGTAAATAGTTCTCAAATACGAAGGCGCTAAACGTGTCTAGTGAGCCGTATGTTTCAACATCATTTGTTATGTGAGAAAGGCAATGAACGTTGTAGGAAACTAAATGTCTCCCATAGATGACTCCAAAGCTTTTGACAAAGTAATCCAACAGTTTTCTAGCGAAGTTAGTCATATCAACTGATAAACTTGCAGATGCTAAAATACGAATTGCAACATGGAGACAAATAAAGTGCTCATAGTATTTTTTCGGAAGTATATCTGCTAGAACTAAAGGTCCTGAGTACAGCAAGAACTGTCTGAATTCGGTGGCTTTGCAATAATTAATCTCCGTTAAA
Organism: Phalangium opilio; assembly: GCA_019434445.1. Lineage (NCBI taxonomy): Eukaryota > Metazoa > Arthropoda > Arachnida > Opiliones > Phalangiidae > Phalangium > Phalangium opilio. The sequence goes on along the minus strand of JAEQBA010002255.1, from coordinate 72,003 downwards.
GACCTAGGCTTTCTAACGAACTCTGAACAAGTTATTCCAGAAAGTGACAGAAGCCGTAAAGATACCTCCGATATCTGAGCAGGCCTCAATTTAAAGATGGTACTTTTTCCTTTAATCCATAAGGTTAGCAACTTACGCATAACCCCAAGGCAAACCAAATGCATATAGTCTAACGGAAATCCTGATACCATTTTCAAGTCTGGTATTTCTTCTAATATTGAATAACCTACATGGTGTTCCTCCTGAGTCTTAGCTCGAAAATTATCATTTGTTCTAAGTGCAGAATTTATATGAGGGAAAGATAATCTTCCTTCCAAATGCTCCCCTCTAACCATACATTTATCGCAACCAAAATAACCCGAATGACCTTTAGTTTGGCAAATGAAAGAGCGCGCTGGGGTGTCACAAATAAACCCTGAAATTTTTATAGGAAACGAGGCATTTCCATTGTTGATGCCTTTTTCACAAAGCAACTTAACTTCTTCTACGAAGCGAGATAGAAAGGCGTTGCAATCGTCTGGCTTAGAACTCCCTTGGTAGATACCTATTACAAAAGGCTTACTATTTTTAATTGATGAAAGCATACCCAATATAGGCCAAAACTGACTGTTGGAACTATTTGTGATTGGCAATCCATCAATATTTACTAATATTTCAACCCTTTCAAGGACAGAAGCAGTTTTCTCAATGGAGTGAATAATCCCCAATTCTAGCCCAAAATGAAAATACCCTCCAGGAGAAACATCTTCTACGTTCAATTGTCTAGGTGTACCTAACAAGGAACGATAGTCATCGGGCAAATCTTTATGGCAGTCTTGAGTCTTAAGCAAAGCTAATAACTTGTTCAGAGATAATTTACTAATTCTACTTTCGGTTGCCCATTTTGCTAAACTAGAACAAAAGCTATTGTTGCTTTCTGCACTTTCGTCTCTGCCAGTTAATTGTTCTTTACGATCAATTTCATTGTATATTGGATTATTCTGCTCTAGATCAGTTTCGTTCCCATGGTTTAGTACAGTTTCAACCTCTAAAATATCACTATGATCAATGACAATTTCCTCCAAATAATTGTCATCAACCAAGTCGTTAGCATTTTCCTTTTTATCTAATTGCAGTTCATAATTTTGAATTAAGTCTGTGTCACGGAGAATGGTTTGATGTAAATGGTTTTTAACAATTCTTGAGCGTTGACGAGCAGAAATAAATCTGTGTCGCTTACACTTGTGTCTGTAAGACATGTTAAAATGTGTCCTAGAAACCAAAATAGGATATTTTAATAAATTTGCACCTATACGCGATTTACGGGGTTACCTCCCATTTCTTAAATGTTAGTAGTTTTTGGTACGACTTTAGAAACCAACAGTTATATAGGGACGAAAATACAGAATTTTACGCTTTACATTGATGGCGGTTTCAGAAACTATACTAACAATTAAGCAGTCTTGGAAACAAGTATTTTTTTTTAAATCTAGTCGTCGGGACAATATTAAACCCATAAACTGGTCCTTAGGACTTTTCCCCCCTTATACTTAACCTATAGATTAGCAATTAATAAATTGGTCCCGAAGACCAGTAACCCCCCACTTCGTGAATTTAAAAACTAGTCCAAGCAATTAATAAACTGGGTTTTGACTAGTTCACTTGTACGTGCTATTTCCAAGACTGATAACAAGCAATGGCAGCACCCCTGGAATTTGCCTCGTAAACCACGTATAGATAATTTTTATTAAACGTAAGTATGCAGCAAGGGGGGCGGGAAAAACTGGAATGTTTTTTATTTACTAATGTTTAACCAAGGCTTAGCTTAAAGGGATAGTACGTGCAATAGAAAAGGTAATTTTTAATCGAATTAAGGGTGCTAAAATATGCACGAAAACATTAAGATTCCCGACGCCATTTTCGCCGAGCTGAATAACCTAATTCCTTCTATTAATCTCATGGGTAAATCCCGCGGCAAGGAGGCGGGAAAAACTGGAATTTTTTCTAATTTACTAATGTTTAACCAAGGCTTAGCTTTTTCCCTCGCTTATATACCAGGGCTCGACATAAGGATATTTATTTTAGTAGTCAGCCTGACTAGTGAGCCCCCCTATCCCAATTTGTTTTAGTAGTCACTGACTAGTGAGACGCATGGTTTACGAATATTTGGGACATTTTTTTTACTAGTCAAGTTGACTAGTGAACCCCCAGATTTCGATTTATTTTAGTAGTCAAGGCATTTTTTTTAGTAGTCAAATGCCTTGACTAGTGCCTTATGTCGAGCCCTGTTATATACATGCAACCGCACGCGCCTTTCTAACGAAAATTCCCAGCTCCGACCGGCGCCATATTCTACTACTTTACCGACGCCATTTTCGCCGAGCTGAATAACGGCGGATCCGCCACCTTCCTTCTATTAATCTCTATGGTAATTACACGCTGAACACAAATATCTAGGGCAATTTTTACCATACGGCGCCGTTAAATAATAAATACATATTTCAACTTACTTTTCGTTCTTTTTAAATTTTCACGGATCCTATTAAATGTTGATTTGCAGACGTGGGAGAGTCGAGATAACGCGAGTTATCGTGTCAGGACAAAGAGAGATCGTGACCGAGAGGTGAGAGCCGACTGCCGAGTGAGAACTGAGACGGCTAGAGAAAACGGGACTACGCGAGAATCGGCGAGATTTTTCTTTCGCTACGTCATCTTATCAGTGACGTCGATCGTTGCATGACGTCGCGTATATCCTTCCCCAGTCCCCACCCCTCTAGCCAAACCCCCCACATTTTTCTATAGGCTCACGTGGGTTTTTTCGGAGTATTGTTTTGGGAAAAAAGCCTATGGCATTTTAGGAAAGTGCTTATCGAGATGAGGAAACGAATTTATTTGGATATAGAAAGGAATATCCTTCCCGACAATTCCCCATGGCAGGAATTTGCAACCATTTTTATGACGTAAATATAATTACATGCCAATTAATTGTAATAAAAAACGTCACATTAATTGTTGACTTTGTGAACAAATTAACACATTCAAATAAATAAATAAAGATTTTTTATGTTTTTTCAACCTTTATTTCAGCACTTATATCAGAGAAGAAGAAAAAATATATGTTGAAAAAATTCATTATCTTAATGAATGGAAAAAAAAATTAGAATTTTCTGTAACGAAAATTAAAATATTAGATGAATCGGAACATAATTTAAGAGAAAGAAATAGAAGATATAAGGAGAATCTTCAAAAAATAATTGAAAATGTCAATAATGAGATGAATGCGCTAAAGGTATTATTTTTGTCATTTTCATGGCTATGTAAATAATGAAATGTGTTTATTGTTGCATGGTTATTTTGTGTGACGTACATAAAAAAGACTGTTTTAAAAAAACTTGACGAAAAGCTATTCAGTAAATAAAATTAAAATTTATTATTTGATCATTAATTTAATCTACCCACCATATATTTTGAAGTAAGTCTTGTGCGCCATCTATACATTTGTTTTTATTTTTAATATTACAATTTAAATGCAGGAAAATAACTGAAGTTGAATGTAAAAAATTTTGTTTTGAAACGTAAGTACTAAAAATGAAAACTGAAGTTAAATGATAATCAGTAAACACATTGAAAAATATCTCCGAGATAAACCCTAACAAACATACATCGGACAAAGTTGGGAGATATAAATGGGAGTAACAGAAATATTATATCCAGTCAATGTACTAGGGATGATATTATAAAAATCTCCCTGCTTTGTACAACATTATACATCCCGGGAATATACACTAGGGATGAGAAATTCTCGGGATGTGAGTACCTTGGAGGGATATCCAGTAAACACATTCAAACTTATCTCCGAGAGATAAACCCTAACAAACATACATCGGACAAAGTTGGGAGATATAAATGGGAGTAACAGAAATATTATATCCAGTCAATGTACTAGGGATGATATTATAAAAATCTCCCAGCCTTGTACAACATTATACATCCCAGGAATATACACAAGGGATCGGATATTCTCGGGATATGGGTACCTTGGACAGATATCCGTAGGAGATATGTGTTTGCTGGGTTACTATCGCTGAGAATGCCGAAAGTTAGTGCAATGTTCAGTTTTTGTCTGGTAAGCCTTGGTTCCGTTTTGCGCGGGAACTGTGTACGCTAAGTGAAAACGCTATAACGCTGCCGCTGCCGCTGGGCGGCAACGTAAAAAACTTATCTGACATTTGACGTCCAACTGCAAAGCAGTTTTTTTTTCGGTCAAGTGAAAACCATGCTTTAGTCGCTAGCATTACGAAGTATAGGAAGTGTCATACTTAATCTTATAAACTTATGTTTTAAACCATTAATTATTTCACTTTTCAGGTATTTAAAAGCTAATTACTTTGTAACTATAAAAAAGCTGCTTCTATTTAGGCCCAAAATTTTGGGCTTATATAGTGTACATGATTTGGTGAGCTATTCAAGGCCACATTTTGGGCCTAAATAGCCTATTATTTTATCAGTACTATTTTCAGGGATAAGGGAGTTGAGATGGATTGGAAATGATGATGGGCGACCTGCGGCACCGTATCTCTCCCATTGTACCTCGCTCGCACACACCCCTACCCTTCAGTTCGGTAGGCGATTCCTAAGTGCTGCCGCGTAGCGCCATTTTATTTGTACGAGAACTAGCTTCTATTTTTAAGATAGAGAGCCAGGAGCGTCCTTTACAATTTTGCCCGGTACGACCCTACCTAACCGCTGAGGATGCTGGGAGGACTACGGTGCCGTATAAATTCCAATTCAAATTAAGCGCACTTACCCAGCATATTTAGTTTCGTAGCCTAAAATGCGTTCTTTATTATCGGAATCCAATTTCTTGCATTGGGCCTTTAATTCCTCCAATCTTTATTTAATTAAAGAAATACTTGAATTAACGTTTAACGCTTAGATGAAACTAGAAGCTAATATCATTTGAATTCCCGTAAAGTACCAAGACTATTAAACACAGAAGGACTGGAAAAATTATAAGCTAAAAACACATGTTCTTCTAAAGGCATCGGCTGTCAGCAGCTCCCTTAGCGGGAGAGTCCCGTAACTTAATTCGACTCCTAAGTCTTTTGTTATGGCCATGGTTTTAATCGACGAAAAAGTTTAAATATCGGTCGCGGCGCGGCAAGGCGCGGCGCTAGAGAGACGCTGCCCTAAAAGAACCACGCACCACCCCTATTTAATAGTCTTTGGGCAGACTCAGGGTTCGGACAAAATTTTTATATGGAAAATCCCCCACTTTTCACGCAGCTTATCCCTGACGGCCCATTTTTATTTAGCATTACTCGAAGCAATCGTAGTATGACATACCTAACGAAATCCCCGACTTTTTTTTAAAAAACAGCTTTAAATCCCTGACTTATCCAGGTTCTGTTCGAACCCTGAGACTGACTTAAAGTCTTTCTATAATCTACAATTATGTCCATACAAACTTACTGAGTTTCAAGCTCTTCAATATGGGAATCTTTAAATTGTATTTCTCGGGCTTGCGCCCTCACTTCTTCACGTAACATCGAACTTTGGTCCTCAAGCGAGGCGCGCTTTCCAATACTATCTTGTAGTTCATGGATTAAACGCGCCGTCTGGAATTAAGAAAAACAAACTATATAGTTGAACTGGATAGTGAACTCCGTGCTAACGTCCCCTTAGAATAGAAATCGATAGTAGAGAGTTGAGGGTATAGATAATTTTCAATGGAAAAACACGAGCGCTCCGAGACCGAGGCGCGTCTTCCATCTATCCAGTCGCTCCCGGAATGATCGCAACCGCTCCGACACGAGAAAGTCTGATGACGTCACAAAACCACTCTGAAAATACTTTCGTCTTTCATTGGGAGCATCTAGATCGGTTCCTCCGAGGTAAAGCGATGACGGAGCGATCTCCGAGCGCTCTTGGTCGATCCCATTGGAAAACGATATAACACGCACCACGAGACGAGCAGACAACTCGGAAAATATAGAACATAAGTGATCTCGAGAGCGAAAGAAGAATTTTTTACACTCAGTAGTTCAAGCCAATAAAGGGACAGTAAAGTCACTCGGTAGTCAACACTTATCTCACTCACACCAATGGAGATAGTTGGGAAACTCACCTCAGCGCTGCTTTGCACTTGCTGGGAAGAGTACCTCGCGACTAATTTCATTTGATCTTTAAGCGCAAGTTCCAAACTAAAATACGATTTCGTGAACGCTTCCTTTTCAAGCTGAAATCAATTAGAATCCACTTAGAAAGGACTTCAGACTGAAGTATTTTTTCTTTCACGTTCAACTCCTAGCACATACGAGCTAATTTAATGGAAAGAAAATTTAACTCACATAGTTTTCTTGGAGTCGCCTTTCGTAATGTTCTCTTATACTTACGCTTACATCCTGAAATAATAAAAATAAAATATGAAAATTTAACCTCATACAGCCACGCAATAGTCCATCGCCCCCGCGTCCTTTTCTAAATACTCTCGTCGCCAGTAAAGAATCTCTCTTCGCTAGCATCATCTAGTTTTTAGAAAGTAAAGGAAATGTTAAGGTGACATAACTGATTAGCCCTTAAAAGGAGGACTATTCTCTTAGGAAAATATTAAAACATAAATGACAAATCTTACTACAATATGATAATTAGTGGATTTAATTAGTCTTAAAAACGATCAAGGACTACTGCCTCGCCATCCGCCATTGGTTTAGTGGCGTCTGCTAAATCAAACCTCCTACCCCTACGGGATTGGTTGAATTCTCACAGGCTGAGGGAGAGAGACGTAGAGGGGGGGAAGAAGAAGTGGTTCGATTTAGCAGACGCCACTAAAGCAGACGCCAAGGATGGCGAGGCAGTAGTCCTTGATCGTTCTTAAGATTAATTAAATCCACTAATTATCATATTGTAGTAAGATTGTCATTTATTTTTTTTTAAAAATATTTAATTCCACTTATATTTAGAAAAAATGCAGTTCTTTTAAAGTATAATCAGTTATGCAAGCTGCCTTTTTCCTTTAATTAATACTGAATTAAATATACACAATAGCGCGAGGCCAAATGGCGCTACATCGAGTGACAGATGATCACTAATTTACTAAACCCCTTTTTAATTGTCGCGCTCTACAGTTCGTGACTGATCTTTTCAAACGCGCGCTTTCACCTCTAGATCTTAAGTTCTCTGAAATTTCATAAGTTCTCTCCGTCATACGTTCATTCCATAAGTTTGGGCACTGGGTACAGACTGGAGCTTCTCACGAAGTGGCCTAGGTAGGTCATAGATTCAGGGTAAAGCGACGTACGCCTGGTGAGGCCCTGTCAAAGGAGGCTTAGTACTGCAGACTAAATAGGACATTGATGCGGAAGTCCTCCAAAATTAACCACCACCACCGAGTGTAGCCAATTGACTCGCTTCCGTCGTTCTCCCTCGAACTAGTTATCTCGAGTACTGTATGTCTCTCAGTAGCGTTGCGAACTTGTATAGGAAGTTGTCACATTATTTTTATATTTTGTAACATTGTTATATTATAATCATCTTTTGGTTAATCCGCTCGTACGGCTCCTCGACCTCGAGTCGTCGGCTGCTTTTTCACCAAGGGATTGTTTTAGTCGTGAATGTTTATGTTTTAACAATTTATCATTAAATCATGGCGTTTGTGTCAGTACTGAGACAAAAAAAATGCAGGAACTCAATGCAATTGGCCGATATTGATAAAGAATGCTAAAGATAAGAGTTTTTATTGTGACTTGAAACCAGAAAATTATACAACTGAGCAAAATCCAATCCACTGATCTCTTAACTGTTTTCTTAACCGAGGCTACGGAGCGAAATATTCGGCTGCTTAAATAGCTCCGATATCATTGGCTAGCTTCCACTACACGTACACGCTTCCGGGGAAAAACCAGAAAGAAGAGAAAATAAGATTTTCGTTCACGTGGCGGCCACAGAGCGTCGCATATAATTTGGAAGCCGGCGGCGCGGGAGAAAACGCTGGAGTATAAAAATTAATTGCCTGAGTAACTTATAGGGAGCTAACATATTATTAACTCATGATAATACTAATATAGAAGACGGTTATTTATCTTGAGAAGAACTACTTGTCGCATCGGCTATTTTTTAACGTGGTGGCAGTGAAATTAAAGATGATAGAGGTAAGAGTGACATTTTTCACCACAATAAGTCGCTATATACAAAGTTGTGGGTGGAACTAAAATATAAACAGACGAAGTTTCTCAATGAAGTATGCGAGGACGTTACAAAGTCTAAAGCTATGATGCGACGTTCTTACTACATTAATCGGTTTTTGGTATTAGAGGAGGCATGATTGTACCATTATAGTTTTAAATTGTCGTGAAAACTTGATTAAATTCCAGGATATTTTGATGGCGGAGCTAGGTTAGTGTGAAGCGATGCATAACGGACTGTTCTCTTTGTAGCGGAACAAAATAATATATTGATCTTTTATTCCTTAATCTTGAAACCGAAAACATTTCAAATTATTATTATTAAAGTGAACGAGAATAGAAAAAGTGGAAAAAATTAAAGAAAAGGAAAAGTTCTAATATAGAGGCAGTGGCGCTCCCATACAAAATAGAGGATATACTCCTTTTTTGCAACCCCCAACTTCCAACAGGGCTATTTGAAGCCGGAAATTTGGAAATTCAATTTTAGGAAAAATAAATGTAAAATATCGTTACTTGCCGAGTACCAAATGTTCGCTATTTTCTGAATACCGAGTCTTCGCTATTTTTCGAATACCGAATCTTCGCTATTTTAGGAATACCGAATGTTCCCTATTTGCCGAATACCGAATCTTCGCTATTTTCCGAATACCGAATGTTCCCTATTTGCCGAATACCGAATCTTCGCTATTTTCCGAATACCGAGTCAATGCTTTTCCCCAGGCAAAGAGGTAGACTCAGTCAAATATGCCTGAAACATGTTATATCTTCGGGAAATTGTGTTCTAAAACTGATTTATGCTAACACTCGAAATGTCTGGAACATTGTTCAGAACCTAATAAATATTCTTTACTATATTAACTTAGCTTGTCTTCATTAAAATCCTTACATACCTTCACTATTCCTGGGGTTCCCTGACCTGTGACAACCCATATTTACTGTGGGACGACGAAAGGTTCATTCCACACAAACGAGATAAACGTGAGCACCGATTATGAAAGCTTGCCTTCAGTAACAGAGACACCAATCCCCACCACTCTTGCATTGCGACAAACAGTCAATTTGAACTCCATAAATGCGAAAACCCCTTAAAAATAATTGAAATCTATTGAAAAGGTTTCACAATCTTATCCAAACGCATACTTACCTAACCATATTCGAGTGATCTTGTATTATTCTCTTTTTAAATTGACTGTGCGAATCGATAATGGGCCACGGTAAGTGGATCCCAAAAATTTTTTTATCTTTTAAAAGATGTTTTTCAAAGATAAGCGTTAGAAGTTTCCACGATATATCAGATGAACACCCCAACAGCCCTGCTTCAGTTTAATATCCACCAGGTGCAAAAACCTAATAAAAACACGTTTTCCATAATGAGATATTCATACCTACACTATGAAACGGTTATATCCCTAAACCTCTACCATCTTGCGCGTAAAAATATGCCATAAAGATAAGTGTAGAACAAAAATATAATACATATTTCAAGCTTGCTGCCTAGTTTTATTTAAAAAGTGGTTTTACGAAAGAGCGGTATAGCATGGACTAACGAGCACAGTCAGCAAAGGGAAATGGAAATCAGTGACCACATATAGAACAAGGTTCGATGAAGCCAAATTGTTTGTCAGAACCGACCCCGCCCCTTTTAAAAACCGATACTGAGCACTGGCTTGGTTCTACAGCTCCGCACATGCGCAATAAGCGCAACTAAGTGAAATTTGTTTACTTCTTATGGCCGAAGCTAAGCACGTTGATCTCCAGCGTGAGCCTTCTTTTTACCCTAAATACCCTTTAGGATTTTCTATTTAAGTATCACGTGACGTACTAGTCTTCCGCTGTGCGCCGAGTTAGGTGCGCGTGAGAGGCAGAAACTACAGTGCCGTTCAAGTTACTTAACCCTTCGCTTATTGACCCTTCTTTTCCCACCTTGTTGAAATGGTTCGCAGCGTGCCATAAGGTGCACAGGTATCACGAGAGCCAAAACTCCAAATTGTACGTAAATTCTCATATGATCTCTTTCAAGAAGCTCTAATCTCTCCCGTGTTCCTCCCGTTCTCTATAATGAGTTGGCCAATCATGAGGATTTAAGTGATAACCTAAGCGTGTGTTCATTCGAAAAGTGCTCCGTCATTTAGATTCTGCAATTTCTGCGGCATTCCCATGTGCTACTGTTTATAACTATTGATTTCTTTTATAATTACATCTTACTTCCAAGTTAACTGAATCGACATTTCAATAAATGTACTTTATTTTAACGCCTTTGAAATAGCAATTATACTAACATATTAATATAATAAAATATTCTATGTAAACATAAGTTACTGCCTACCTAGGAAACTGAACACAAGTTTTGCTGGAGCATTGCTTTATTGTTACAGTAGGCACTCACCAAAAGGTATTCTTTAATCCCGCACCAACATGAAAAAAGGCGATTAGAAGTGTGAAAACATCTTTCATTCTGAATAACGTTGATTGTACGATTCAAAAGATGTCATTAATAATTATTACAATAACTAACGTCGCTATGGCGGCCCGGAAAATAAGGAAAATGTCCTTCGATGGAAGCCCAATATATTTATACTAATATATTTAGACGGATTATATTCGGTTGAAGAAATCACAAACCCCCCGAACATCGAAGAAAAAGTTTGAAGGCATGAAATATAAGAGTTGGAAAAAACTCTTTACATGGACGTCCAGAACACCTGCCTCCTCTATAATAACAAGAATACAAGACAAGAGCAGTCCTTAACCCTAAAAGTTCCCATTTCAGATCCAGAACATATCTTTTACTCGTACCATTTCAATAACAAATCAATTCAAGGTGAAGGTTCTGAATAGGGTATAAACCTTAAATCCGAAGATAAATCTAGATACTCCTACTCAAGCTATAGTGTTGCAGGGATTGAAATAGGTTGTAGAGAAATTAAATGAGTAGGCCTAGGCCTAGTCGAAATACATGAAAAAACCAAATTAAGCGAAGTCACTGATTGGCCACCGACCGGATTTGCAGGCACGTGTTTGTAAACCCATGGTTTAACGAGCTACATAAATGCTTTGCAATTTTTGACTAAACAGAACCGAATTTATCCCATATCAGACGTATTGCAACTACTATTACCCAAATTAAGGTTTGAATTACAAGTACAAAATAAGACTAGACAACAACCTAAGTCTCATTTAAGTATTCCACATTCCAAAAGACGATCTTTAATACTACTTAAGAAAACGTTAAACAGGGTTGGCAAGTTTTAAACAAATTGTTTTAAACTTTGGTTTAAAACTTGTTTTAAACAGCCATGAAAAAAAAACATTAATTTGTTTAAAACGTTTTAAACAAACAGTTTAAAACATGTTTTTTTATGGATAGGAATTTCGAATATTTTTAACTCGTTTTATTTGAAAATGAGCGAAAATAATAGAATAATAATAGAAATTATAAGCTTCAGTCAAAACCTTGCAATAATTTGACTGTTTCATATGGGTGTTTAATTGTTTGGAAACCCTACCAGTTGATTTATCCGTTACCATTCTGTATTGAAGACTGATATTCAATAATTTGATTAAGAATAACATATTTTGTCGTCTACCTAAGGTAAAGGAACAACGTTTTTCTACACTGTTGGTACATTTTACAATTCTAAAGTGATTACGCGTAATATTTAAAGCCAGGCCCTTGACAGTGCTAAAATTAATACGCTTAATCCGTAAACGGAAAACCTGAAGCGCCAACAAAGTAGAAAGGGGTGTTGAAGTATCAAATGTATGAGTTCTGACCAAGAAACTCTGCAGTATGGAAGCGAAAATTGCTTAATAGTGGCCACAAAAGAAATCAAGCATTTCGACATTTGGAGTTAAATGAACAATTTTACCCATCACCCTCATTTTGTGTGCGCTATTAAAAAATTACATTTTAGTTTTGAAAAGATCTCTTGCTCATTTTAAACAGTCAGTAGAACATTTCAAGTATTCAAATTTAATCTCTCAACACGTACTCCCTTTTAAATAATTAATTTCATGATAAAATGTTTTCGGAAAATCTAATTTTAAATCGAGTTTTAAACAATAAAAACACAACTTTTTTTACAACATTTTTGGCAACCCTGGCAAGGACCCTTTCTTACACCTTCAAATTCTAAATTTTAGGAGCTCTTGATTTCGTCTTTTCGTGTTTTTCTTCTCAATACGTGTTCGTGGTCCGTTAGTCAAGCTGTATGATACTCGCTTTGGGTTCAAGTGGTCCCTGGTTCTAATTCCACACGGACAATTTCTTACACCTTGAAATTCTAAATTTAAGGAGCTCTTGCTCTTATTAAACAGTCAGTAGAATATTTCACATATTCTGTATTGATCGCTTAACACGCACTCCCTTCAAAATAATTAATATCATAAAATAATTTCGGAAAATCTAATTTGTTCTTGAAAAAGCTCAAATATGTTATTTTTCAATTAATTTGGAGGGAATTAATCGATTAGCAATTAAATAAGTTGATTGAATTAAATTGTGATTAAGGAATAAATTAATATAAATAAAGAAAAATCGCAATATCGGATCTTCAGACAATTGATAAACGTCACTCTCATCGTTTGTTTTTTCTGTCTTGGTCCAAACCAAGACCATTTTGTTTTATCAAGCAGGCTGTGAAAAAAAGCGCATTGCGCTAGCAGGAGTAGTGGCTTAAATGGAGAGCCGCGATGTATAATATATAGGCTATTAGTTCTGCAAGATTGATTTTAAACATGTTTAAAACTAGGTTTTTTTGTGTTTTTACTGTTTTTTCTACTTGTTTAAAAAACAGTTTAAAACAACAAATCGTGTTTTAAACAATAAAAAACACAACTTTTGTTTTTTTTAAAAAAAACTCAATTTTTGCCAACCCTGACGTTAAAGAAGGCTTATTTACAACTCAAAAAGAAAGAAATTTAAAATAATTTTTCCTCGAGGTTATTTTTGCATTTCTTTAATACTCATTTTGGTGTGAGTTTAGGTCCTTTGATATAGACTACATTAAGTTCTTGTCTAGAATAACGCTTCATATATGACCCATGAGAGAGTAAGGATGACGGTATAGAACAGGTTTTACCCCCCTTCCTTCCCCCCCTTCAGGGGGGAGGGGTAAAACCTGTTCTATACCGTCATCCGGGGGGTTGGGGGGGAATTGGGGGGGAGGGGAATTGATGACGTCACGTGATGGTGTTGGCAGGGGGAGGAATTCGGGGGAGGGGATTGATGACGTCACGTGATGTGGTGTTGGCGGGAAATTTGAATTGTTGAGCCACCTGGTGGTGGTTTTCTTGATCACGTCACGGCTAATTTTTGATAACGTCACTTGGATGATACCTGTAGGGATAGGCTTATGCTATTGTAGGCTTATGCTATTGTAGATCCTGGTTGGTTTATGCTAAATTAGGTCCTGAAAGATAGGCTTATGCTAGGTTTATTCTTTTGTAAATGCTGAAAAAGAAAGGGTTTTGGTATTTTAGACTTATTCTATGGTAGATCCTGGTAGGCTTATGCTGTATTAGATTCTTTGGTAAATGCTGCAAAAATATACTCTTATGCTAGGTTATTCTATGGTAGATCCAAGGCGATTTAAAATAGCTTCGTACATGCATTTTATAACTTGATCATTCAGAAGGTTGTAGTGAAATGTCATAAAACTAAATTTCTCGTTCAGTGTCCATGCCTCGGTCTTTGTTAGAGTGAATACGCTACCCTCGTTGAATACTATCTTCCCCTCCATAACGGTTATTTTTATTTTCAAGTTCAAGTAACGATAATTACCCCAGTCGCTGAATAGATCTCCGTCCACTCCTCCATAAATTCCTTCAAAACGTCTTCCGAGATGCTAACAATGGTACGTACCATCATTTTTTTTGGGTCAAAAGTAGGCTTGGCTCGTATCACCCCGAAAACGGCATAACATTCATGCCCATAGTCTAACGAGTGCATTTGCGCGGTTTTCTCGAGAGTACGGGTTGATATTTAACCTGAGGGTATATTGACTGATGCTTATCTTTTTTTATTGTCCTTTATTGGCAACCCACCCGATGGTTTAGGACCTTAAAAGGGGGGCGTGGCTAAAGCGTAACGAATGGAATTTATCCCCGTCGGCTTTTTATTTATAGGTAGAATAACCTGGTGGTGGTTTTCTTGATGGCGTCAGCACTAATTTTTGATGACGTCACGTGGCTGATACCTGTAGGGATAGGCTTATGCTAGGCTTATGGTTTGGTAGATCCTGAAAAGATAGGCTTATACTAGGCTTATTCTATGGTAGATCGTGAAAGATATGCTTATGCTTGGCTTTTTCTATGGTAGATCGTTAAAGATTTGCTTATGCTAGGTTATTCTATGGTAGTTCCTAGTAGGTTTATACTATATTAGAGCTTGAAACATAGGCTTTTGCTAGGTTTATTCTTGGTAAATGCTTTTAAAGTCCCAGCACAATGAGGGCAATGTAGATGACCCGTACGTGGCATGGGGGCATACCCTAGTTTTTTGAGGTTTTCATGAACATTTTCGGCCATACCGAAAGAGATGTGGTCAGATGAATGAAATATACCGGAATATTACTTATTATGCTAAAACTTTTACCGATCTTAACATTTCCGAGTAAAGTATACACGAATATGGCTAGACTGTCTCTTATGTTTTCTATTTAGCACACATTTTAAGGGACATTTTTACCAAAACCAGAATTACATATTCCCCCTGATTACGCATGATTACTATTTGAATTTTAATGATCACATGGGATTGCTGTTTAAATTCTACAGAATACTTGTAATTCAAGTTCAAATGACACCGATTTCTTGTCACTGGTATAATTATTCTGAATTGTACAATAAAAATTATAATTTTCCATGAATTGAATTCTAGTAATTACAGTTTGAGTTTTACAGATATTTCTTACAAAGAAAATATTTTAGTGATATGTCAATAAGCTCTATAGTAAAAAGAAATAACTGATATTTAGACAAACGGTAGCATTAATTAATGATTAGCAGATAGTGCTAAGCGAGCGATAGTTTTATTAGAAACCGTTTTAAATCTATTCGACTGCAATTTGTGAAAGCTTTATGAAAACAAAATAACGAGTAATAAGCCTTATATATCAAGCCTTATATATAAATGTTGGGTTTTTTCTGACCCAAAGTGGGTTATTTTTCAACTCTTTCTGGGTCAGTATTTAACCGACCCATTTTTTGGGCTGATGTTCCTTGACCCTAGAATTGGTTGTTTATTTAACACAATGTTGAGTCAACGTAAACTATAACTCAGATTTGGGCTAAACAGTAACCACATTACTGGCTAAATTGTAAAATCATATTTGCAGGGCTCCCACCAAAATCTCAAAAATAAATAGGGGAAAAAGGGACTTTTCACGATAAAAATAGGGTAAAATAGGGACCTAAATTCTAAAAGTAGGAACCAAAAAGGGACCACTGGTAAAACAAAATGATATCTATTCTGTGAAAATATCACAAACAGTTAGGAACCTATTACTCTTTTATATTTTTTCGACAAAATAGGATATTATTTCTGACTTTCTTTTGTTTATATTCTTATTCTGAGGGAGCGGTAGGTAAGACTTCAAACTGGCTCTAATGTATAAGGAACGTTTTTTTGATTAGAAGTAACTATTTTCGTATCATGTTTACTGTTATTTAAAAAATCCACTGAACTAGAATTTGGGCCTTTACAGGTTTCGTACAAAATTTTTGGAATGATATTCCCTGACTTTTCCATGTTTTCCCTGACTAAATTGAACAAATTTCTCTGACCATTTGCAATGACGTACATGGCGAACATATATGAAAACCAGTCTAAATTCAGTCGAATAATTTTTGCACGATTTGTTATTGTTATAAAAATTAGCCAATTAATTCGTTTAAATTTAACATTTAGTAAATCATAAATAACCGGAGCGAGCGAAGCGAGCTCCGCGAATTTGGGGCTCTGGTAAAATCTCAGACAAGACATTTTCAGGTCACCCTTATACTTTTTCTGAGGTTTATAAAAATAGGGTGATTTAAGGACCGAATACCAATTTTAGGGTAGATTAAGGACCTTGTAGGAAAATAAGGACTTTAAGGACTTTTAGGGACCTGGTGGGAGCCCTGTATTTGGGTAAAAAACCAACCCTAGCAAGGGTTAGTGTTCGCGCTATATTTATTAGCCGTCTCCGTTTCTAGCTTCGTACTCGTTCCGAACTGGCCAAGGCTTACGTTCCCATTGTTTACCGTTGTTGCGTCATCTTTCCACGGACGGCAAAATTGAAGAATAGCCCATATAGCAGTGCCAAAGGCTTTGCCGGGACTGGCTGTGATGATACACGCACGTCCGTTACAAAAGTTTCAGTGATCAAAGAATCGCATTTTTAAAAATGCAAAACGCACCTAACCAAACCTTACCAAGGCAACATCGAATTGAAGAATGCCCTGCCCGTTTTGCAACGTGTCGCAAATGTAATCACAAAGGCCATTATGCTAAGGTTTGCATGAACAGACAGATTAAGGAGATATCCATTGCCAGCCCACCAGGAAATGCTATTCAGGAAGCATACATTGGTGCCCTGTCTGAAGCTAATGGTGCTAATCCCGAGAAGTGGTTAGTCCAAGTACAGGTGGATGGACAACCCATAATGTTTCAAGTTGACACCGGTGCCGACGTTTCGGTTATACGTGAGTCACTATTCAAGTCTACACTTCAGGGACACGTACTGCAGGAAACATACAAAAGATTGCTGGGGCCTGGCAAAGTACAATTACATTGTTGCGGTATGATTGAGGCAGAACTTCAACACAACAACCGTACATTCCTCAGCCACATTTATGTTGTACGAGGCTTAGAAAGAAGTTTACTCAGCCTAGCAGCTTGTAAAAGTCTCAAGATAATTGAAAGACTTCACCCAATACTCTCCGAGTCAAGAGTAAATCCGGAAAAAGAATTTCCTAGTCTCTTCTGTGGTCTTGGTAAAATCAAGGAAGAATACACCATACAGTTGAACGATAATGCTGTTCCGGTTGCGCTCACAACCCCAAGACGTGTACCAATAGCCTTGATGGACCAAGTCAAGGAGGAATTAGACCAAATGGTTGAACAACACGTCATAACCAAGATTGAGAAGCCAACAGAATGGTGTTCTCCCATGGTTGTTGTTGCTAAGCGTGAAAAAAAAGAAGTTGTATCCGAGACCAAGAGGGAACAAGGCCATAGTAAAGCGGTTCCAAAGGCAGTCAAATCAAAAGTTCGCATATGTGTCGATTTGACTCAGTTAAACAAACATGTCAAAAGAGAAAGATACCAGCTACCTGCCATCGATCATTGCCTTAATTATAGCGGAATTTCAAGTTAAGGATTAATGTTCAAATGTTGGAAATTAGTCGTAATGAAAAAGAAGCAAATCATATTTTATTTCACGCAGTTTCCTTTGCAAAGAAGGCTTCTCCGGTGAATAAGAATTATTTGAAATATGTCACAGGCACCACGTGACTCCAAGATACAAAGACTACTCAAGGAGTGAGATGGACAACATAGTCCTTGTTATTCACAAGATTGCAACGCCGATTCTCCGAAGTATTAGTTTTTCGAAATAAAACTAACTAAGCTTTTTGAACCAAGACTTTCTTTGGTCACATCCTTTTTTTCAACTCGCTGATGACTTCTTTTCAGACCATTTAATACAAGTACGGTGAGGTTTTTATTATTTTTACCCCAGTAGCACAAGCCTTCCGCATAACAGTCGGTTAAAGGTCGAATAGTCGGTTTACGGTCCAGTCGGCTGTACCATGCTTATTCCGACACTTTTCCGACTCATGAAGCCGACTACTTCTTTTAGTTGGCAATGCGGACATCTATCTGACAGTTGGAAATGAGATGGTTAGAAGTAGGCTTGCCTACCGTCTAGAAAATTCCAACTTATTTTTTGCCAATTGATTACCGACTCTCTCGCGCTAGTCGGTATTGTGACGTTTCAGAAGAGTAAAATTAAAAGCAAAGTTATGCTTAGGCCGTTTAGTAACCGACATTTATCAGACAGTTGGAACTGTGGTGGTTTGAAGTAGGCTTGCCTACCGTCTAGAAAGTTCCAACACATTTTTTGCCAATTGATTACCAACTCCCTCGCGCTAGTCGTTATTGTGACGTTTAAGAAGAGTAAAATTAAAAGCAAAGTTATTTTTAGTCCGTTTAGTAACCGACATTTATCCGACAGTTGAAACTGTGGTGGTTTGAAGTAGGCTTGCCTACCGTCTAGAAAGTTCCAACACATTTTTTGCCAAATGATTACCAACTCCCTCGCGCTAGTCGTTATTGTGACGTTTAAGAAGAGTAAAAATTAAAAGCAAAGTTATTCTTAGGCCGTTTAGTAACCGACATTTATCCGACAGTTGGAACTGTGGTGGTTTGAAGTAGGCTTGCCTACCGTCTTAAACATGTAACCCATTTTTGCCAATTGATTACCAACTCCTTCCCGCTAGTTGGTATGGTCACGTTTTAAAAGAGTAAAATGAAAAACGAAGTTGTTGTATAGGCCTTTTTTTTCCGTGGGACGGTTTTTTGGACTTTTACTATTCCGCATATGCCACCAAATTTTTTTTATATATTTAACTTATACTATTTTTCGACCCACAAGCAGAAGTTGATAATACTATATTTTTGGCAACACTAGAAACATAACGTTACAAAAAACCGCAAAGTAAGAAAACACATCTGATTTTCTAGTTTGAATTTTCCCTCCTGTAATTTCTCGGGTCAGGTGACACGCCTCTGTTCTATTTCGTAACTAAGGTAACGCCATGCACGTCATCATGGAAGAGGGCGCTGATAGTGCGAAAGCAAGTTAGCCTTTCCAGTATCTCTGACGCGGCTGGGTCGTTACTCGTTAGAATGTTTAAACGAGATTTTTTGGTCGAAAATGATTAGTTCTAGGCTTGCTAACTTTTAATTAAGGTTCTTTGTCACACTATATAAACTAGAAACGTCTTCGTTTGTCACGTAAGGTTTGAATTTTGTTATTGAATTATCAATTTATCTACCTCTTAGAGCCAGTTTTATGCATAAGCCTTTGCTTTTTCACCTAGCTTCTCATCTGCTGGGAACCACACCCCTATAAAGTGAAACCAAAACTTTAACGTTTATGTATACCTTCAGTTTCTTTGTTTGAATATAAAAGAAGCAAGTGCTTTGGGGCGCTTGGAGTTCAAAAACCTTATATATTAAGTATTTTAAAGATTTTTGGTTGTGAAAATAATAGTGAATTCCAAAATAGATCTCAATTTGTTTTAGTTAGAGAATTTTTATGCGGTTTCAAACATTTTAAGAGAAAAATGTGTCAAGTAATACCCTTTAGAATTGTATGTTATTATTTTTCCTTAAAAAATCTGTAAGTGTATATTTTTCATTAAGATTTTTGTAATTTAAGAGATAGTAACTGGCCACATCGAAGATATTAACAATGAATATTAATAAATGCTTTAATTGATGATAATATTATACTCGCCCTGAAAAATTTTACTTTTTGTTAAAACCAATTAGCTAGGCAGCTAATATTTCCATTCGACTAGTCGTGTAATATCGAATACATTGTTTGATATTTGAAATTGTTATAATTGACCTGCATGTTACTTGAAATATTCAAAGTACAAATTCTTAAGTGTTGTTCATTGAAAATGTATTAAAGAAATTTCAATACTAGGTATCAGTATCCTTTACTATAAGCGAATGAAGACTCGAGTTAAGGCTTGATCGTGGCATAAGCGTCGGACCTCTTGCTGACCGGCAGTTAAGTCGACTCTCAAACGTGCTGGATGAGGGTCGTATTTCATTCGTGTCGTAACAGTCGGTAAACCAGTGGGCCGTCGTCCAACCGGGCGGACACTTCGATTCCCAAACCCTTACTCTACCAGCCCTTTACTGACGATTTACCGTTCCTATATTAAAAGCAGCGAAATCGTCGAATTTAGCGCGGTTTTAGGTAGGCATAATGACTCCGATATATAGTCGGCCAAGAGTCGTTTTATAGTAGCCTCAAAACAGTAGGAAAACCGGCGGGCCGTCGTCCCGCCGGGCGGACATTTCGACTCTCAAACCCTTACTCTACCAGCCCTTTACCGACGATTTACCGTTCCTATACTAAAAAGCCGCGAAATCGTCGGATTAAGCGCGGCTTTAGGTAGGCATAATGACGCCGACATATAGTCGGCCAACAGTCTTTTTATAGTAGCCTCAAAACAGTAGGAAAACCGGCGGGCCGTCGTCCCGCCGGGCGGACATTTCGACTCTCAAACCCTTACTCTACCAGCCCTTTACCGACGATTTACCGTTCCTATACTAAAAAGCCGCGAAATCGTCGGATTGAGCGCGGCTTTAGGTAGGCATAATGACGCCGACATATAGCCGATCAACAGTCGTTTTATAGTAGCCTCAAAACAGTAGGAAAACCGGCGGGCCGTCGTCCCGCCGGGCGGACATTTCGACTCTCAAACCCTTACTCTACCAGCCCTTTACCGACGATTTACCGTTCCTATACTAAAAAGCCGCGAAATCGTCGGATTGAGCGCGGCTTTAGGTAGGCATAATGACGCCGACATATAGTCGGCCAACAGTCGTTTTATAGTAGCCTCAAAACAGTAGGAAAACGGGCGGGCCGTCGTCCCTCCAGGCGGACATTTCGACTTTCAAAGTATTACTCTCCCGACTTACTAGTGACATTTTACCAACTCGTTGGTAACACACAAAGCCGACCATGTAGGCCCTACGTCGGCAGTGCTACTAGGGGAGGATATTGATAAAGGAGAATCATGACTTCAGACTACGAGAGGTATTACTTAAACCAAGGGAAATTTGACTCGAATTATCATCCTGGCTAAGATAATTATTATACTATTCAAGCGGGTAACGGAAATATTCCATTTTATCGCGGTATCCCAGCGTACGTTGATAAGGGCTTTCTAGTATAATTAGCTCGGCCTTTAAACGCGCTGCACCATTATTCAAGAAAGGAGCAATTTTTCTTGAGAAAAAATTGTTAAACACTGCCGCGTTGAAAACACGTGGAACTGAAGCTTGAAAGGAAACATTTTCGGAATTGAAGGTATAAATTAAGAATAAAATGACTGGAAGCGGGATAAGGAAAAAGAGAAAGAAGATTGGTGTTAAAAGGAAAAGAAAATCGTCTACCCTAGTTAGTTCAGCTCTGGGAACGAAAAGGAGAAGGTCAGCGATATTTTCATGAATTGAAGATAATAACTTTTGAATGGCGTTAATTCATCCGAAGTCAGGTACATAAAAAATCTCTGACCTGGATATTTTCGAGGTGCCCCTTACCCAGTCGGGAATTATTGGCGGAGAATGGGCTGAATATAGCCCTTTATCTAATGTGCACGAAAATTCGACCATTACCTTTGTTATTCCTGGAAATTTGGAAACTTACATAGACATATCCAAAACATTTCTCCGCGTGCAATTAAAAATAATCAGACCCGATAAAGCAGTTATTGATTATACAAAGGAAGCTCTGGGACCCGAAAATCTTTTTCTGCAGGCTCTTTTCAGTGAATTACAAAAAAGACTGCTATGACGCTTCTGTCCTTTTTAACCTCGGTAAGTGGTATTTTACAATTAAGTAATAATAAAATGAGAGTCAGGCAAGAAGACATAAACGAGATTTATTAACCTTAAATATAATTTACCACTTAGGTACTACTACCCCTCACACATTTGCGATTGACAAAACTATACCCGATTATGAAAAAACCTTTGGCACTTAGTGAATTCTCTGAATTGGACGCTACCGACATGCTGAAAGCGCAATGTGAACAGCACAACACTATGATTGCTTGCATTATGAACACTTTCGTCACTACAATTCCGAATTCGGTATAAGTAACGACAACCAAGAAAGATCGACTGAAAAATGGTTTAACTTGTGGTAAGGTGTTTCTTCCAAGGCCCTTTACCTACGCACTTTCGCAAAACTTTAACCTCATGGCTAGAAAAAATGTGTTGGAAAATTAAATGTGAACATTATGGACGTATCAGAAACTTATGGCTCATACATTAAGGACAATTTGGAAAAATCTAGTAACAACGGTCCAGCGAGCACATCCAATAAGGACAGTGGAGCGAACACATCCAAGAAGGACAGCGGAGTGAACACATCCAAGAAGGACAGTGGAGCGAATACATCCAAGAAGGGCAGTGGAGCGAACACATCCTAGAAGGACAGTGGAGCGAACACATCCAAGAAGGACAGTGGAGCGAACACATCCAAGAAGGACAGTGGAGCGAACACACCCAAGAAGGACAGTGGAGCGAACACATCCAAGAAGGACAGCGGAGCGAACACATCCAAGAAGGACAGCGGCGCGAACACATCTAAGAAGGGCAGTGGAGCGAACACATCCAAGAAGGACAGTGGAGCGAACACATCCAAGAAGGACAGCGGAGCGAACACATCCAAGAAGGACAGCGGCGCGAACACATCTAAGAAGGGCAGTGGAGCGAACACATCCAAGAAGGACAGTGGAGCGAACATATCCAATAAGGGCAGTGTAACAAGCACATCCGATATTAACAATACTCCTCAATCTCCCATTGACGTTTTGTTTTCCCGGTTCAAACATACAAAACCAAAAACCGGACTCCTTTCCGCATGTATAAAATTACATGACGACAGTGAACTAACTACATATACTTCAGAAGTGATACCTTCATCGGACGTTCTGGTAATTAAATACTATCCAACATCTGAAATAGCTTACGAATACTCGTCAGAATGGTGGCGTCATTGTCAACTAGATATGACCTTACCTTTATTAAGTAACGTAGAAGACGACCAACCAATTTTAAACGCCTTGTCGACCTTTATGGGATGGGCCATGAAAATAATGGACTATCCAAAAACGCAAAACTGGACAAAATCTATTCGCTCTTGGAAAGAAAAGTAAGTTTTCCTGCTTGGCGCAAGGGAGACGTGAATATAAAAGAAATTACTTAGTAAAATATATAATTTAGAAAATATAAAATATTTTGTGAAAAAAATACCCAAGTAGCGTTACTTCACGGGAAAGACTACATTGCAAGGGTGGATATATCTGGAAGTAAACTTAACGAGGTTTGAGAAATAAAAATTGTTACAACTTGTGGTTTGCCCAATAATGTCATAAACAAAAGACTCCACCTTTACTCTTACATTCTATTCTCATGAAACTCAATAGTTCTCCAAGACAATAGCAATTTATCGGCTAGCACGCTTGAGAGGGTAAAGGTGTGTGCATTTCGAGAAAGTCAACTTTACTGGGGGTTCCCAAGTAGCAATACTTCATGGGAAAGACTACATTACAAATGTAGGTATTGCTGGAAAGTACACTTTACGGAAATTACCGGAAAGACTACGATACAAGGATAGGTAATTCTGGAAAGAAGACTTCACGGGGAATACTAAATTGCAAGGGTAGGTATTGTTGGAGAGTAAACTTTAAGGGGATTACCGGAAAGACTACGTTACAAGGGTAGGTAATGCTGGAAAGTAAATTTTACGGGTAATACCGGAAACACTACATTACAAGGGTTGGTAATGCTGGAAAGTAAACTTTACAGAGGTAAAACAAGGTGCGCAAGGCGTAATTATCCGGCTAGAAAATCCGCTGAACGAAGACTCCTCCCTACTCATGCCATTAAAGTCAGTAAAAGAGTTGGCCGCAAGCTGTAATTTGAGATGGAAAGTAGTATTTTGGAAAATTTCAAAGCCTGCTAAATTGATTTCATAAAGGTATTTTAGCTTCGGCAACAAGCTTAAAGTTCTAACGGCCAACAGTTGAAAGTCCAAAAAATAGAATGTTTTGCTCGCATATTTGAAATCGGTTAACTAATACAATTCCCACCGGTTAGTATGACAGTAAAGAGAAGGCCAAAGGTCTGTTTTAGTTCAACGATAGGTTCACTATTTGGCGCTTGGGACATTTCGACGTCGCACCGGCTAGCCACGAAACTAAATTTGAACCAATCGTTTGAAAGGCTGTGGTTCTACTGGGGTTGTCTATTACTAAACAGATAAGCTTAATTAAAAGAAAAAGATTTATGTTACAATATACTATAATGCATTGTTTTCTTAGAACCAGTACAATTTTATTACGAGAACGTACGAATTGAATCATTATCATACAGCGGACAAAATTTTCCATGAATTCCTCGTGTTTCCGACAGGGAGGTAATATTTCCATCGTCAACATTAACAATTTTACCAGAGAACATAATTTTTTTCTCTATTTCAGGGTGAATGTTACGTTCATTGTTGTGATGGAAAAAAATTACGCAGAGGTATTTTTTTCTACATGACACACTTGTGGAAAATTATATTGATTTTATGTTTCGTTTTAGCACTTCGATGTAGAACTTGATTATCGTAGACTTGACAGTTCTTGCGTTCATTCAATGAAAGAACATAACGAAACTTGCACGCACCCATTTTGGTTCACAGAGCACAACATGCTTTCGTATTTCCGCGAAGCCGAATACCAAATATCATTGACCGGAGTCCTCGAAGTCTTTCGTCCTCAGGCATGTTTGTTTTCTAATTTTTTATAACTGGTCAGCAGGTGGATGAATATGACTAGAGCTGTGTTCCACAATTTCACATTTCAAATAACAATGGGCAGAAGCTAACCATTTTTACATTTAAGTTTTTTAAATTTACTTTTTAGGTGTGGATTTTAATCAATCTTTTCCTCATCATGTTCAATTTCAAACTTTGGAATCTCTTGTTTGCATATGCCGGTCGATTCGTGCCCGGACTACGATTGGTTCCTCTTATCTTGGCTAAGAAATGCGACACTACCAAGAAGTTTATATTTGGGATCTATTTCGTCGGTTGTTTTATTTTGGTAGAAAACTTCAAGGCCAATCTGTCAACGAAATTGACGGTACACATTGATCGCAACATAAATAACTTCGACGATATTTTGAAATATCCGGACTTGCGAATTCTCTTACATGATGATGTTGCCAGCTACGATTATGTTAAGGTACAAAGTGGCTTCAAGTTTAGTGCCATGTTAAATTCTGTGTTTCTTTGAAGTGAGGGTTGGGAGGTATCATAATTCCGGTTTTCCCCATTTTTTAATTTGGCAATAGTAAAGCTTTAAGCTAGGTTCTCACTCGGTAGAAAACACGACGCAAACACGGCAGAAATTTGTTCGACGGAAATTTTCTTACGCTGAGCTCGACGGAATTGCTCTTCGGTCGGACAGAAATCGTGTTCTACTTTTTCCGTCGAGCGCGGCGTAAGGCTGGGGTATTGTCCAATGAGATTTCGAGCTACCTATGATGTACGAGCTGCCTGGGATGAACTTTGGTTTTTGTTTTTTGGAAATGTATGCGTAGTTTTTCTTCGGCCTTATAATGCCAGCCAAGAAAAACAAGAAACTCTCTGATTCAAGCGAAGGAATAAAATTTGGATGAAAACAAGGAAATAATTAGAGAGAAGTTTAGAAAATGTCCATATCTCTATAATTTAAGCCATAAGGAATACAAAGATACAATTTTAAAAGAGAAGTGATGGAGATCTATTAGAGCGCTTTTTTAAAATATCGATCAAGTACATAATGTGAAAAGTTTTATTATAATTAATCTAAAATCAATTATTGTTTATTTAACAAACAAAATTGAAGTTGTAAATGCTTAAAAACCTTTTATCGTCACTGAAAAATCCTCCATTTTCGTTTTCTCTCGCCACCAGTCTTGGAAATAGCACAGGTCCACAGGTCAAAAACCAGTTTATTAATTGCTCGGACCAGTTTTTTTATTCAAAATCCGGGGGTTACTGGTCCTTGGGACCAGTTTATTAATTGAGAATTTTTATGAAAATTCTGGAGGGACCAGTTTAAAATTTCTAGTTGTTACAAATTTCTACTCCAATGATATAGTCTCCTAGCCTTGAGATATTCTAATTCTTGCCTTCCTTGCTACAACCACAGCCCACTCGATCACACTTTGGCTTCACACGCTATAGATAGGTAAAAGCGCGTGTTGGTAATTTTGGGCTTTTTCGCTCGAAAAATCCAAGGAGCCAGCTTTTAACATGACCGGCTATGGGACGAACTCAGGAACACCGTTATTTTGCCCTAATTTTGAAACTACTGGTGCAAACCTCTTGAAATTTTAAAGAGATGCGAAAAAACAACGATTGCTATGTTTTGGAAATTTTAAAAAGTTTCCCTTCTATAGTTTTTTTGTATAAATATTAGAACGAAAATTAGCCCTAATTAAAGGGCTTGGTCTTGGAACGGTTTAATAAGTTTCTTCCGTTTCACTTGTTCGAATCTCTTGAAATTTTTGTGAGAGGCACATTGAACGGTTTTAAGTTATGATGCTAAGTTTCAAAGTTTTCAAAGAAACAATTCACTTCCAAAAAATTCATTAAAATTGAGCTTGTGCATAATCCTACAACCTATTTAGTCGCTTAGGGAAATTTTAGGAAAAGGACTATTCGCTTTAAAAGTTCGAAATTTTCCACGATAATTTAAAACCTTTCAATATGCCTTTCACTAAAAGTTCAAGAGACTTTAACCAGTGATACTGAAGGAAACAAATTTAAACTGTTTGAGACTAAGCCATTAAATTATGGTTAATTTTCGTTTTAATGTTGTTACAAAAAGCTTTGTAAGAGAAAAACTTTGCACAAAAATACCAAACATTATTTTGCAAATCTCATATAAATTTCAAGAGATTTCAACCAGTATTTTCAAAATTAGGACCAAAAAACGGTGTTCCCCCCAATGACGGAAATGTTAAGAGTTAACTCTGATTTTTGACATAATTTTGCATCTATAGCCCGATCGAATGGGCTGTGCGTCAACGAAATACTCCCTTAATTTTTCAATAGGATTAGTAAAAAATAAATTAAGGATAGGGTCACTGGTCCTAAAAACCAGTTTAATATTGTAGACGCTGGGGGTCACTGGTCCCGAGGACTAGTTTCAAAAAAATCCTTATTTCCAAGACTGCTCGCCACACTCTCTATCTCGCGACTTAGCGCCAATTTCGTGAAAACGCGAGAAAATCCTTCCCATTGATCACGTGACAAGATACCTTCCGTCAAGTGTGAACGGTCATAATTTCTACCGGCGGATTCATGATTTCCGTCGTGATTTATCTGTCGAGTGAGAACCTAGCATTAGACGTACTGGACAAACTGGTTTTCTGAGTCTCAGAAGGATGTATAGACCAAACCCATAAAACATTATCATGCCAACCTAGCTTAAAATGGATTTGGAGAATGCAATGTTGAGTTAAAAAAAATCCATTAATAGGCCACCCGCCAGGATATCTTTAAAGAAAACAGAAGAAGATCGAAGCAATTCAAGACGGAGGGGAGCAATGATTTCATCTTCAACAAGGGAAACGCAGTTTTTATCAGCACTCTATCTCATCTGGAATATTTTTGTCTTCATGGTTACAAACAGAAAAAGGCGTTATACTACGGGAAAGACCCTTTCTTATCGATATTTTCAAGTGTTACAATGTCAAATAACGCATCTACTTTTATCAAAAACGTCATAAACATGAGGTAAAATATTCCACTCGTTATGAAGGAACAGGTATATCATAAGTTAGGCACTTAGGGCTCTATTTTGTCCAAAACTACATCGCGGGAAGCATAAACGGTAACTTTAAGTATTCGTTTTTGAACCAAAACGTAAAAAAGCATGCACTGCTATTCGACAGCGTCAAAATTAGGCACAATATAGATCCTTTCCAAAAGTAAGGGGTAAAAAGAGCCTCTTGTTTGACCACTTTATTTTCCTAAGAGCGGTCATCCAGTCTGTGGATCCAAAGACGTTAAATATGTAAAAGGATTTAAGTGGACTGGTAACTTTCAAGCCCCTAGCTAACCTCTTTGGATCCATATACCGGTTGTTCCATCTTATTCCTATAGAAAACAAACGATGCGGCGGAACTTCTTTTGAAACGTGTTCTTGAAAAGTGTTTTCAGGTGCAAAAGACAAATTTTATCCCACTTTTATTATACGCTTTTACAGCAAATACTGTTAATTGGCAAAAACGTTAAGCGGAAAGACTTTTGGTAACCAGAGCATGCTTTATGATTTTTACGTCCTGAGTTCTCCAACCTAAAGTGCTTCCTAAACTTGTGGTAGCAAAGATAAGCGCACTCAATGGTAAAGGTATTTATACATATACACATATACAAAAATATCTCGGTCAAGGGGGCGAAAGGGTGCCAGGTCATACGCGTTCTATAAATGCCCTATCCTCTTTGAAATCGACCGACCTTAAGACCATAGGTCCGGCGTTAGGTGAAAAATGGGGCGAAAGTAACTTAGGCCTGTCACGTACATTCTTTGAGGGCCACGTTAATGCTGTCTTTATGGGGCACGATTTCTTCCATTTCCCCAGGGTTCTTATAATCTATGGCCCTGCGAGTCCCGGAAACAATCAAGAGATCTACGCCTAAAACTTGTTACTTTACTTGCTGTTTCAAGTATTTTTTGCGTACTTATGACAAAAGCAATAATGTAGTTGGCTGAGTCGTGTTGAAATTCCGAGGCTACAATTTTTTTGTTATATGAAAAACCCATTTTATCACGGTTGGAAATTTGTTTAGATTTGGTTAGTTTTATAAATAGTGTTAGAATTACGTCCCTTTGTAAAAGACCAATAATTGGAGGTGCTAAAAATCTTTACGCTTAAAACAGTTAATGTCGAGTAGAATAAACAGTGACTCACCGACTCATTCACCGTACACGATGAAATGAACAAGAACATCACTGCCAGTTTCAAATGCATGGGATAAAAAATAGGGAACCGGACATTTGAGCGCCGACCTTTAGCCGCCGGTCATTTAGGCACCGCCACTTAGGCGCCGCGACATTTAGGCTCCGCGACAATTTGGCGCCGCGACATTTAGGCTCCGCGACAATTTGGCACCGACACATTTAGGCGCCGCGACATTGCCGTAAAATTTTCGTGAAAGATTTGAGATATTTAATAAAGGAACATGACAAGTACTTTTAGGCTTATATTCTTTTAATTCAACTGACATCAGAGTTCAACGATGTTGTTGTTTATCTTCTTTGACTTCCAAGAATAATATGCCTTTTCCAAATTATTGTTGTTTATCTTCATTGACTTCCTAAAATAATATGTCTTTTCCAAAATATTGTTTTTATCTTCATTGACTTTCCAAAATAATATGCCTTTTCCAAATTATTGTTTATCTTCTTTGACTTCACAAAATAATATGCCTTTTCCAAAATACTGTTGTTTATCTTCTTTGACTTCCCAGAATATTATGCCTTTTCCTAAATATTGCTGTTTATCTTCTTTGACTTCCCAGAATAATATGCCTTTTCCTAAATATTGCTGTTTATCTTCTTTGACTTCCCAAAAAAATTTGCCTTTTCCTAAATATTGTTTTTATCTTTATTGACTTCCCAAAAAATTTGCCTTTTCCTAAATATTGTTTTTATCTTCATTGACTTCCCAAAATAATATGCCTTTTCCAAATATTGTTGTTTATGTTCTTTGACTTCCTAAAATAATATGCCTTTTCCAAAATATTGTAGTTCATGTGCGTTGACTTCCAAAATAATATGGCTTTTCCAAAATATTTTTTGTGGTTATATTCATTGACTTCCCAACTTAGGTTAGGTTAGGTTATGTTTATTTTTATTATTTTAAGATTGTTTTGTTAAAACAAGTAAGGTTTCGTGCCCTTTAATGGGGATTGCGAACATAGTCATGCAGTGACGCACAGGGACAATACACGGGTTACCAAATTGAGAAGTCTTTACGAATATTTAGAAGAAATAATGGAAATATTATTGGCACGTAAATGGCTCGACGCCTAAATGTCGCGGAGCCTAAGTGTCACGGCGCCTTATTGTCTCGGCGCCTAAATAACCAGCGCCTAAGTGGCGGCGCCTAAATGTCACGGACCGTAAAAAATACTCCCTTCCAATTTTTCGTAAGATTTTCATCCCACACTTTAAAGGAAAAAAATATTAAGCAAAAAAATATATAGAACTAGGGCTTTCATACAGCCGGGCTGCCAGATATCTAGTTGGGGATTGCTTTGCAAAAGCAGTCTATTTGGTTTTTCGTACTGAATGCATTGCCATTTTTAGTGTAAGGGCTTCTCACTCACTATTTCCCAATGTAAGAATTTTACAACTCAAAACGTTTCAAAAAAGAAACTCGCCGTCTCTGGTGTGGTTTCATAGTTCGAATTTCCAAAAATAGTTCCTGTTTCGCATTATATCAACGTTTTTCTCTTGGATCCCTGATATTGTTCTGTTAACCCTTGGCTAGCTGAGTTGTAGCCAAAGGGTCGATAGTAGAAACACTGTGTAAGTTACAGAGATAAGACTTCAAAAAAGACAAAATAGTGAACCGTTGCTTGTCCATTTTGGAAATAGATATTTAGCGTTTGTCTACTGTTACATATTTCCTACCTCATTAATGGACTGGTGCATTTTTTAAATGACTTGCCAACTGTATGTGATTGGTAAGAACTCGATGTTCATTGTCTGCTAAGTGAATATAGTGGAAAAACACAAAAAAGGTCAATATTTTGTTATAATCTTAAACAATTCTAACATTATCGACGCAAATTCAATTTTCCCACAAACCTTTATCGAACAAAACATTTAAAACTTTAATTATGTTATCCCCATTAAATTAATCCCTCCTTGACACTTTATGTGCCAGCCCTTGCTGGAACCTAAACCAAGATTCTGTTGACAGACAATAAATTTTTATTCTATTCTATATATATATATTTTAAACCGATATAAGGACTCGGATTTTGTGTCATATTTACCCTCCTTGGTTGAGATGACAGTCCGTTGATTTTTGAATGTACTTCGGTTCTTTCGCTCGTCAATGTTACACGTGTGGATCAAATAAATGTCATTGTAAAGCGAGCTAGCGCATCGTGTCCTTCCTAACATATTGGAAGCGATTTCAATGAAACGCCAAGTCCTTTAGATTTTTTCAGCCTTTTTAGTAATGTATGTAATTCCGATTGCAGAATAATGCATTTTTGGGAAACTGGACATATGGTCCGAGCGAATTACCTTCTGAACCGACAACGGTGCTCGAGATATATGATTCAAAAAAGAAATATGGAATTTTCGAAGACGTCTTTCCATGATATCAGCGTCTTGTTTATAGTATTCGGGGCTTTGACCATGCTCTCCATTCTGGCCTTGATCGGTGAAATCTGGTACGCCTCGAAAAATTGAAGCTTGGAGCGACCTCTCAGAGAAATGGAACAGGATACGTATTTCGGTTAAATCTTGAAAATTGCTTTTCCTGTAAGTACATTCTATTCAAGTTTATTTTCTCCATAGAAGTTCAATTTTATACTTCTCAAAGACTGTAGTGTTGTCTCAAACTTCCCCTTCTTTCATTGATTCACTTGATTATGTGTGTAAATAAACTTAGAATTTTTTGCAGCAAGAATATCTATATATAGTTCACTCTCCCTTTGAGCAACAAAAAGATTAGAGCTCACACCTACATCTAACATTTTTCGTTGTACATTTGAATTCCCTAAATTTTATTAAGAGTGACTTTCCTCACAAAAATAATCACACAATTTTTTCAAAAACTTGTAACGTGTTTAAAACGTACCACGTTACATTTTTGGGTGTAGACAGTAAATATTGACTTAAGTGGAACAATAACAATTGTTTAAAGTTATTATTTCTGCACGCCACAATGTATAAATATTTTTTTTGCTCTTGACGCGAAAGTTCAAACCAACTCAAATAGTGCACGTTTGACATTGCCCTACATTAAAGGCTAGAAATGTATAGTAAAACGATGTTGCAGCGATTAAACAGTTTAAGGGACTTTGTCAAACCTAAAGTCCTTATTCACACTTGAGGTTCGAAAACCTTCCAAATTTAATTGTAAACTGATAATCGTGAACCTAATTACAACTACTCTTTCCTTACTTTCTCTACGAACCAACTTGAAGGTGGTTTGGAGTTTAAGTTCTACTATTAAGGATATTGTCAACTGGGATTATGATAGTCTTAAGTACACACGTTAGCTTCTTGCAACACCAAAGAAAATATATATATTCTGTAGACTTTTACTATCCCATAGAAGCTATTGGCCACAAATACCGAAACCACCCTATTCCAGTGAGAATAATAAGAGCCTCTGCAGACAGTAATTATTAGAACGTCTTTAAGTGTGAGCTAGGACTGTCAAAATCGCTTAAAATTTCAACCTTAGAAGAAATTTCAAAACTAGTTGGACAAACCAGTTTTGAACCAATTCCCATGTAATTTTGAACATAGCTAAAATAATTGTCAAATTAATCAATAAAGAAATCCATTGGTTTTTGTGTTTTTCCCAAGACCTATAAAGTTTTTCGAAGCTTAAATTAGTCAATTAGCATATTCCATTTGTTCCCGCTTGTGTCAATCATCAGAAAACAAAACGTGTTAACTCATCAATATTCCAACGTTACTACATAATAAAATATCCAGTTATTGTTCATATACGAACTTACTAAGCGTGTGTTTTAAGCGTAAATTTGCACCTATTGAAATTCCACTCGGTTAATCCACTGTTAAGTAACGTGTATTGGTTAATTATTGGTAAAGCTACACTTTAAAAAATTATGGTACCTAAATAGTGTTGTAGTGGTGAAAATGTTATTCGGCACTATTTGTACACCTTGACCGGTCATTGAAATGGTATGAAAATAGTGCCATATTTTATTAACAGCATTAGCTATAATGAATGGAATAAAAAAAGTATTCAAAAACATCGTTCGATAAAAGGTGCTCAATGGATTAAAATAACCCCGTCGATTATACCAATAAATGGTGTTAAAATAACATGAAATTGGAGCTAATTCTTTAAAAACCATTTGCTCACAAATAAGGTGTAAAAAAACTCCATTTAGAGGTGCGCAAATGATACTTATGTTAAATAAAATAACCCCTTTGCACACCACAATAAAATGTGTTAAACTAATTTGGAACAGAAGCTAAATTCTTATATGCCATTTGATTAAATAAAAAGCGTAAAGAAGCCACCATTTATTCAATGAAATTTAAATAGTGCATCAAATAGTAACTAGAAATGGGATGAATTAGGCCTTGAAATAGGGAAAATAGGGGTTTGAATTGGTGTATATAAAGGCTCGAAATATGGGTAAATGTGGACTTGAAGTGGGGTAAACAATTATTAGAAATATGGTGATTAGGGCCGCTTTGAAATGGTGTAAACAATTATTAGAAATATGGTGATTAGGGCCGCTTTGAAATGGTGTAAATAGGAACTGTCAAAGGGATAAATAAAGGTTTGAACGGGAGGGAGGTACATGTAGACTAGAAATGGGGTATATAAGAACTTGAAATGGGAGAAATAGGGACTTGAAATGGGAGAAATAGGGACTTGAAATGGGAGAAATAGGGACTTGAAATGGGAGAAATAGGGACTTGAAATGGGAGAAATAGGGACTTGAAATGGGAGAAATAGGAACTTGAAATGGGAGAAATAGGAACTTGAAATGGGAGAAATAGGAACTTGAAATGGGAGAAATAGGAACTTGAAATGGGAGAAATAGGAACTTGAAATGGGAGAAATAGGAACTTGAATGGAGAAATGGAACTGAAATGGGAGAATAGGAACTTGAAATGGTGTTTAAATGGGTTTGTTTTACACCACAATCGTGCTGCTAATATAGAAAATAAATATTTAACTAATTCACTTCATTTGGATTAGTAATGTGACGTGGCGTGATTTTGCCTAATTTTAACACCATTTAACTTAGTAGTAATATTAGAAGTCCAACAGACTGCCCAAAGAAAATGTTAAAAAGCACTATAAATGCGTAATAATTATTTAGTATTTGTAAATAATATTTTAAATTAAACATAAAAATGGTGTTAAAGTACACTTTAAATGGTGTAATAGTTGGCGTCGAAAAAAGCATACACGGTTTTTGAATGCACAGTATTTTTAGAGTGTAAGAACAGTAATAGTGCATTAATAAGAATCATCTACTATTTACCGGTAATTCAAGCGGTAAAAGGGGTAGCGTTTTTAAAATCTTATGCAGGTCTGCAATTGGATGTACTTAGTTATCTATTAAGACTTAAACACCA